>VZTI01003153.1:571893-620469 GCA_013397865.1 Struthidea cinerea | reverse complement strand
GGCCCCGCCGGAGCCGCCTGAGCGGAGGAGGAGCGGGCGGAGGGACTTCCTGTGCCGGGCCGGGCCGGGCCGGGCGGGCAGCGGGGGCAGCGGCCGCCGCTCCTCCGACCCGAGCGCTCCGCAGGCCCGGCCCCTCCCTTGTGCCCGGTTCCGTACGGAGACACAGGGACAGGCCATGGGGAAGGTTCGTCATGGGGGGACGGACTGGCTCTTCCCTCCCACAGTGACCTTCCCGCCTTGGCACGGCCCTGGTACCGCCCCGGGACCGCCCGGTGTGGTGCTGGTGTGGTTTAGGCCAAGGGCCGGCCAGCCCTCCCGCCGTGCCCTGGGGCAGCGCCCTGGGTAATGCAGGTGGCCTTGCAGTGAATAGCACCCGTGGTGGGCGAAGGTGGTTCAAACAAAGTTTCTGTGGTGTGTCCGACTAGACAGGTGCTTGAAGTGCACGGTACCGAGCTTTAGGACGGCAGCTTTCTGCAAGCATGCTTCACACTAAAGTTAAAGTCTTTGCCTGTCCGGTATTTGCTGCAGTTAAGTCTTAGTTCAGCTTTGGGTTCCTTTAGCTTCGTGTGGTGGCGCTCACTGAACCCTGTATGCCTGCCTATAAGTGACCTGGAGACACAGGCACTGGCCTGTTCAGATGGTTTTCATTCCTATTGTGCTGAAAGAAAAGCAGTCTAGGATGAATACAGTTAAAGATCAGGATGAAAACTTCTTTTAGACAGGTCTTTAGATACAAAATTTAGGTCTTTAGATGTAACATTTTTGACAGTGGCTTAGCACTCAGCAAATTCCCAGACTTGCAAAAGAACTCTACAGCAGCAATATTATTATTATGTGTATGAGGACGAGTGCAAAAATCCTGTAGGACTCTTGTAAATAATTTGTCATAGAATTAGTGTCCTGAAAGGCCTGTACTTACTTGTGTGTTGACATAGGAGGACAATGAGCAGCTTTCCCATAGAGCAAGTAGACAGGCATTCTCTTTAGCTGGTTTTCTTTCTCATGTTAAGTTTTATTCTTCTTTGCAGTCAGAGTCATTGTCGTAGGGCTTTGATTTGCTCCATGCTCAGTGCATTGGATCCTCCTCTGCTTGGGTTGGGTGGCAGAGCTGGGCTGGGCTGGGCTGGGCTGAGCTCGGCTCAGCTCAGCTCAGGGCCAGCTCCTGGGAGAACCCTGTGTGCTGGCTTAAGCCCAGCTGGTAACTAAGCACAACACAGCTGCTCTCTCACCCCCCACCCCTACCCAGTGGAATGGGGAGGAGAATCAAAAATTAAACTTGTAGGTTGAGATATAAAAATGGTTTAATAATTGAAAACCAGGTAAATATGATGGTAATGGTAAATAATAATTGTAAGAAAAAGGGAAAGAAAGAAAACCGTAAGCAAGGGATGCACGATAGAATTGCTCACCATCCGCTGACTGATGCCAGACTTCATTCCTGAGCCCAGATCAGTCTTTTTTTTGTGGGTGACGCCCCCAGTTTATATCCTGGGCATTACATGCTTTGGTGTGGAATATCCCTTTGGCCACTTTGGGTCACCTGCCCAGGCTGTGCTCCTTCCCAGCCTTTTTTGTACCTCCTCACTGGCAGAGCATGAGACACAAAAAAAGAGTCCTTGATTTAGGGTTAACAGGACTTAGCAAAAACCAAAACATCAGCATGTTATCAGCATTATCCCATTCTGAATCCAGAACACAGAACTGTAGCAGCTACTGAGAATAAATTAACTCTTATCCTTGCTGAGACTTGGACACCCACTGGGTGTCCTCTGTGGTACCCTGGGGAACCTGGGTACAAGGAGTATTTATCAGGTGTGTTTTGAGCCAAGACAGAACGCAGGAATTGTAAATCAAACCCAAACCATTCTTAGAGTGAAATTTGTCCCATTACTGATATGAAAATTACAAATATATTTGGCACTTTTTACTACTTCATATACAAGTGGATGCCAGCTTGATTTTTTGCTAAGAAGTTTCCTCCTTCATCTTCTGGGGAGGAGCACACTTTGATCAGCTTAAATTTCCAAATGGTTTCACAGAAAACCAGTTACCGTAGTAAATATTAAAACGGGCCTAGCGCAAGTGAGCACACTAATCAAAACAAATCCAAGAGTAAGGGGAAAAAAAGTAATTTATTCAGGTGAATAACTGCATACCCACTGCCTATTAAAGCATATACAGCATAAATTGGAAGGGAAGCAAAAGTCTGGAATTGTGCCTAGATGTTCTGTGGCAAATGATGGAGAATTAGGCTGGCTCTCAACTTTAAATCCATTCCATTCCATTCCATTCCATTCCATTCCATTCCATTGGGTGCACTTTGCTGCTCACACCTTGCTGAGGCTGATGAGTAGATGTCAGCTACTCCTTTTCTTTTAATAAATGCTCTTCCTGCTTTCCTCAAACATAGAAACCCAAACCATTGTGCTTTGGAAACACCAGTTAAAATCAATATTTCCTTCAGAAAGAGATAAAAAGTAATGCAATGCAGCACAAGGTCTTTGAACAGGATGTATGGGTTTTGGTTATCTCATTTAATTTATTTTTTTATGCCCATTTTCTTACTTCTTACTTTTGAACTCTTCCTCTTGTTTCTTCCAACACAGGTTTTAGTGGGAGAGAGCATGATAAAATTTTTATTCCCTCCTTCCAAAAAGAAATTTCATTTAATGGGTATAAACCAATACCTAAAATTCAGGATTTTTACAGTGTTCATATTAAGGCTGTTCAGCATTTCATTTTCTAGTTACAGATATATGGCTGATACCAGTATAAGTGAGTTCTTTAATTGTGCCAGTACAGCTTTTCAGTCCAGGCACTACTTAATCTGAAGAAGTTGTGTATTCTGAGAGGAGTTTTTGAAGTTGACATAAGCTAAATTAGGAAGAATCTTTTTCATGATACATGAAATAATCAAATGAATTATTATGTATCATATTTTTAGTGTTTAAACTACTACATGAAACCAGTGTAACTTTTTGTATAAGCAGATGCTTTGCACAAGTTCTTTAGTGCAACATTGTTTTGATACTAAAAAAATCATAGTTTTAGCACATTATTTATAGCTTCTTTCTAATGCTGTCAGATTTGGGTTCTCAGTTTTCATGACGTTCACTCCTTTTTTTAGCCTTCCCCTAAATGAGCAGTTGAATGGGATTGTAACTCAGGGAGAGCTGTGTGAGACAAGGAGCTTGTGTGCTGAGACTGTTCTTAAATACCTTCTGTTTTCAAAAGCGCTTCAAAAGTGGATTTAGCTTCTCCCACTGGAATGATAGCATCCTGTGTTTCTTTACGGTTAACTGGATTTCATACAGGAAGGTGTATTATGATTTAGGGGATTGGTGTGCAAAATGGAAACATTCACTCCTGTTTCTGGCTATGATGACAAGAACAGCAAACTCACAATCAATTTTCTTGGTTATTTTAGGGTAATTTTTTTTGTAATATCCATCCATTGCAGGAAAAAAAAAGTTGATTTTTGTTTTTTTAAATTGAGTTTTAAAGTCAGGTACTTCAGTCAGGAAATGCCAAAATTGCCTCCTCAGTGAGTGGTGATTTTTCTATCCTTGTTTTTCCGCTTGGCAGAAATGCTTTATAAAATAGCCTGATGCTGTGTTTTGAGAGAGTCTCTTTTTCAGTGCTTCGTTGTCCTGGTGAGTGTACAGGGTAGGGAGTAATTGCTTAAGGACCAATTAATTAATATTTTGTTTGATGAATGCATTGCCTTGCTCTCTGCTGCTCACTGCTGTGTGTAGAGCATCCTGTTTTGAAGGGAATGTCCCCAGCAGGTTTGCAGAGATAGGCATCTGTCCCTGGCAGGTTTTGGAAGATGAACATCACACCAGTTTTGTTCTAAATCATTATTTCTGAATAATAAGATGGAAATGAAACAATAATCTTAATTGGCATTTTTAACTTTTGAACTGTAGACCGTAATGTTTTAAAACATTTCTCTCTTCCTCCCCTCTACACCCCACTACCTTCTCTGTTACCTTCTCTGTTCAAATGAAAGTCCTGTTTTTTGGGGCACGGGGCTGGATTCATCCCACAGATCTCTACAGCAGAGCTGAGAGAACACTGAACTCTTAAAGCAGCATCTGCTATTTGGGCCTTGCAAAACTGGGAGTGAGATGTGGTTTGGTGGTTGGGAGGTGTTTTGCATTCTCTCTGGACAGAGCAGTGGAGTGAGGCACTTCAGTTCCAGCTCCTAAAGTTAAATTTAGGGATCGTGAGTCCTACGTGTGTTTGTTTTTTTCTTCTGTATTTCACTAAATCACTTAGTCCTTAGAAGTCAACCTCTTACTTTAAAGTATATTCAAACACTTCCAGAGCTACCCTATGCAAAACCAAACACTTAGAAGAGCTTTCTTTCCCTGCCTGAGGGAAAATTGTTTTCATATATTTTTTGAGGAATACATATTTTGGAAGAACCTTAACATTTCCCCAACTCCTATCCCATCATCAGTTATTTTGAAAAGTAAATGTTAGATGGGACGATGAAAGTATAGAAGAGATGTAAACCCTTGGCAGTCAGGTTTTAAATGTAGTATGTTTGGCAAGTTCAGGAAAGTGCTGGCCACCTACAGGAGGACAGCTAAGAGAGAAGGTCATATTAATGCATCCATCCAGTGTTAGTGTCTTCTTGCAGTAATGTCTTTCTCCAATAAAAGTTGCTAAAAATTGTTGGCTTCTCCCTGTTCTCCTTTGGCTTTAGGTTATCCAACTTCTGAAAGCTGGGAAAGCAAAGGAAGTTTCTTACAATGCACTGGCCTCACATATTATTTCAGAAGATGGGGACAATCCAGAAGTTGGAGAATCTCGAGAAGTTTTTGATCTCCCTGTGGTAAAGGTGAGTGACTCATCCATGATGTTGTCGAAGTCCTGACATAGATATTTCGTTGTTGTAACAAAATATTCATCTTTGGATGATGACCGAATAAAACGTGTCTTTAAAAATCTTACCTTCTTGTTACACAAACTTTTATCCTCACTTGCAGACTTCTATTACAGTTCTGTTCTCACCTTTCTGTTGTTGCTCTGTATCTATCAGTGTTGTGGGTATTTTTTAGTTTTCTGCTTTGTTGGTTTTTTTTTCAGATTTTTCTTTCAGTCATCTCTGAGATGATGTCCTGTTAGCTCTACTTCAGAAATATTGCTGATGGGAAGGTTCTTAAAAGCTTCTGGCAACAGAAGACCTCAATTTAGAATAAGTAGTAGATTACTGAGGGGTTTTTTTAAACACATATATAATTGGCAAGGTGCAAAATGATTTTGTTGGTTCCACATATGTGTACTTTGCTAATTATGGACTATAGGAACTTGTAGAAAATTAGGGTTTTTTTCTTCTTTGTTTTAGTTTTTTAAGGGGGTTTTTAGTCTTTTTTTCTTTCTTACACTGGAATTACCAGTATTTTGTTACTACATTGCAGTAGTGGGGTACTTTTTCAGTGAAAAATTATGGGCTTCGTCTTTGCAAATGTGAACTTGTCACTCTGGAAGTAATGAGATAGATTGGAAGAAATAACACTAGAATTTCACTGCTGATACCTTTGGGTACATGATTTTGGGTTATTTTTTCCATATGGGTACAGGTGGCAGTAGAGAATTTTGATAGGTTTTGTCATGAGAGTTCACCTGATGGTGTAGAACTGTGAATTAATTCTAAAAAATGAAAGGTGCTTGGCTGGGGACCCTTATGGTTATAGTGGGTGTGCTGGTTAATTTTTAGTTCCTTTTTCTGAAGTGTTTTTTGGTGTAATTTTAACTTCATAAACAAGGAAACTGCTGCCGTTTTCATGAGAAGGAGGGACATCAATGTCGTAGAGAGCACTTCCTGCTTTCTAATGCCACTCAAATAATTTAATTTGCTTCATAACTGCCATCTCATTTGCCAGATGAGAGCAGATCTTTCACTAATGTCACTTAGTTTGACCTGAAAACATCACAGCATGATCTGTAATCAAGAAGATCAGACTAAGTATTAAGGGACTGGAAGTCAGAGGCAAAAGTAGCTGGTTATAGGGAAAAAGGAAGATAAAAACTTAAGGAAGGAAATTATCCTTCTTTTTATTTTTTTAACCTGAGGATCAAGGAGTTAGAAGTTAAATGTTTTTAGCTATTTTTTGTATTATGCCTTATAAGGGAAAGAGAATAGCAAGAACTGGGACACCACAAACACAGTTGCCACAATATATTCTTTTGCTTGTCTTTGAGAAGTAATTCCATACTGAATGTGGTGTCACTCTTTGCCCATTCTTCCTTACCTGCTGCATTGGGACCAGTGTCCTACATCTCCTTCATTTGCTGCCACCTCCCTGTGTCCCTTTGAGCCCTTCTGTCCCGGAATACTGTCAGGTAGAGGCCATCGCTGCTCAGCAGCCAGCACTGTTCTGTCTTTAGAAAACTCAGTCTGTGTTAAGGTTTTGGTTCTTCACTCCTTGGTGGTGAGTGTAGGGTGGGATTATCTGAATTATTTTTTCTTACAAGCAAGGAGAACTGCAAAAAGGGAGAGGATTAATAAATACTGTAAAAGGAGAAGGGGGTTGCTGCACAACCTTTGAGCTGTCTTTATGCGAACTCTAGCAAATAAATGAAGTCTTTTTTCTAGACTAGGTGCAGTGTCTGTGAAACACGGACTTCCAAAGCTGGAAAACATATATTAAAACTAGCTATAGCATGAACTTACAAGGTAATTCATGTAGACCAAGGTTTTTAATGTCTTGTGGTTTTTGTTTTTTTCAGCCTTCCTGGGTGATCTTGTCTGTTCGCTGTGGAGCTCTTCTGCCGTATCCTTTTAAGTTCAAAAATCTGTAGAAAACATGTTAAAATGGATACCATTGAAGGATTCAAGATTGTTTCAAATAGGTACTGCTTAAACTTCTAAAATGATCGCAGGTATTTTGCCTGCCAAGATTTCAGTGTGCTTGGAGGTTCTTTGTCTTCAATTTTCCTGTCCCTTTGCCTATTTTGTGTTTCATGGGCACTTAGAGGACAACTGTTATCAAATGGAAAACAAGAGGTGGTAGGTGCAAGAATCCAGGTGTTCATATTAGGAATTCAGGCCTTAATGTGCTTCAGGGATTCAGAATTCCTGTTTTATACCCAGTAGTTTAAGGTGTGTGTGCCTTTGCATCTCACTCTGTTTCTGTCGTGTGGTCTAGGCTAGTGATCTTGGTTATTTGTGTCTGGACATAATAAATGTGTTTATTGTCCTTTCATCATCAGGATGAGAGTGTTTAGTTGCTTATGTCACACGTCTCTAAACTTTTTTCTGTCCATGAGGAGTGTCACAAAAAAACCCCTTGGAATTATCTACATTTTCAGGTTTAAGTAACCTAACATTTCATTATTGACATTCTTCCACATGAAGAAGTTGCACTATTAAAAAAGTTTGTCTTCCATCTGCAACCAGGGTTTTTTAAAAGGGTACTCTAAGAGCTGACGTTATTGGATACCCAGAAGAGAAATAAACATGAAACAACGAAGTGATGCAGTCCATAACTAAATTGTAGCAATAAATGTGGGAATGTAGCCCTCAATGGCTATTGCTCAGGAAGTCTTTATTGTGGGAACATTGGAACGGCCAAATGAAAAGACCAGGTCTCAGTAGGGTCTTGTTCTTCAGTTGCATGGAAGAAGGAAGTTTTGTACACCTGTCAGCAATAAATGTGTCCTTGGACCTTTGACTTTCTAGCACTTCATGACCTTAGAACATGGTGGGTTTAGGTTTTACTCTGAGTCTTATTGTGCTCACTAAAATGGGTTGTTAAGTCTTAACTTTGTTTTATCCTGTTCAGTCTCTTTATGACTTCTAGTGCAGTGACATCTGGCCTTTCATTAGGGATTTAGGTACTGCCGTAATGAAAAAAATACAGTTGTTAATAGGAATAGCTTCGTTTTTCCTGTTGATTGCTTTTGGACCCAGTTTAGGCAGAAGTTTGAGATTCTGCATTTTTGTCTTTTGTTTATGTTTTAGTTTGGTAATACTCAAAGTGGTCATTGAATTTCTGAAGAACCAAGTCCTTGAAACATCTTGTGTCAGTTAGACATATGGATCTAATAAGAGCCTTAAGGATTTTATGTTGCCTTACCAATTCTGGTGCTTATTTGATGGGCATTTGCCTCTCAGTTGCTAAAGGTAAAGTTTAATATAGAAAGATTTAATACAATGTAAAAGCAGAGTAATTTTCTCTGTTTCTTAGTGGAAGTTGTTTTCACCAGGGAGAACTTAGGAAGGCAGAGTGTTCTCCTGTGCCTTGCCACTGACGTTTGCAAAGTCTAACTAACCTGCAGTGGAAGGGAAGCAGCAGAAAAATGAAGCTGGAAGCAGACTTGGTGAAGAAGGAAAAAGAGTTTCATGTGTGAAAAGCTTGGCTATAATGCAATAAAGAGGGCTGGCAGTTTCTTTCACAGCAAAAGCAAAAATGAGGAGGGTGTATTTTTCCATGGTCTTGTACAGATAAAAGAAAGTCAGAGTACTTCTTAAGTTTTGTTGATGGCAGAAAAAAAAGTGAGTTTTGCTGTATTCCCTCTTTTTTGTTTTATTGTTACGCTACTTGTAACTGTTTTAAGAGAGTCTGTTTCACTCCTGTTCTGTAGAGAGTGCAAGCTCCAGGTAAACTGATGGACCTCTTAAAAGTTAAATACCGACTGTTTCTGCTTTATGTGCTCGCAGTAGGTACTCAGGCAGGGAGTAGACACATGTACACTTATGAAAGATCCAGTACGGAATTTCTGCCTTGGATGAAATGGAGAACAATTTAGGATGTTCATCAGGCTTGAACTCCTTGAGGTATTCTGGGTAACGGCAATAATTTATTCTTGAGTTTTAAATTGCTCTGGGCTTTGTCGTCAGCTTGCTGTGTGCTGTCTCTTCTGGGCCTCAGAACTTGAGTGTTGCTGGTGCATCTGTCAACATCATGGGGAAAATAATTTTGTTTCATTTAAAAGATCTGAGTGTCTACTTGTGACGCAATGTACACCTGTCTCTGTAGTCGGTTTTTTCTGACAAATGGGCAGGGATCTTAAACATAAGAGCATATGAAAGTGTGGAAAAGGAAGAGAAGTTGCAGAAGTCCGATCATCTGTCTGTATTTCCCAGGTCAGTTCTGGTTTAGAGTGTTACCAAAATTGATAATGTTACAGGTGTCCTGATTCAGTTTGTACATCAGGTTTTTTTCTTGATGCATACAACTTCAATTGCAAACAGAAAATGTGCTTTCAAAGATGAAAGTTTTTGAATGGTCAAATAGTTGGTATTATCTGAGAAGTACTACATAGACTGTTTAATTTCCTTCTAATGTCCCTCAGGAAACTCTCATTTAATTATTTTGCATCCTTGACACCTGCTTTCCAGTGTAAATGGCTTTTCTCCAGAGTCATGTCAGATCTTTTTTGGAGTCACTGCTTGTCTCTCTCAGGTAAGAAGTGAACCATATTTCAGTCTACTCCAATGTGCACTACATGTCTGATGCTTTGCTTTTTTAAGGAGAGATACCAGTTTTTCTGTTGTACTATGACTTTTTGTACTATGACTTTTTTTTCTCTTTGTTTTCTCTGTCTCTGTGCAGGTTAAAAATTACTCTTTAGTGGTTTTTCTTGTTGTGTGTCTTTGTCACCCTTTTTTCTCTCTAACTTTCATGCTAATTTGGTATTTAAAAGTGATAGGTAATACATTAGCCAGCCTTCTAAATGGTATGTTGTGGATTAGTAACATTCTCCCAGCTGTAGACAGCTGGGTGCACAGAACTAAGAGGCTTTTCTACCTTCCTTTTAGGTTTCATCTGAAGACCGAAGTACGCTGTGGGCTTTGATTACTTTTTATGGAGGGAATTGCCAGCTGAGCCTCAATAAGAAGTGTACTCATTTGATTGTGCCTGAGCCAAAGGGGGTAAGAGTTTACTACATGTACAATTCTTGTTGTAGCTCTCATTTGCTTTCAAATAGTCAAGAATTTTCTATCTCCCTGAAGTTAAAATTCTTAAGACTGTTCATTAATAACTAAATTCAGCAAAATTATGCATTGCAGCTATTCAGTTTTGTCTTGGGGTGACTTTGACAAGTTTGTACTTTCTTTCTGCATGGCTTTAAGCCTGATTAATTCAAAAGATGTCCAATTTCACACTGGTATTTGAATTCCTGATTGAATAAAGAATTTTATTATTTATCTTGTTTGTCTTAGCCCAATTTGGATATGTCACAGTCATTAGTGATTGTGATTTGTAAATCCACAGACGCAGAATCAGTGAAGAAAAATGAAGGACAAAATTGAAAAATAGAAGAATAAAACATGGGCTGGCATTGGGAGAAGAGAAAATGTGGCTATGGGAGATGAATGCTTTTCCTTCTTTAAAATATAGGAACCTTTGTAGGGCTGGATTCTTTTTGGTGAATATGTGTGTGTGTTGATTTTGAATTTTTTCTTTTTATTAAGTGTTTGATCTTTCTTTTGTGGACTGTTTAGAAGGGTGTATTGAGCACCATTCTAGTTGTCCCTTTCATTACAATAAAATACAATGCTTGGATAAAGCTTTATTACCTGAAAATCTGATTGTAAGAAGCAACGAAATACATTAAGAATCATACTTTAACTTACTTAAAAGCTTAAATAATAAGCTTTTTAGAATGAACGATGTTGTCTTTAGCTTGCCAGTTAAGAAACTTAAAAAGGTATTAGCATTTCCTGTCTGTAGGGTACAAATATTTTAATGCACATAGTCATTGAATGGGAACAATTTTACGTGATGATTACTTTTTGCTTCCAGTCCTGCTGCTCTGATACGCTGCAGGGGAAACTGCAGCAGTTAGTAATGAGAACAATTCTGTCACTAGGAAAACTTACATGATTGCTCTGACTAGACACAGGATGATAAAACAAGATTGTTAATAATTCTCACCAGAAAGAAAGAATAAAACTCATGTTGGCAAATAAGCTTGATTTCATCTCCAATCTCTTTATTATATTTGAATGACAGTTTCATTGTAGGAAATAACTCCAGAGAATCACTAAATTAATTTCCTCTGAATGTGCTTGTTGTTAATTTATGTTGACACAAAAGAAAATACCAGCTCAATCACTTTTAAATATTAGCTCCTGAAATAAGTTTCAAATTTTTGAAAGAAAGTTTTTTTTTCTGTACTGTTCTGATGCATATGAGGTTTCCATCAAAGAGGATATTTGAATAAATAGAACACTATTTAGATTCTAATAGATTCTGCGTCTGCTCTATTTATTAGTAAAGGAAATGGTGAAGCTTTAAGATTTAAGCTATATTCCTGCTGAAATGCTTTTTTTCAGTGGTCACCTTTTAAATATTTGTCTCTACTTTATTATGAAATTCTGACTTTTTCCCCAAGTGCTTTTTCATAGTGGGGCTGGGTTTTTTTACTTTTTTTTATAGTGGACAAAACATAAACTGTATTTAGACTTGCCTTAATGTCCACCTAAAATCACCTGCATTTTAGTATTGACTGTGATGTTCCTCACTGCTGGGTTGCAATCTTCTGGTGGTTGGGTTAGAGAAGAATTTTGCAAGTGAAGATATTCATCTTCTGCAGTTGTGCCTCTGAGTCCTTAATACTGTAAATGTGGAGAATCTGGGTTTTTTTGTTTTAATCTTGGAACTTGTGGTTCTGCACAGTTGTGTAAAGTGTGTCCTGTTGGATCTGGGCAAGATCACTCTGGTATTGGACAGCCTCTTGTGATCTCCCTCTCCATGCTCTAGCCCTGATCTCAAAGAACTTATTCGCAATTTTTTGTCTTCAAATAATTTTTTTTCCCCCCCCAGGAAAAATATGAATGTGCTTATAAACGGGACAGCATTAAAATTGTGACCCCAGACTGGGTACTGGATTCTATAGCTGATAAGAGTAAAAAAGAAGAGACTCCTTATCATCCTCGTTTAATTATATACGAGGAGGAAGAAGAGGAGGAGGAGGAAGAGGAGGAAGAAGCAGAAAATGAAGAACAAGATTCACAAAATGAGGCTAGTACTGATGAAAAATTATCAAGCCCAGCATCTTCTCGAGAAGGATCGCCTTTGGGTGATCAAGCTTTTTCACCAAAATCTACTACTGCTGATAAGGCAAAAGGGGAACTGATGTTCGATGATTCTTCCGATTCCTCTCCAGAAAAGCAGGAAAGGAATTTGAATTGGACACCAGCTGAAGTCCCACAGGCATCTGCAGCAAAGCGTAGGTTGCCTCAAGGGAAAGACTCCGGTTTGATTAATTTGTGTGCCAATGTCCCACCAGTGCCAGGTAACATTTTGCCTCCTGATATGAGAGGCAACCTCATGGCTTCAGTACAAGGTGCCCAAAGTTCTGACCGCCAGGAAATGATGGCCACGTGGAGTCCAACCGTGCGGACGTTAAGGAATATTACTAATAGTGCTGATATTCAGCAGATTAATAGACCATCAAATGTAGCACATGTAAGTGTTGGATTTTTAATTTATAAGCTATTGGACTTTTTCTTAAGAACTATCGTGTCCAAGAACTTCAGTTTCCTTTTACTGTTCTTAAAATACCCAAAGTTAAAACATCCCCTTGTTACTTAGAATTGTGGCCAAATTCATCTTTTCCCCATAATAAATAACTTAATTTCTAGCAGGTTCACAGAAGTAAGAATGCATTTGGAAAAAATGTAGAAGAGTAAAGCTCTGTATAACTACAGCATGGTTTATATTTTCAGTAAGGACTGCATGGTAAGAGAGGGAAAAAAATAATTAATTTAGAATTTTTTTGCTAGTTCAGGAAACCTGGTTTCCTATCCTTCAAGCTTCTCAGTCAGTGCAAGGAATTATTTATGCTATAAACACATAGAACTGTGAAATTGATTGTTCCCACAGTAGGTTCAGTTCTATACTGCATTGTTCTGCTGGGCGTCATTAGGCTGTTATATAGTATACACATTATGATGGAGAAGTCGGAACTTACACTTTCTTATGCCACTTGTGTAGTTGAAATAATTGCAGCTCTTGTGTTGAATGTATTTCTATTAGAAAATAGAAAGCAAGTGAGCGTGCTGCATCTGCAGCATTGAAATTCTTAGATGTTTGTAGGAAGGGAGCATGAGAAAAGTAGGTGCTGGTAAATGTTAGGCATACCTTTTACGTAAGTAATTGCATCAGTGCCTTTCTTTGGATGTTCATCTGATGGTAAAACTGTGAAAGGTGCCTGAGTAGTATAGAGACTTCCAGCCAGTACTTAAACACAGAATGTGGTGTCACTCAGAAATGTTGGTTCTGTGCTGTTTATGTGACATCTGAATATGGAGTGGAAATACAGGCTTTATTTTAAATCTGAGTCTTAGATTCCTCTTCTCAGTGCCTTGAATTATTTGAGGGCTGAGACTTCTGGGCAAGGCCTGAGCAGAGCTGCCAACCTTTTGCTCGGTTGGGTAAGTTGGCCACCACATCCTGGTCTCCAGCCCAGTCACTGTGCTGTCAAATGTGTATCAGTGGTGTCCCTGTGGAAGTAATTTCTCTGTCAGTAGTATTTGCAGAGCTACAGGACTCTTGGTGGTCGTGTGCTTTGGCTTGTCTCTGTTCACCCAAAGTCTGCTGGAATAGGGGCTGGGCCGTGGTGTCCGAGGGCTGTACCGAGTACCATCTCAGGCTGCTGTGCCAGCTCCAGCAGGGGCAGAAAGGCTTTGCGTCTTAGAATTGTGAATCTGCTTCCTAGAGGGAGGAATACCAGTTCTACTTTTCTCCCTATAACTTCTCTTTTACTTTGTGCCCGGAATAATGAGTGCAAGTCTTGGTGAACATTGTTGGCAAGTTGGTGTTTAGTTTGAACCTCAGATTTCTGCTGAGTGGCAAGATCTGTCATCATCAGGTGTTTGCAGATACATTGTAACTTTCTGACTATAGCCATAGAATACTTTTGAAAGTTTTATCCCTTTATTTTGAAATACATGTCCTGAAGCTTCTGTAATTTTGGCTTTTGGTACTTGTTGTGGAGAGTAGCTCCTCATACTGAGCCCCAGAAACATTTTTTGTGTGTGTTATTTTTAGTTATTGAATGTTTCTACTGTGGTGCTGCTGAGACATGAGTGATGGATAATCGTGGTGCATTGATAATCGTGGTTGCACATGTGTGCGATACCAACCACATCAGAATTATTTAGATGACACCTGAGGTGTTTTGATGTGCATTGTGAAAGCACTTGAGCCACGTCTGATGGAGAGTTGATGGATGTCTGGTTGAGAGGATACAGTTAATTGGCTTTGTGCTCTAGTGGTGGGCTTTGATTCCTCTCTCACACATGCACATCGCTGAAGTGTGAGATGCATGCATCAGCTGTGTGTGTTGAAGTAGTGAGGATGAAGGACACAAGCTTTGCAGGATTCATCAAAGCTGATTTCATGTTTAAAAGACTTTATCAATGGCAAGTCTAGAGTTTCCTATTGCTCCTTCTCATTTCTAATATGTAGTTTATATTAAAATATTTTAATAAATGTGTAGAACTCATCCTAATCTATCAGAACTTTGCCTAATTTTCCCTCTTCTGATGCTTAAAAATTCACTTCCTAACTTGTGTCTGCTTAGTGTAAAATGATTTTTCTCTTAACAGCGAGTTATACATCTAAAAATAAAATTAAATTCCAGGTTACTTCGGAACTCTATATAAACCTAAAATCTAGTACTCTTAAGTAGGGAGGTTAGGTTGTTTCGTTTTTTTTTTCCCAAGAAACCCTTAGTGCTCAGCAGATTCATGTTTTTCTTTGTTTTTTGGAATTGAGATTAAAAAACAAACTGTATATTCCTGAATTGGTTCTAAAGAGAGCAAGATTCCCATGTTTCAAACAGCACTAATTAATGAAGGCATCATTAGCAATTTTTAAGTGAAAATAAGACTATAGAACTAAGCTGTGAATTTAATGGGCCAATGGGATTTTAAAATTAATATTGCAGTTGATCGATGTAATTATTAATACAGTGTTAATAGTCATAATGCTGTTGGAGAAATTATTAATAATACAGGGATGGGCTTTAATCTTAAATTCTACTAAAATGTGCATTGCTGTTTGTTAGGAGCCACATGCAGCTCCACACGTCTCTTTGTGTAAGTCCTGTCTTTTTATTTTGCTATTAAGCAGTTAAAAGATTTTTGTTTACCTCACGAGGTATTTAGGCATAGGGTTCTTTACTTTTAGGAATTGTATTTTCCCAGTAGTTCTTTAAATTTTTTTAAAACCAAATGACAACCAAAAGGTCTCAAAAATAATCTTTGTTTTCTAGATATTACAATCACTTTCAGCACCTACAAAAAGTTTAGAACAACAAGTAAATCATAGCCAACAGGGACATCCAAATGTGGTGCTGTTTAGTCAAGTGAAACTAACACCAGAGACACATTTATTGCAGCAGTCACATCAAGCACAGCAGCAACAGCACCATCCTCTTTTACACCTTCAACCTCAGCAACTTATGCAGCTCCAGCAGCAGCAGCAGCAACCCCAGATCTCCCAGCAGTCTTTCCAACAGCAGCAGCCTCACCAGTTTCCCCAGCAGCAGCAGCAGCAGCAAGTCCATCAGCAGCACCAGTTCTCCCAGCAGCAGCTCCAGTTCCCGCAGCAGCCACTCCACGCGCAGCAGCAGCTGCACCGCCCTCCGCAGCCGCTCCAGTTCCAGCAGCAGCATGTGCTGCAACAGCAGCTGCAACAGCTGCAGCAGCAACAGCAACAGCTGCAACAGCTGCAGCAGCAGAACCTGCAACAGCAACAGCTGCAACAGCAACAGCTGCAACATCAGCAGCAGCAACTGCAGCAGCAGCACTTACAGCGACTGCACCAACAGCATCAGCAACAGCAAATGCAGAATCAGGCAGCGCAGCACTTAACTCAGACACCTCAAGCACTACAGCTTCCAGTTGCAGCCCAGCAGCCACAACACCACCAGCAGCAACAGCAGCAACTGCAGCAGCAGCCGCTTTTTGGGCATGATCCAGCAGTGGAGAGTTAGTAATTATTGCCTTTTGATCCTGGAAAAAAGTAGCTAATGACATGACGTGGGGTAGAATATCAAAAAGTAATGGTGTGTTTAAAGGATGGGATTGTAAGAAATGCCACTCATGGCTCAGAACTGGTTTTACTGATTTTTAGGCAAATACTTAAATAATTACTAATGATGATCCAGCAATCTGAAAAGCATGAGAGTGCTGAGAACATTATCTTTTCAAATATACACTTGATACAACAGGCACACAACCTATACTTTCAGAACAGTGTTAGTAAATACATAGCATAATTGTTTTAAGTTTATTTTTCCTTTGCAAGAGGGGGAGGGGGAAGCTTTCAAACAGTGTAAGAACTGGAAGGACAGCTACAATTTTGGAAATACTAGTAAATTAATGAAGATACCGGAAAGTTGTCACACCTTGCTTTGAATTGTGTCCGTGCTAGTAGAACTGAAAGCTTTTTGATTGTTTTGGCTATTCATAGCTGATCTTTGTAGAAGAGGAAGTTGTCTTACGTGTTCCTTTTGGTGACCCTTCCTTTTGCCCCTTTAGCCCCTCTTCATACAGGAAAAAAAACTACCCATAACAAAATCAAACTATGGGCTGAGCTGTGCCTTAAAGGCTTTCAGCTTTGAAATTTTGGATCCTACTTTTTCCAAGGAAGTACACTTAGGAAGTTTACAACCTGGTAATAGGAAGAGGTCAGTGTAGCAAGTGTGTTCTGAGATGAACTCTTCAGACATTTAAGTATTTGTTTGTTCTTTATGTGCCAAACTATTTCAGTTCCAGAAGAGTATTTCCTACTGGGCTGTGTCTTTGCAATTGCTGATTACCCAGAACAGATGTCTGACAAGCAGCTCTTAGCGACCTGGAAACGGGTAAGATTCTGCTGTATTTCTAAAAAACTGTAACATAATGTCATAGACCCTACGTTCTAAAAGAAAACATTGGAAGTACTTCAGCACTGTTCACTTTTCTTTAGGCATCCTTTTGTGTAATTCTTCTGTTACAACCTAAAAAAAATTATTCAACTGCTGCCGACCAGAAAAAGTAATAAAAATACTTAAGTTGTGCAGCCTGGTTGAATTAAGTGTTCAGTCAGAACATGAGCTAAATAAGTTGCAGCCTTAACTATTTCCCAGTTATTTATGCTTTTAATCAGGCAGCTGTAGTACAGCAAATGTAATATAGCATCGTTGTCTATCTTTAACTTGATTGTATAAAAGCATTCTTTTTTGCATATAATTTTGGCATTTAGTAGCCTGTGAGGTATCCACCTGAGTGAATAAGATGGAAGAATAGAGTGTTTCTATTTTTTTGCCAACTTCTATTTTTCAGAGAAATCTGATTGTATCCTTTCCTAAATAAGAGGACTTTGATGTTCTTCAGAAACTTCTGATGGATTTTATAGTTGAATTTTCCCTACAATTTTGCATAATCAAGTAAGCTGTTGACATTTTTAACAGCACTTGTGTTTATTGCTCAGATAGAATGGAATAGTTCATGAAAAATTGTTTAATAGTTATACTACAAAAAATAAAAAACATGAGAAGGGTTATTTTTGTTTATATATCTTTATTTTGGTTTTTTTTCCCATTTATTCTAAAAAATAGACTTTTTGTTCATTGAAAAGCTCCATATTTAATTTTGTTTTTTGTTTTCAAAATTGTTCTTAAGCTAGATAACAAACCTGGTTTTGGGGGGTTATTCTTCGGTGATGCTAATGGTGGCAGTGTCCTAAAGGGTGGACTTTCATTTCAGATTTTTTGTTTCTTAATGTAATGTAAAAATTGTTACATACTAGAAGTTCTGGGTTTGCTCTCTTACCAGATCATCCAAGCACATGGTGGGACAGTGGACCCTACGCTCACAAGCAGATGTACTCACCTTCTCTGTGAAAGCCAAGTCAGTAACATGTATGCTCAGGTAAGCCAGCTGGGAACCTGTACTGGTACATGCTTTCATTTTAGCGCTGGAAAGGCAGGGCTTAGCATTGTGTACTTCATGCTTAGATAGCAAATATAAAGTTTCTCATGATGTGTTTTTTTATGATTTGTGGTTTCCTTGGGATATAGACTTTCATAGTGTGTGTATTAGGCTTGTTCCAGAGAGCACTAAGGAAGATGCTAGGAGAAGGAGAAGTCTAAAAAGTAGAGAAAAACAATTAAAATCTAAGCTTTGATTTGTAGAAAAAGTAAAATAAAAATAATTAAAATAATACAATTAAAATATAAATAAAGTAATATAAACAAGTATTTTGGGTTTTAAAAGCTGTTTCTGCCTGTATTCCTAGGCTTTAAGAGAAAGGAAGAGATGTATTACAGCACATTGGCTGAATGCAATCTTGAAGAAGAAGAAAATGGTCCCACCTCATCGAGCCCTTCATTTTCCAGTGGCATTTCCACCAGGAGGAAAGCCATGCTCTCAACATGTAAGAAGAAAAAGCTTACTTTGAAAGAATGCTTGCTTCATTGCTTGCTTCTTTACATGAGCACTATTAAAACAGAGCTAGAAGGTGCTTACTCAGAGCAAAACACACATTTCTTCTGCCTTGGAAGAAGGCTTCCGTTAATCCTAAGGTGCTGTGTTGATGTGGTGCTGCTGCCAGGTGTTTCTGAGTGCTTTGCAAGTGTTGCTGGGTTCAGAGTAGTGAGGAGTAACACCTGCCTTTGTGAGTTACTCTCTCAGACGCTGAGGGGGCAAAGATTGCATGACTTACACATAGCAAGGTATCAGCAATCCAGGCTGCACAGTTTATAGCAGCAGAGCAACGGCACATCTAACAGTATGTGCTTCCTTTACCATAACCCAATATTCTGGGAGGATTTTTGAGGGTTTTCCTTTTTCTGAGTCAATGCTTAGCAAATACCTAAAAAGGAAGCCTGTGCTGCTAATCAGAGGATAGGAGGTCACAGTTCCGTTGCCTGTGCAATGAGGAGCTGTGTGGAAGTGGAATTTTGTGGGATTGAGAAACCTTAGTTTATTCACAGGCATCTTGGAATACACTATGCTGTATAAACCAAGATGCCAAAGTATGTCTTGGCACTGGATTTCTTTGTGCTGGATTCAGACATATGGGATGATGGCCTTGCTAATAGCCTGTCCTGACCGACAGAAAAAGAAATACAGATTTGGGAAAATCAGAGTATAACAGCATGCATGCGAACTCAGTGGTTAGTAGTAAATGTAATACGTAATGTAGTAAACACACTTCCAAACAAAATTACTGTTGCCTTTTCCTAAAGAAAAGGAGAGAATAGCAAAAATGAAAACCTGTCAAGATTAAAGATAGTAATGGAAGATGTGGAATTACAGTTCACCACCTCTGATCAGCTGGCACAGTTTATTTGGCTTCATAGCAGAGTATAGCACAGTTTTCAGATACTTAGAGTAGAGCAAGTAAGGGTAAGCATTTTTTTTTGTGCTTCTATATAAATAGCAGCAGAAGGAAGAGGGGAGACCTGTGAGAAGCAAATTAGCTCTGAGCTCTTTCATAAAAAAAACTGTGGTCTCTGTAAATAAGAAAAGCTTACCAGAAGAATGAAAATGATTCTTCCCAAGTCAGAGCTACTTCTAGAAACCTGAAATTTTTATGTATGAACAAATCACTTTTAAATTGTACTGTTGGTATCCTACAAGCCATGCTTTAATTAAATGCTTATACACCATGCTGTGCATTTCATTGTAATGTGAAAAGTTAGTCATGGAAAAATATTTTCCATGGGAGTGTTTTGTAAGTGCTATCAGTGTTCAGTTATTTATAACTGTCTTTCTGTCTGCAGATAATCTCTGTGACAGGATTTGTTGATAGTGACAGAGATGACCTCAAGCTCATGGCCTACCTAGCAGGTGCCAAATACACAGGCTACCTGTGTCGCAGCAATACAGTTCTCATCTGTAAAGAGTAAGTGCTTTACTCCATAGTCCTTGCTTTCTCAGCAACCTCTTGGCAGGTAGTGCCTCTCTGAATGGGAGGTGCTACATATGGTTCATTATAAAAGTTTTAATTTTAATTAATTCTGCAGTTCAATAGCAATAAACTTAAAGATGTTGTTTCTTGAACTAAATTACAGCGCATAAGACATGGTAAATTTAGCCTTCTGAAGACAGGCAAAAGAAAAGTAATTTCTAATGTTGCTATTTTGTAATATTCTTAAGTGATGCTGACTCTTAGATCATCCATAAATAAAATACTTTTTTTAAAATAATTGTTCTAAAATGGAGGAGGGAGAATTTAAATCCAGGTCTAAAGATTCCGTTTGCAACAGAAATTCCCCTCTGACTGACTGATTCTGACACGTAGAACAAAAGCATTTTTCAGAGTATCTCCTGTCACAGTTAAAACAAATACTAGACCAATAAGGAAATAGTGGTATTTTAGGTTTATTATCAGAAATTGCTGTTTTACCGATTTCTTTGCAATACAAATTATTTTGTTTCTTCTCTGACCGCCAAGGGCCAGCGGGTTGAAGTACGAGAAAGCCAAGGAGTGGCGGATCCCGTGTGTGAACGCGCAGTGGCTCTGTGACATCCTGCTGGGGAACTTCGAGGCGCTGAGGCAGATCCAGCACAGCCGCTACACCGTGTTCAACCTCCAGGACCCGCTCTCTCCCAGCCAACACCTCGTGCTAAACCTGCTGGGTAAGAGTTTCGGTCACAAGATCCTCTGTTCTGCAGCGTTTTTATGTGCCTGTCGAATCAGTAGGAGCGTGTCTCCTCAGGTATAAATAACTTGGCAATGGCATAATTTTTGTTCTGTTCTCCATTCCCTAGATGCTTGGAGAGTCCCATTAAAGGTGTCACCAGAACTTCTAATGGTATGTTGAATTATTGTATATATACAGCTATTTTGATGAGATCACTCCTTGCCTGTGCCGAAGCTCTTGGTTTACTTTCTGCTAATGTTCTATTTTATTTTGAGGAATCTGAGAAAGAATCTTTTGCAGAATTAAGGAATTTTAGTGGGATATACAGAATGAAGTTGCTGTTGACACACCTTGGGCTAGGTGTTTCACTCTTCAATTTCAACATCAGACCTTTAGAAAGGGCTTAGTACTTTTTGAGTCAGTACCTAACACTCTGTAAATGAGACCACATAAGGGTTTTTAAGACAGAACACGCAAAATCAGTAAAAATATTGACTGAATTTTAAGTAGGATACATAATGTAAGTTAAGGGTGGAATTTCTTTATGTTGTTTCTGATATATACTGAGAACTCAAACCATGGGCATATATGGCATGTATTTTAGGATTTAAAAAAAAGATACCATGCATTAAAAAGTGTAGTTGATAACCCTGAAATATCAGTGGAAATGAACAGTGAAAAATTGTACCTTGAAAAAATACAAGAGAAGTAAATTTTTGTCATGTAGAGTATTCTGTGAACCATGCAAAGCATGAGATAGTTTTCCACATATTCAGAATAAGCTGCAGTTTCCATGTCAGCTCTTACACCTATCTCATGTTTTTTGTATTGTAAATTTTCTTCCCATTTCAGATTTATACTTGATAATTTTTCACAGTATGTCTTGATGTAGGTAAATCCCAGTTTAGGCTGATGAACTTTCAGTTCATTTGTACTGCAGGTGACTCTCAGATAACATTTTATATTGCACAAAAACTTTTTGCCATGCCTCTTGTGTTCTGGATCAGTTGTATCTCAGTCGCTTTGCAAACTGTTCAGAAAAGAGGAGCTTAGTAACTCTCAAAACTTAATTTGTACTAATGTTTTAGATGGGGATTCAGGGCACTGTTGCTTGAATATCTTTCAGCTTTAGAAATAGGCACTACTGTATTCCTAACCATAAATCTGAAATATTCTTCTTATATAAGACCCCTGTGGTATTGTTTTGTGGGCCCGTAAGAAACTTGCATTTAGAAAACTAAATGCTTTTAAAAATTTGTGGTCTTCATATTTTCCTGAAGAAGGAAAATATCTGCTGTTGCAAAATAAAAAAGTCCTTGAGAAGATTCAGTATATGCAGTGTTAGTATTTAAAATCGCTTTTAACTAACTCCATTTTGGGGTTTTACCACCACCCTTTGCATCCACACTGCAGTTGAGCTGATCTTAAAAATGGACACATGGCTTCTTTGTGTGGGTCAGTCACACTGGGTTTTGTCCATGTTTTGTCTTGTGTAGCAATTGGAGACCCCAGGGGTCAGATGGGTAATTTAGTACCTTCCCTTCTGTATTTTTATGGGGACCGTTCTTGCCCATGTGAAGTGGGAATTTTGTAACTTAGACTGAAAGGGGCTTCTGGAGACAATCTGGTCCAGCTGCCCTCTGGGTGCCCATACAGGAGTGTGCTTTGGTAATAGAAAATGCTGGGCACGTGCAAGTGTCAGGGAAGACAAGGTGCTTCACTGCCTTCACAGTAGGCATTTCTATTTGTCTTGGGATTCAGGGTCCTCTTCTGAGGACAGCTGTCTTGTCAGATGCTCTTGATGCCCTCTACTTCTTGCATTTTCATAGTTGAAATGTCCATCAAAATGTGAATGTGTGCACTTTTCTTTCCAGCTGCTCATACTATGGGCTGTCTAGCATAAAAATGCCTGTTCCTGAGAGCAGGGACCAAACCCCTGTGGCTTGTTCCTCCCAAAGGAACATTCTCACAGCAAGGCTGGAACAATGCTGCCTGTCTTTCTGGTCATGTGCCTCTAGCATTCTTCATTAAATTTCAGATGTCGATTTGAAGGTTAAAAAGGAATAGATGTCACACACTCCTGAACCTGAGAGCTGTGGTTTCAAGTTACTCAGACCAAGGAGAGCCTAAAAGCTACATTTAACCCCCCCTGGGCACATGCTCTAGAGACTGATCTGGTACTGGGGAGGTGGGACTATCTATCCAGCTTCTGTTTGTGTAGTTAGGGAGCTTGAGTTTAAAGCAGTATTTTCTGGGATATTACCATTCCATGATATTTAGCACCAGGAAGAATATTGTAGTCTTCATGTACTTAACAAATGAACAGACTTTTCAGTTTCTTTCTCATTTAATTCATTGACTTTTCCATTGATAATTATCAGTGGATAAAGGAAAAAAAGTCCTACGGTATTTTATTTGGTGAACACTTACATAAGTTTGTGGAGAAGCTTTGGCTGATGCTTTGCTTTGCTCTTGGGTTTGTTGTGTAAGCAGTAGGTGCCCCATGTATTCAGCAGCATGTCATTTTCATTTGTGTTTAAATCAGGATAGAAGTTGGTTTCCCTGCTTAATTCAGATCTAAAGATGTAACTGGTCTGATTTCAGGGTGTGAGGTTGCCTTTGAAACCAAAGCAAAATGAATCCAGTCTTCAGCCGTCTTCCAAAAGAGCAAGGTAAGAACAGCGAGCAGTCAATGCCCATAGTCCTTAAGTGACTGTTCCTCAGAAGTGTCAGCTGCCCATCAGCCTGCACCATCCTGTGCCCTGCTCAGTGAAATAACTGTCAATGGCTTTTGGATGTTGCCAGTTACACAGCTGGCAGGAATAAAACAGTAACTGCCAAGAGTGAAGTAGTAAGAGAGTTGGGAAAGTGCAGAAAGAAGAGAATATGTCATGTTCTCTGCGTGGTGATTTTTTTCTTCAGAAAAAGTTCTGCCTAATTCTCATTCGTCTGGGTCATTCCATTGGTTAAACTTGCAAAAGTGTGCATGTCTAATTTCAAAATTAAAGTTATACAGCCTTGGGCCCAAATATCACGTTCTGCTGTATTTCCTGTATTTTGTAGGATTGAAGACCTGCCGCCACCCACTAAAAAACTCACCCCTGAGCTGACACCAATGGTGCTCTTCACAGGATTTGAACCTATGCAAGTGCAACAGTACATTAAGGTGACTTTCACGCTTCTCTCTTCTGAACTGCATTGAAACATCTGACAGCTTTTTTATTGATACTGAATTTTTTCTAAGTCTTGATTAGCGTGTATCTAGCATATAAAAACCCATACTTACTGGCCATGACGTTAGAGTAGGTTTATGTGAAATGAGTTTTATTTGGTAGCAGTTCTCCTTTAGTTAACCACTTCATAACTGCTTACTGTGCTACTTGCTTTTTCTTTCTGTCGGACTGCTTTAAAAAGAAAGAAAACCCTTTCCCCATTTGTTTTTAAATCAGCAAATTTCATTACCAAGTTTAGGTGAGAAAAATAGTGATGGTTGTACTGGATAAGACCCAAGATGCCTTTAGTGGAGTTGCTATCTGTAGTGCCAAATGCTTCAAAGAAAGCTGATGACAAAGCTCGTGGCAGGTGTGAGAGAAGTTCCTATGGAGGTTTTGTTCTGTTCCCTAATAAAGCTGTACTAAAGCTTAACTGTAAATAGTTTATAACATTCAGATAATGAGAAGTAAATAAGGTCTAGTTTGAGTTCACTACATTTCTTAGAAATATGCGCTTTGGTATGCTCAAAAATACATAATACTTCCTTTATTACACCTATACTTGTTTTTAAAGTGGTTCAACTTTAGAGGTTTTTTTCCCCTTGCAGTGTATGCATTTGAAGCTTGATATTAAGTATTTTGGGACACAAAATGCTTTTCAGTGTATCCCATAAAGTTCTAGTGTGAACTTCTCATTTTCTGTCATGTTGGTACCAGGTTAATTATCTAGAAGAATCTGTTTTGGTAATAGCTGTGGCTCACAAATAAAAAAAAAATCAACTTCAGCCTCAAAGCTTGTGAAGTTGAATGGAAACCTGTCAGCACTGATGCTGTCAAAACTCTGCAGAGTTTGGATACCTAGCTGGGGCTGGATACTTCTCATCTTCTTGAGATGGAGGGGTAATCTTTGTACCTGTATGCCCAAAGTGTTTCTTCCACATCAGAGTGGAAATCTTGCACGATCTGTACTCACAGGTAGAGGTGTTTGAGGTGAACATAGAAACAGCAGCCTTTGCCTTGCAGAGGGGTACATTGTACTGTTCACAGGGTGTTTACACAAACCAGGAAGGAAGTGAATAGTGGAGAGGTTCAGTGTCGTTGAATAATACTTTCGTGGGTCATCTTGACGCAAACCATCAGAGCTTGGTAAAGAAGATCTATAAACACTGTCCATGTCTGTCCTGTGTGTTCATCATTATCAGAGCAGTAGAGTGCACAGGGCTGCCAGAGACCTCTTAGGCCTTCTAACCCCCTCCTTAGGCTTTCTTACTTTGGGACTCCCAAGGATTCATGCAATAAAATCACCCTAGTCTGTTAAATATTTATGCTTATAGATATTGGTGTGGGTTTTACTTATTTGTGCAAAATGTTTGTCTTAATCAGAAGTCCAGGGTGCATAGTTACTAAAGCTGTCCAAATATTTTTTCAGTCTTGACTTTTTTTGAGAGGAGCACTCTTTAACACCTGTGGTAATCTGATGTGCCTCACCAGCTAATTCATTGTGTTACTTGTTCCTTCAGATAATGACTGGCTTAATTGATAAGATAGCAACTGTGAGGAGCTAGTTTAAACCAAGGAAAAGGGAATAGTTGCTCAGTATCATCAAAAATGCATGTGGAATATGTGTTTTTCATGAGATGCTTTTCTCTTTAAAGAAAAGACTAGCAAAATCAAGTTTGCTGTAGCTACAGTGTGTACTGCACCTTCCCTAGAAAAGAGCAAAATTATTATATACTCTTACTATTGCTTAATTAAAATTTAATATCCCCTTTCACTGAAAAAAAATTTAATTTGTATCTTACAGTTAGTTCCTTGCTTAAAAAAAGCACAACTCAAAATCAAAAAACTGCAGAAGTGGGGAATAGTTTTCAATCTTGCCAGGTGCTATTTATGTCTGGAAATACCTGGATTTTTAATGGCTGTAAATTCTGTCAGAATTAATCAGCTTTAGTAAAGGAATGACTGTACTACGGAAATCTGTATTTACTATTTCATTAGGGAGCTTAGTTTTATTTAATGGTGATGTTATGTATTTAGTTTATATTTTCCTCCATTTTTTTAACAACTATTCCATTGTGATTTGTGTTTTGTACAACTTTCAGAAACTGTATATCCTTGGAGGTGAAGTAGCAGACTCTGCCCAGAAATGTACCCATTTAATTGCCAGTAAAGTGACCCGAACTGTCAAGTTCCTGACAGCAATTTCTGTAGTCAAGCACATAGTTACTCCTGAGTGGTTAGAAGAGTGTTTCAAATGCCAGAAATTTGTTGGTAAGTTAAATTAATATCAATTCCTATGGTAAAATAAATGTTCATTGACAAGCATATTTAAATATACTTTGTTGTTTTGTCTTCTGTCTTCAGTGTTTCTTACCAGAGTTCTAAAGAGTTCAGCTTTTGAAAGCAGAAATTTTAATTCTACAGCAAGTCTGTCATCGTTCACACCTCTTGAAGAATAATTTGCTAAGTTTTTAAATAGTGATATTAGCAGCTAGTTTGTATTCCACTTGAGTTAGAAGGTTGTGTTAGTATGGTTAAGCAAAGCTGTCACAAGAATTATGTGGGGTTTTTTTTTTTAAATCAAGTTATCTTTCAGCAGAATGTTTTGTTTCATTTAGTTTTCATTTGTTTTAATACAGTTTCTTCCCCTTAAATGAAAGAAAAACATACTTTAAAAGTTTGCTTTAGGGTGATTAAATGACTGGATGTTGTTAAATATTGTATTTCTTTCTTCTGTAGCCATTTTTTAGATTTTTACCTGTGGCTGCATTATTTTTTAATTCACCCTTTCTGAAAGGGTGATTATTTGGTTTATGATTATTTTGTGCTTTTTATGTCATTAATTTGTAAAAAGAAAATGTATAACATCGCTGGCTAACTACCATAAAGACTTGAATCTGTGGATAATTAACTAATAAACCAGCAAACATTTTTATAAATCCTAAGAAGGCAATTTGCTTACTTCAGCATCAGTGAACTGAGAAATCGATTCATTTGAAAACTCTTAGAAGATGAAGAAATTTGGGGCATTTAGGATGACTGTTGTGATCTAGTACTGGAAGTACTTATTTACTGAAATTAGGTTGATTTGTAGCTAATGGGCTGGCTCCAGTTTTGTACCTGCTACAATGATGGAAAATATGGCAATTGTGTACAAAAATTGTCCTAATTGTTTCTTTTGTCTTTTGGAACAGTATTTACACTGTCTCTTGCAAGTTGTCAGAATTGTCCTTGGAAAGACCAGTTTGTTCTCTGTATAATTGTTTTGTTTTGGTCTTTAGACTTAGGGGTATTGGATTTAGAAATGTGTTTGACATAGTTTTTGTGGAAAGATAAAGACTGAAATTCCATCCCTAATGGAAAATGAAAAATTGGCTGAGTAACAGAACAGATGGAAAGTTCTTTCTGTTAAGACTGTGTGAGGACTTGAAGACAGTTTCTGGGCTCCCTTAAGTGGTCATAGTAATTTAAATTTAAACTTAATCCTTCTACTTGATCATTCTGCTCCTTTGTTTGCAGAGAATCAAATAAAAATTTGCAAGTTTCTCCAATAAGTTAGAAAAAGGGACTTGATAGAACAGTGATTGTTGCTAGGTGTGCAAGTTGTAAAACAGTTTAATTCTGCAAGTAATTTGGGGTTATCACTGTAAGAAGCCTAATGGAAGGGGTATTGTAATCATGTTAAATTACAGTAGGTGTTTGCCATTCAGAGCCGCTCTGCCACCAAGATGTTCTGCTCAGATTCCATCCTGGGCCCTGTGGATGTTTGTGTTTTGTGTGTCACATCATCAGTCTTTCTTTTTCAGATGAGCAGAACTTTGTGCTGAGAGATGCTGAAGCTGAGGTGCTTTTCTGCTTTAGTTTAGAGGAGTCTCTAAAGAGAGCACAAGTAGCTCCGCTGTTCAAGGTATGCAGTTTAACACAGCATTTAAACACTTGGAGATTTTCAACCCAATTTTTTCAGCTTTGGGACCCCAGGTTTTATAGCTGAAAGCAGTAGAGGAGACTGGTATATAACATGAAACGTGTTGTGAATTTGCTTTCTGACTTTATGCCTATTTCCTGCCTAAGCATCGTTGGGGTGAATGTAAACCCTCTGAATTACTGGATCCTGTAGATGTTAACAAAACACACTCAAATATATTTATTCCCTGCCAAAATTTAGAACATTGTTGTTACTTGTAAAAAGCCACTTACGGAAGGGACTTTCTTTTCTTTCTTCTCTCTTTTCTTTTTTACACTAGCCTCATAGTCAGAGCACTTGCCCATAAAAATGGGAGTCTGAGAGTGAGTTTGCCCTTCAGCCTCAGGGAGTTGTAGTATGATTCTCCTTGGAGACTGCACTTTCCACCAGGCTGTTTGCTAGGATGGTGCAAGATGTTTTCGTGCCTCTGGTTAAAATTACATTACAGTGCAGAGAGGTATCTGGAGATCTGAGTTGCTAAAGATTCTTCAGCCTAACTGAATTACAGACTGTTTATTGAGGTAAACCACCTAAAACAGGTATTTTTTCAACTGTAATGAGTAAGAATCTATGTCCTCTATTATGTCTAAATGCTACATTTTGCTCTCCGTTTTGCAGACTAAATAGCAAGGTGTTTTCTGGTTTTCTATTCCTAGCTGATAAACAGAGATAATCTACTTTGTGATCTGATCACCTATCTCAGTCAAGTAGTAGAATAATTTTTGTCAGGAAGTAATAAATTGGCTGTTAATTAAAAGGTGAAAGTTCTTTTGTAACACTTGAGATGTTGCTGTGCTCAAAGAAGCAAGGAGCATTGTTCTTATGTGTTTTACCAAGCTGCAGTTGTTATTTTACAGCTGTGAAAATAGGCACACCTGAACTGTTCAAATTGATCAAAATTGTGGGTTTGCCCCTCCAGGGGAAATATCAGCAGTAATTGAGGACAACTAATCAACTGATAAATCTGCGTCCATAAACCCAACCCCAGCTTACAAAGCCTGCCCTGTTGTATAAAAGAATTGTCACATGACATTAAAACTTCATGTGTTGCAGAAATCAGTTAACAAAATAATGTTTTTTCTTGTTCTTCCTTTTCTCTTTTTAGGGAAAATATTTTTACATTACACCTGGAATTTGTCCCAGTCTTTCCACCATGAAAGCTATTGTGGAGTGCGCAGGAGGAAAAGTATTATCTAAACAACCTTCTTTCCGAAAACTCATGGAGCATAAGCAGAATAAAGTGTGTTGAGTGTTGCTTTCTAAAATTTATTGATAATACCTTACCATGTTCCTCTGAGCTTACCATTAGTTTCTTTCCTTTAGAGTTTGCCGGAGATAATCTTGATTTCCTGTGAAAATGACCTTCATTTATGTCGAGAATATTTCGCACGAGGCATAGGTATGTATAAGCTTTGTCATTTCAACAGTATAACTGTTATTTTGATTTTTTTTCTTATTTCACAATTATTATTATACAAATACAGAGATCATTTGAAGCTTTCAGATAATAGAGGAATACATGGACTATCCTGCAAACCATGGAGAAATCTGAAACAGCTGTTTGCTGGACATTTTTAATAGTTATTTTATAGACAGGTCATCATAAATTTTTGGAAGGGTAGGCTGGACCTTGGGGTTTTAGTCCTGTTTAGGCAAAGTTCCTGTGTTCTGTGGTTTAAGCCCAAAAGGCAGCTCAGTACCACACCCTGGCTCCCTCCACCACAACACTGGAGGGGAAGAGAATTAGAAAAAAAGTAAACCTCCTGGGTTGAGATAGAAGACTTTAATAACTGAAATGAGATAATATACGGTTAATACTAATGACAATAACAACATGCTTAATAATAAAAATTGTAATAATAGTAATGAAAGAGAGAGGAGTAAAACCCAAGAGATACAAATGATGCCCAACACAATTGCTCACCACCCACTGGCCAGTGCCCAGCCCATCCCTGAGCAGTGATCAGTGACTCCCAGCCAGTTCCTCCCAGTTTATGTACTGGGCATGGTGTTCTGTGGTGTGGAATATCGCTCTGGCCAGCTGGGGTCAGCTGTCCTGGCCATGCCCCTTCCTGGCTCCTTGTGCACTTGTTTGATGGCAGAGCACGGGAAGCTGAGAAGTCCTTGACTTAGGGTAAGCACCGCTTAACAACAACTAAAACATCAGTGTGCTATCAACATTATCCTCATCCTAAACTCAAAACACAGCCCTGTACCAGCTACTAAGAAATTAACTGTATCCATATGGAAACCAGGGCACTATCTCAGTATTCATCAAGTGAGTTGGGGGTTTTCACTTCAGGTATTTTTACTTTAGTGTAAAGCCCCAAGAACTGCTAGTTATTAACAGGGGTATGAATGGACAAGTGTGGTCTGTGCAGTGTCAGGTGTAAGGGCTGATTGTAGGGCCCTGGTAGTGGTGGGGTGACTCCCCTGCACGTCTTTGCATGAAGGCCACAAAGGTCCAGAACAGCCCCTCCTGACACCTGCAGAATGAGGCAGAATTTCTGTGTAGGGTGTGAACTGTATGAATTTTGTTATTTCCAGATGTCCACAATGCTGAGTTTGTCCTGACGGGAGTACTTACTCAAACACTGGATTATGAATCATATCCTTTTGTGTAAAGACATTCTGCTGCTTAGGGGAGTATGGTTTGCTAAAAGTTTTTTTTCATTAGGAACTAAGTAATTGGAGTTTTTTAGGATATGTAATGTTTACTTGGTAGGAGGGTAGTTTAACACCCAAAAACCTAGCTTAAATTCAACATGGAATTACTTTTTGATGGTAAATACTTCAGGGGAGGAGGGAGGCAGGGTGGTCACAAAGGAGTAGTAAATATTAGAATAAATTAGTAAATAGTAGCCTATTAGGCAGTGGAAAAAAAAACTTGTCACTAAGGAAAATATTTGGCACAAGTTACTTTCAGATGAGGAAAATAGCTTTTTACTGAAGATTATAGAGCCTGTTTGATAAGTGAAGTGGAGGGACCAGCAAGGCCTCTATGTCTTTATGCATGGTTTTTATAGAAGCTGTCATTTCTTCCAGTTGTTCTTTCTTAACAAGCTTACATATAAATTTACTTGATGGATAGTAAAATGCCTTACTGCTCCGGAATCCTTGGAGCACTATATCTAGCTGTTCAGCCATTGTACAAAGCAACTAGAACTTCCTGTGGATGCTGTTTTCCAGCTGTTTTCCTAGGGACGATGAGCAGTTTAAAGCAGGAAAGCAAAAATAAACTGCATCTTTTTTAGGATGTGTAATTTTATTATGCTGAAACATAATTTACTATGTTTTGTATTATACTACCATTTTAAAGGAGCCCACTTTAGGTATCATGATGAGCCCATTTTTAAGCATTTTAAAATAAATTATGGTACTTCAGCCAAAAGTGTAATTTGGATGTAAAAATAAAAGGGCTTGCTATCTATTAAATTATGGATGTTGAAGATGAAAATGTTTTGTACTTTATTTTTATTTCTTATACTCTATTTTCTTTTATATTGATATTTTGCCCACATTTGAAATAAATGTACTTTTAAATGTTTTACTCTATATTTTAGTGGTCGTTCATTTTTTTGAATACTGTGCAACAATGGCACTCTGGTAAGAGTAAATTACTCAAATCTTTTTCCAAGCAATGTGAAATTATTTTAAGCTTATTTTACCAGGTATGTTTTAATATATGAATCCCAGTGCTTTAAAGGGAAATCGTTGTAAATGTATATATGTGTTTTTACTGAAGCAGAGAAGCAGCTTGAAGGAAGGAGAAACTATAACCCTGCATATTACACTGTTGTGATAACTTTTTGTTTGTATAGTGAGTTTTACTAAATAAATATTAAAAAAACAGTCTCCCGAATCTATATTCAGTTGTATTTCCTGAAACACACACAGTTCTAATAATCTGATTTGACCATTTTTATCAGTTTAGATTTCAGTAAATAAAAAAGTGATCCTAAAAGCATTTTTTTTTTCTGATCAGCAAGACAATTCAGCTCTGATGCTGTACAGACAAGTGAGTATCTGTACTCCCCTATCAGGGAAATTACTGATTTCAAATCTCTTTTGTGCTGTGGCTTAAAGTGTAAATCCAGCTGGTGCTTGGATTTACTGATGCTGTTGCCTTTCTTCCAGTGCCTCAGTTGAACAAAGTGCTTAAGTGAGTGACAAATTGCTGCTGTAAGAACCCAGTGGTAGTAAATGTCAAGATGAGTGAGGTCCCACAGAGGTCAGCGTGTGCCTGTTGCTTTTTATTGCTGCCTCTGGTTCCTCAGCTGTATCCGTGTCCTGACCTGCTCCTGTGTTTGGCTTTTCTTTTGGGAGCAGTAGGGGGCTACGTGAGGATCACAGGAATGGCAAAATTTCTACCAGCGTGACTTTTGGTAAGGTGGCAAAATGGGATAAATGAGAATGTTGCACTTTGGTCACGATGGTTTGAAGTGACTGAAAGGTTAAAGAGGTGTGGTACAGGATGGGAGGAAATGATACTTGTTCACAAATGCCATTTACTTATGTCAGAGTTCTGTGTTTTTTCTTAGTGTGATGTTCAGCTCTCCGAAGTGCAGTTTCCTTTTACAGGACACGTTAAGGAAAGGTCTGTAATGTGGAGACCTGAGATTGGAAATTGATGACATGACTTCACGCTTTAACTTTTAAAATCAGTAAAAAAGAAGGAGGGACTGTAGTGGGAGTTAATTGTTGGTTGATGAGTTGTTGTGCAAATTACTTAAATTGTTCAGACATGTGGACCTGGCCAGTCTGGTCTCCCTTTACTGTGGAGAGACAGAACATCTCTGAAACCTGACTTAAAGAGCCCTGCAGAGACACATCTCTAACAGTTCAACAAAGTAGTTTAGTTATCTAAATCTTTTAGAACACAAAAAATAAAGTTAATCCCACCCTAAAGAATGTCATAATATTTTGTATGAATACTGTTTTTTGATGGAGAAATAAATGCACCTTTTTTCCCCACTGAAGAATGTAATATTGAAATGATCTAAATCTGTGTTAATGTTTGTATGGCTTGAGATTTTCCTCATTGTTCTCATTACCAAGTTGCAGGAAGATTCTTGAGTGCCTTTTCCTTTAAAACAAATATCAGCTGTTGCAGCTTTTGAATGCATGGCAATGTTTTGGTACACAAAACTTCACTTGAATGCATATTTTGTACCTGTTGTGCATTCAGCAAGACTTCTGCCTGCCTTATCAATGATGTGTTGTCCTATCACGTGTAAATGCTGCTTTCAGAGAGACACACACATGTCAGGAGTCAGCTCAGTTGTGCACAGAATCAGACTCAAGGCATGTGACCTTGCAGGACTGGGTCCTAGAAGCTAAAGAGACCTGCTATAACAGCTTGGTGCAAGATGAGAGCCTCACTGAGGGAGAGGCAGAGAGAAACCAGGTTTGGATGTGCTGGCACTCTCAGCCTCAGCAGCGCAGACTGCTCCACTCCATAATGCATTTGTGTTCGCTAGGAGTTCTCAGCCTTCTGTGGAATTGGCTTCCTCCACATTTTCCACAATGAAGCAATGTTGAGGATATGTGATACCTTTACCAGAAACCATTAAGACATGAATGCTATAGCACCTGCAAGGTAAATTCCCTCACGAAAACTATCCAAAATGCTGTCAGATACTGCATAGAGAAGCTTGAAGAAAACCAAATGTGACCATGGAACAAATGAACCCCATGGGAAACATGAGTGGTAATGCATCTGTTTCATCATCAGTGAAGACAGTGTGTTTATTTAGCCAACATACAAGTATGACTTACTTGATTAACCTTTCAATTAGAGTGAAAAGCACAACCTGCCAAGAAATAGTCTTTCAAGAACCACAGGAGCTGTCCAGAGCCAACTGCCTTGCACAGATGTTACTGTGCATGTGATTAGTGATAGAGGAAGGGTTTGATGGAGTATTCTGAATCGGCATTGCTGTTATGAACATGCTTCTCCCTTAGTGGAGAGTTGTAATACTTCAGTGTCCATTTGATCGTGTCCTCTGTATTCAGGGAAAAAGTACCTTTGCCTGTTGTCACTTAGTTGCTTGCAGAAGCAAAAGGTCCATAATACAAACTTGTGTTTTGTAGAAAACCTGTTCTGATAAAGTAGTTATTTAAAGGTAAATGAGGAACATGTCTAATAGCAAAGACAGTCCATCAGTTAGGGATATGTTGGAAGTCAAGCAGACATGATCTCCACTTGTTACTATGCAGCTTTCTTTGCTGTGAGTTATCAGGTAGAATTGTGGAACAGATTTGCTGAAACACATCTGGAGTAGACCTCTGGTGCTTAAGTGTTCAGTATCTTGAAGGATGGAGATGCCACAACCTCTGGGCACTTTGTTTCTGTATTTTGCTACCCTCAAGAAAATAAATAAATCATCTTTGTATTTATTCAGAAAATCGATTGTTCCACAAGTGGCTGGTGATGCTCCTTTCATCCCCACATGCCCCCAAACAGAGTCTGGCTCTTACCTGCTTCTCTTGAAGCACAAGAGGCTCCTCCCAAGGGACTGGCATGCTTGAGAAGCTTCCTCAGTGGGATATGGGAGATTTCCCCGGAGGACTGAGCCCTCAGGAGATGAGCTCTTCAGTGGGAATTTTAACCTGCATAGTATGTATGCAGACAAGTGTGAAGAGTGAGGGATGCTTGGGGAAATACTCCCACCTTTACCAAGAGGGTGAATTTCTCTGATCCTTGAGCAGTGTTTTGTCAGAAAGAGACCAGGCCGTATTTGGCAGGGAGGAAGCATCAGTAACGGAGCACCCCAGATAAGACAGCTTTGAGTGGGTTCGTCCTTGTAGCAAGGGACACCAAAAAGGAAAAAAAAAAAGTATTTTAAGCTCAAGAGGCCAAATTTTATTAGTATGTTAACCAAAGGACTTTGAGTGAGGCAGTTATATCAGAGATGAAACAAGCTTCCTTCTCTGCTTTTTGTATCTTTATGGGACAAATCCTCACTTAATTCCATTTAACTGGAAGTGTTGTGGGCAATTGCACAATCCTTTCTGGGGATGAGAATTTTCTCCTTACAGATACTGCAAATACTTCAATAAGCAAATACACATCATCACCATTTTCACAGCTTTGGGGATTTGATATTTAAACTTGATAAACTCACAGCTTTTTATTGACAATAACTATGTCATACAGTCCCTTCCTGCAGTACAAAGGGACTTTGCAAGAGAAGATAATGTCTTTGTCTGAAAAAAAGAAGTATTTGAACTGTATTTGTGAAGGCTGGATTAACCCCTGGGGCCCAAAAGAACTGGAGCCCACCGGCTTTCCAGAGGCCAGGCTGGAGCAGAGGGAAGGAAGAGGAGCTCAGTGATAAGAGCAGGCAAAGTCAGTCAGCCTTCCCCAGAGGAGCCCTCTGAAAAAAAGTATGTACTTGAAAGCAGCTCAGAGTTGTCTTATGTTCTCTTAAAGCAATGAAATATTTTCAAAGGAGAAAGGGAGAAAAGAGAGTGATTTTTCATGTGACAATTGTGGCTTCCAGCCCAGCATGGAGAGGCAGACTGGAGCCAGCAGGCCAGCCCGGAGAAATCTGAATTGCAGATGAGCCAGGAGGGGTTAAAAAGTTACCGATCTTGTCTGGGCTGGGAGCTCCAAGGCCGTGACAAATGCGACATAAACCAGCTTTGTTCTGTCTGCAGTGACGTTCTGCTGCTCACCTGGGAAAGCGCATCCACAGAGCCCTTCGGTGGTGGCTCACCCGCGTTCAGACCTGGTTGTTGCTGGAGCCACGCAGGTCCTGCAGACAGGTGCAGGTTTGTGGAGAGACTCTGCAGATGTGGCTGAAACGCACTGGAAGAAAAAGGGAGGGATGGAAACACGGGCATGTCCTTCCTCTTCCAGCATCCTTTAGCTGAGGGGCTGGACAGTTACAGCTCACATCACCTAAGGGGACAACTCAGAGGAGCTGTGGTCCAAGGTGTATTTAAGTCACCTTTCCAGCAGAGTTTCAAACACAACAAACCCATGTAACTCTGCCTGGACGGAGTGAGACTCTCACCTCCCTGCCAAAACTACCACCTTGCTTCTCACGCAGTGAGCGTGTTGGTCAGTCCAGTGCTTCCTACTCTGCTTTTACTCCGGCTCCTTTTTCATCTGTGCCTAGAGAAGGCTGCAATAGCCATTAATTTAACTCTCCAGACTCTCTAGCTGCTGTTGGGCTGTAGACTACTTTACCTGGCCTCCCCAATGCCACCATTTTTCTGACAGACCACCCAGCACGGGATACAAGCTATCCAGCATATTAAAAGTGCTACTTAGGGCATTAAAAGCGATATATTTTGTGTCATTGACCTCTAACCCCTCCAGGCTGCTGTCTGCAGCATGAGCAGCAGCTTTCATTTCCATCTGTGCTCTTCAACTTGGCTGTTCCTCACATGAACATGGGGTTGTGGCACGGCTCTGGAGTGGAAATTGAGCAGTTTGCTCACAAGCAGATTCTCCAGAGTTTCTTTGCAATGAATATCTCAACATGTTGGTTTTATGGAGCCTTTTCCTCTTGGTCCACAATGACTGGTACAGCTTCATTTCCTGTCTTGCCATCCCAAGAAGTTTTGTATTGTGAATTTCATTTCTACTTCCATGGAACAGATGATATAATAAAGTCCAGTTATTAAAGAAATATCTCTCTTCATCCTGGTAGGTAGAAGAAAAGAATGTTTGTAAACTGCTTTACAAGGAGAGAGAATATCTTCCCAGAAGAGATGATCAAAGTGGCCAAGCTCTGAGTTATGTGTGCACCTGGAGGAAAAGTTTTATGATTGGAAACTCCTCTATTTTATCTGGTGGCATCATCTGATTAAGTGAAGCCCTGGGAGCATCAGTCACTCGTCAGCAATACAGCGAGAGAACAAACCCTGCTTGGGGGCTGGAGCTGCTGTGCCTCTCTGCAGATCATTTTGAGTGATGAACTATTTACAGAGCCATTATAAACCCCACTCTCACATGGATGTGAGGCACAGGGGCTTTCTGAGAACCAAGGAAGTTATAAGAGCTAAATGAAATGTTGAGCTCGATAGCAAGGGCAAGGTAAGGCAGGAGATGTGAGGGGATGTGTTGAGACGGCTCCCAAGAACTCAGTCACTGGTCCTCAGCCTACAGCTGGAACAGCTGAGCATCCCATGCAGGCGTGGTCTTGCTTGCTTTGAAAGAGATGCAGGGATAATAGCAAGCAAGAGTAGAAACTTCATGTTAGTGCCTCTGGACAATAAAAGAAAATGTATTCTGCCCAAAAAAAAGGGGGGGGGTGGAATTTCGTAAGGCTAGGAGCCTCTGGGAGCAGACAAATAAGTAAATTGTTCCATGTAAATTGAAGTATATTGCAAGAAACTCGATTTTAATGAAACTAGTTTGGGGCTTTTTGACTAGGAAAGCAAAATTAATTATTAAAGCATCAAATAATAAAGTAAATGATAGGAAACTAACTGAGAAAACAAAACAGAAACAAAACCACTATAATCAAACGTGTTCAGTGTGGAGAAACTGAAATGGGAATTCTCATTTCCAATTTTGCAGCAGCAACGCTTCGTAACTGCTGGAACACTGCAGAAGTCTTGCAGTTCATCCAAACTCTGAACAAACAAGGAGAGAACCTTTCGAAGTTTATTTTCTCCTCAAGCACCACACCTAGCATAAGTGCTAACTTACCACGTCCTCCTTGTGGCACCTCTTAGCAGCATCACGAGCACATCATGCAGCACTTCAGGGTAGTTCAGTCATTTATTTAGGTGATCTAACTGATATTATAAATTGTTTACCCTTCAGTTACACAGACCTCTAGAAATTCATCACCCTCCCTTCACGCAGAAGCTGCAAACAGCCATGGAGCCCTTACTGAGCACAGGTGAAGTTTCTGTCCTAAGCGTCCTCTAAAGGGTAAGAAAAAAGAGGGGCAGAAGTGGAAGGAGAAGTATGTCCTTCAAAGGACTGTCAGAAAAATTACAGGTTTGATAGCACCATCCTATAAAATTTTTAAGCTCAGCATGGGAAATATAAGGGCAGAAACAGCTATTTTTCTACCTATAAAGATTTAAATCAATTTATTCTCCTTTGGGAAATGACCATACCAAACACCACCTGGCACTGGGTTATATTTCATAGTGGAAAACACATGATTCCTGGGCTTCTCTGCTCTTCAAATTTGGAAATGACAAAGGAGGCTGAAAGAGCTGTTGCAGCCAATGCTGCTTTGCTTTACTTCTTTCTGTGGAAAGATTGATTTGCTTTGCTGTGGTGAGTACAGCTCCCTGGATTTTTAGGAAAGCAATAGTACCCCTTTGTGCCATACGGAGAGAGTTTAATACATCAGCAAAAGCTGAGTTGCACTCCCTGGGTTTTGCCCTTTAACTGCTGAATCCAGGGAAGAAAGTCCAGGGAATGGATTTTCCCTGGGGAATGAAAACACGTGTTTAACATGAAAACATGGGAGGAGCTGTACTGACCTCTTGTGATTATCACCAAACTTACACCCACCCTAAAGCACCAGAGCCACTGGTTACCCCGGTAGCAGACACAGCCTGACAACGAACAACCCGGACAGAGCCACAGCCACCTGCTCCCGGCCTCCTGCATTAACTCCACTCACTACTCCCGATTAATTTTTGCCCACCATGGCAATTTTCTTCCAAATTGTGTGTTTTGTGGCTGCAAATGCACAGAGCCAGACTTCTTGTTTTGCTGCTGACTTTTCGTTTTGCTGCTGACTTCTCGTTTTGCTGCTGACTTCTCTTGCAATTCCATGCTCTGCCAGTCTGCAGCAAGTCCCAGTTTCAGCAAGGATGAAAACTCACCCTCGTAACTTAGAAAAGACTGACAGCTGCCCCACTTCTGCCTGTAAAATGTGCAGGACATGCAACTGCTTTAGTGTGACAGGGAATCAGTCTGACAGTGCCAGCGATTGTGTCTGCATAGAAGGAAATACAGAAGAAAGGACGAGGGAAGTAACAGCCTTACCAGTGTGGCCTGTTGCTGTGTGCTGTTCTGCAAGTCCTGAATGAGTGCTTGCCACCTGTTCCTTTTCCAAACACATTCCTGGAGTCTGAAAAGGACACCTGTGTCCCCCACAACTGCAGGTTCTGGGAGGGATAATGTAGCAGTTAACACACACGTGGCAGAGGTTTCCATCACAGTCATTACTTGCAGCTCCTCCTGCACAAACAGGCATTAAAGGACCCTTTTAAAAACAGGTGCAATAAGCAGAGGCAAGAGGGTGTCACCAAGTACGTATCACACCAGAGTGCTTCTTTCTCAGCAAAATGGGCTGCAGTCTCAGGATCCTGTGGCTTCTAATAAGGAAAAAAGGATCATTTGTGCTTTGTGGTCCTGGCAAGGGCAGGGATGCTCCCTTCTGGAATGAGGATGGGAACTGCAGCAACATCTGTCACCTACACCCCTCCTCTCCTCCCAGCTGTGCTCACCTTGTTGGGCTTGGTGCTCCTCATGCACAAGTGTGACCTAACAGTGCTAAAGGCAGCACTGAGCACAAGAGGGTTTTTCTTTAGGACATCAAGGAAAAAAAGTGCCTGGAGGGACTGGATTGTGTCATGGAATTGCTCTGGCATGGCTGTAATGAGTCTTTTAATGCTGGTTTGTTTTGTTTGTTGATTTTCTTGGGCTCTGCAGCCTGGCAGAACCCAGTGTTCCCGATGTTCACCTCCTGCATCATTTTTGGAGTGAATTGAAAGCTGGTGAGAAGCAAGCCCTCTACAGACAGCTTTGTAACAGATTTACTGTTTAAATATCCACCATCACAACAACTTTAAGTGTGTGATGTTTGCTCGACACAAGTGTCCCTTCTGTAAGAATGTATTTATTTAATGCTGATGAGCATTAAGCATTTATCTAATGCTGCATATTGAACTGTTAAGACATTTGTGTGCTGAGTCTCCCAAATGGACATCCTTGTCTCTCATGTTTGATTTCAGCTGCTATACAGCTTTTGAGCACAAACCCATGACCTTATTGATGGAGAAAGTCACAGAAAAGTTCCTCTGGACCCTTTGTCCTCTCTGTTGATCCGGCAGCACCACGGAGGAGGGGTTGTCTGTGCAAGGACCTCTGGAATCATGTTTCAGTTGAGTGATGTGAGCACCAGCACTTGCTATTGCCACCCCAGAGAGCTTGGGGTCCAGTGTGATTTGAGATTTAGGACATTTAAAACATATTTTTGCCATCTAATTTTGGAGGGCTTGAGCTTTAAGCATATTTTCAAGTTTTCTCATCAGCCACAGGTATCGAAACATGTTTTCAAATAAGGAATGGAGAACTAAGGATTTTGTGAATCACAAAATTTTAGAATCATAGAACGGTTTGAGTTGGAAGGAACCAGGTTGCTCCAAACCACATCCAACGCTCCCAGGGATGGGGCATCCGCTGCTTCTCTAGACAATTTGTTCCAGGGCCTCACTGCCCTCAGCGCAAAAAGTTTCTTCAGCTCTTCACGGGAGATCCTCAACAGCTCCAGATCTTGTCTGGGAGCCCCAGAGCTGGATGCATCACACAGGAGGGATCTCATGAGGACAGAGTAGAGAGGGAGAATCCCCTCCCTCAACGTGCTGGCCGTGCTGCTTGTGATGCAGCCCAGGATATGTTGACTTTCTGGGCTGCCAGTGCACACTGCAAGATCATGTCCAATTTTTCAACCCCCCCTGTCCCCAGGTCCTTGGCAGGACTGCTCTCAATCCCTTCATTGGTTCTGTATTGGTTCTGTGGGTTTCCCTGGCTCAGGAACAGGACCTTGCCCTTGGTGACTCCAGGAGCTGGAGCTGACAATGGCAGTGCCACCCAAGGCACAGTGAGCTGCAGAGCTGCCAGCTCTTGTGATCTCAGCATCTACTCAGTGTTCCAGGGTGAAAGGAGAGCTGTGAAATCTGCCCCTGTGAAATGAGCTGTCACACAGGGCAGTGAGCTCTTCGCAACACACAGAACGCAGGGTCGTGATGGTAATTGAGTGCTTAAAAAAAAATAAAATCCTGTTGTTTCCTGGGTATGGAATACCTAATCAAATCATGTTTATTGCTTGGCACTAGGCTGCTAATTTGCTTTGATTTAGAATTTATAAAGATAATTGCGGATGTGTGCATCTGCGTAGGTGGCCGTGAAAAGCCTTTCCTCTCTGTTTAATAAGCAGCACATGGACTGCCTTCACTCGACTTCCCTTTTCCAATACGATTGATTTTGGTCTCTTTGTTAGAGGAGGAGATGGAGCCAGGGAAGGCCACGTGCTCCCACCAGAGGTGTGGGAGATGGGGAGCTGAGGAGCAGCCTCCTGTCACGGATCTGTGGGATTCCCCTTGCCCTAGAGACACCCTCGGGGTAAAAGCAGGGACAGATGCTCACACTTTACAGCTCTGACCTCAATATTCTTGGTGACACTTTGTGAAAGCTACTTGCACGTATTTACCCCTGGTTTAGTGTTAATAAAAGTGGAATGAGCTGAAAGTTGGAGTAGACATGTTGTCAGCATAACACAGAAAATTATTCCTATTTACCAGAACACTTTTCTTTAGGCCTAATCCTTACCTTCAGATGGCCCAAGGGATGAATCCCTGCTCCCATCTGCCTGTGCCCTGACTCTGTTTGTTGCCAACCCTTTGCAGCCTCTCACACAATCAGACACTGCCCAGGCTGGGCTGTGGCTGCATGCCTGGAGTGCAGCTCAGCCACCCTCTTTTGCTGTTTATTTCACTCCAGAATGACTCCACAGATCCCCTTGCCTCGACCTGCATCCAGCCGAGGCTCCCTCCCAGGCACCAGCACCCACCTGGCAGATACCTGTGGTTTTTGAGTCTAATTAATCAGATCAGCTTTTAAAGGTGAGGGAGCAAAGATAATACAAGATCGAGTGTCTGGTGTGGGGAGCCTTCACGCTAGGCTGGTCAGCCTGGCCCCTCAGTACCCACATTTGTAAGAAAACAGTAACTGTAGACATGAGAGTGGAACAAAGATGATGACTCGATGGCTGCTTTTGGCAGCTCCTTCTTCCCCACTCATAAATCAACCCCAAAAATCACAGCAAAGGGGCTGGAGCAGCAGTGCTGGGGTGGAGTTGCACTGGCCGTGTTGCTACAAGAATTCAGAGTGGAGGTCAGGCAATGCTGGGAGCAAAGCAGATGTGGTAAAGGACATCCTGGATATTGCTCTGACCTTTGTTTGCCCTCTCATTCCCCTGCCAACACGAATTTCCAGTGGTCCATGCAGACAGCAGCACTGCTGCCATCTTCTCACAGGGGCTTAATCACATGCAGAAGCATGCATTAAAATTCAGAGATATCCTTCCTTCTGATGTTTCTTGCAAAGAGACAGAATCAGTGTTTCTGGCCTTCAGGGATGGAAACTTTCTCTAGAGATAGTTCTTGTCATCTTTTTTCCACTCATGAAAATGGTGATTAACTCCTGCAACTTTCCCAAAGTGGCTTAAAATGACAGGCTGTTTGAAATATTGTTAAAAAACCCCAAGTCCTTGGCCACTCCAGGAGAAGTCTCATCATCCCAGTGTGACATCTCAAAGTCAACTGATCATGGGGCAAAACCAGGGTGGTGAGACCCAGCTCTTCTGCAGAAACAGCAGTAGGGTGCTGCCTGTCAGGATCCTGATCCACCCTGTTCGCCCAGTGGCAGGCTCCTCTCAATCCCTGCTTCCAAGATCCATTTTGTGGCTTTAGGATTTCTAGATACGGATGTATCAATCTATGTTGAGGGGAGAAAGATCGTCCCAGTTCAGCATTTGGTGTCACTGCTCCATTTTTAGCTATTCCCTCTCCCTGTAAACGATGTTTTACCTAAGCTGGTATCATTTCATATGAAAGTGGTGTTGCCTGAGGACGTGCCTTGTGCTGGGTGGTTCCTTGTCCCAGGAGCAGCCTGGGCACTGGGAGGCAGCTGGGGCCAGGGTGAGGGCAGGGCTGCAGCTGCCAACCCGAGGGATGCTGCTGCAATCCAGCCAAGGATGCAGGGAGCAGAACCCAGGGCAGGCAGAAAGCCAGACGTGTTTGGCTGGGTAGACTTTGGAGTGCGAAGTTTTTCCTTTACCTGCTTCTTTACCTGTTCAGCAACAGGGAACAAAAACACCATCCAGAGTGTCTGCTGTGCCCAGGTGGCAGCTCTGAGCTCAGCCTGTGTCGGGCAGAAGTTCTGTCTGACACCTGTAAGAGACGAGCAGATACAACTGAGTCCTCTCAGCCTGGGAAAGAAACACTGGAAAACTCACCTGTTCATCTACAGGGAACATCCATCCGAAGGGATGCCTGATGCCAGCCCAGACAAAACATCTGCAGCCAGCAAGGGATGTCCCCACAACACCAAGCAGCAAAACTTTGTCACCATCAATATGGGTTATGTCAGAAGCTGAGAGTCTCTCCTGCCACTTGTTCACTCCCTGAGTTGCAGCAATACTCTGCCCTTGAAACTCCATTTCTCATGTTCACCAGCAAAGCAGGATTTCCTGAGCTCTCACAAGAGGTAGTTGTTTTCCTCTGCGAGTACGTTTTGCACAGGAATTACAGCACGTGAAGCAGATTTCTTGTATGATGAGAGGGTGTTTTGCATACATCCCTTCAGAGAGCTATTGCTGCACCTCTGGGGATCGGGAATACCATATCTAATAATACACCTTAATTAAAATAAATAGTGCTCCTAATTACGTCTTGTCACACAGTTTGTACCCTATAATTTATCAGTGCGATGCGGCTATGAATAAAACATTAAAAACACATTTGTATGTAATTTTACCCACACAAATGTACTGCTGATGTGCTTCACAGATTGCTCTTAGTCTTTTATGAAGATGCTTCAGGTCACATCATGGTTTCCTTAAACTGAGTTTTCATAACTTTAAGGAATTCAGCTTCAAGAAGCAGTTTTGTAGCTGTGAGGATGCTGAGAGCCACAAGAACAGCATCTCCTAACAAAATATATCCATGAAATGAAAATGGGAGGGTAGAAAATGAATATAAAGGGAGTTGCAACTTGTAGCTAATGCCATGAATTAGGCTTACTCAAACAAGATCAACTTTCATGAGAATGAGCATCACAATGAAGGAATCATTCCAGGACTGGTGGAAACAGCTGGCACTTGTGGCTTCAGAAAGTTGTGGATTCATCCTGTCTAGGAAGAGGAGCATCTTTGCAGAGCATCACTTCACATCTGGAGTCTCTAAGTGATCCCTGCACCTCTGAGGGACAGCAGCATCTGGGTCACTGCAATGATTTGCTTTTATTCGGGATTCGGAGACAGTTTGGGTTCCCCAAAACTTCTGGCAATCTGAATCCAGTCTCATCTGACTTCTTATGAAAACGAATTAAAAAACTGATTGTACACTTCAACTTACAGAAGAAAATGAAAAATACTGCCTGCAAGTATCTTGTCCCTTATTAGTTCTCCTGTCGGTAGAAAGGAGGGGCTCTTCAGTTTTCAGAGTCATCCAGAATTGTTTTTTATTAACTGAAGCAGTTGTTTATTACTCAGAGTATAGGCTGTAACAGTGGATGTGGTGCAGCTGGGATCACTCTGATGAGCCAGGAAGTGCACAGAGGCTGCTGGAAGTGATTCCCTGATTCCCTACAGGAGAAAAGGATCCACTCCAAAACCAGCACTGATCAGGCAAATGGAGCTGGGTTAAACAGTGACTCCAACATGTAATTCAAACCTGTTTCTTGGGAAGAAAGGTAACAGTAAAAGGAATTATTAACTCAACAGTTTTTCATTGCAATGGTCACTGAGGTATGTGATCACCTCCATGAAAATGTAATTGGAGGGGATACCCGGATTTGTGCTCAGCACCCCATTGCCTTTGGAGTTTCAACCACAGACACCTGTGAAAGTCTCTTCGTTTGTTCCCCCTCCCTTGACTGAAATGTTTCTACTTTTTACTTTATGAGAGGAGATTGAAAGAGTCACAGATATAGGAAATCAGTTTGGATATCAGGACTCAAAAAGACAGTGCTGTGCAGTAAGGGCAGCAAATCCCAGCACTGAGCTGAACCCTGGACCAGATCCCTCACAAAGGGTGACCCACAGCATCTGGGCTGGAAAGGCAAGGGTCGTTGTGGGTCCCTGAAGAACTAAGGCCAGCAGCACAAGGGGGGCACAGCAGCCCAGAGCCTGGCTCCTGGAATTCCCGTGCAGTACTTCTGTAACACGTAACAGCGTGTGACAGGAAAGAAAGAGGTGGAAGTGCAGGGTTTATGTCTCTGTGGGGAGTTTTGAGCCGGGATGTGTCACAGCGACAACCGGCTGCACCCGCTGTCCCTCCTGCTCCCAGCGCTCGCCCTCCGCGCCCGCAGTCCCGGTGCCCTCCAGGGCGCGCATCCCCAACACCCGATCCCGAAACAGCGGCTGCGGGGCGAGAAGGGAGAAAAAAACCGGGCGGTGACAAGGTCCTGGCCAGCTGTTCGGTACGGCCGGAGCGCGGCGTGTCCCGGGGACAGCGCGTGCCGGCAGGGACACGGCGGATCCCGGAGTTCCCGCGGTGTCCGTGCCCGTGCCCATGTCCGAGTCCGTGTCCGAGTCCGTGCCCGTGTCCGGGTCCGTGTCCGTGTCCGTGTCCCTGTCGCTGTCGGTGTCCGTGTCCGTGTCCGTGTCCGTGTCCGTGTCCGTGTCCCTGTCGCTGTCCGTGCCCGTGTCCGTGTCCGTGTCCGTGCCCGTGCCCGTGTCCGTGTCGCTGTCGCTGTCCGTGTCCGTGTCCGTGTCTGTGTCCGTGTCCGTGTCCGTGTCCCTGTCCGTGTCCGTGTCCCTGTCCCTGTCCGTGTCCGTGTCCGTGTCCGTGTCCGTGTCCGTGTCGCTGTCCCCGCTCTCAGCGCGGCCTCTGCCGCCCTCTGCCGCCCGCCCCGCGCCACTGCGGGCACCGCGCGCGTCCGGGATCGCTCCGCTTGGAAAAGACCCTCGGGATCTCCGGGTCCAAGCCTTACCCCCAGCCCACCGCTCAGCAATGTCCCTCAGTGACACATCTACGGGCCTTTTAAGCACCTCCAGGGATGGTGACTCCACCACTGCCCTGGGCAGCCTGTTCCAGGGCTTGGCAGCCCTTTCGGTGAAGGAAGTTTCCCTAATATCCAATCTAAACTTCCCTTGGCACAGCTTGAGGCCATTTTGTCTCGTCCTATGGCTTGCTGCTTGGGAGAAGAGACTGATCCCTACCTGGCTACAGCCTCCTTTCAGGTGGTTTTAGAGAGTGATAAGGTCCCCCCGAGCTCCTTATCTCCAGGCTGAACACCCCCAGCCCCGTCAGCCTCTCCCCATAAGAGTTGTGCTCCAGACCCTTCACCACCTCCGTTGCCTCAGTGTCTTTCTTGTAGTGAGGGCCCAAAACTGAACACAGGATTTGAGGTGTGGTGTCACCAGTGGTGAATACAGGGGGGACCGTCACTGCCCTGGTCCTGCTGGTCACACTATTGCTGATACAAGGGAGGATGCTTGATTTTTCCTCTTTTAAATATTAGGAAAATTGCTGTTTTCCTGCCCCAATGCTGCCACAGCTTCCAGTGGTTTATTTCCAGGGATTTCCTTTCCAAGAGAGAACTGAGGTGTGGAGCTGCCACTGGCATGCAGGAGGGACACCTCTGCCCACCCACCCTGTAAGAAAGGGCATCTTGTCCTCACTTTGCTCACCCCAAGGGAACTTGGGCAGCATGAGGCGTTTCTCTGTTGTGAACCACAACAGCCCAGGCCACTTTTAAGGCTGCAAAAAAAAAAGTCCTGCTGATGCCTCTACTGACTGATGTTGTTCCCAGTTAGGATTTTGTTGGGGCAGCGCTTGGAGAAGCAGATGTGTCTGGGGAGAGGGTCCCCACTGAACTCCTGAGCCTTGAGTTTAGGTGGCTGAGCAGCCTCCTGAGAGCTGCCTGTGAGGCTGTGAGTGTGGGGCTGCACCCTGGGGATCTGATCCCATCCCCATTCCTCTGCACATCCCTGCTCAAACCTCAGCCAAGGTGTCCCCCCACCAGTGCCCCTCTGTGAGTTGTCCTGGCGGTCACACCAAGCTCCCAGTGCTTCCCGTGGTGGGCTGGGGTGGGACTCTCTTCACCACTGTGCTCCTGGAGGGAGGTCTTGTGTGCAGCAATCACAGAGAGCAGACAGCTCTGGCAGGCTCAGTCCCTTCTGCTGTCCCCAGGCAGCTCCTCTCCCACAGCACTGCGGCATCCCGAGGTTAGAAACTGCTCTGAAACACCAGCACCAGCCTCGTGCCAGGGTGCTCGTACCACGAGAGCTCTGTTGCCGAATTTGGGCCTTTTATGCTAATCCTGGGCTTAGTCTGACTGTGAAGCAGCAGCTCGTGGTTCTGTGTGAGGCCTGGAATGTGGGGAGTTTATGAACCAAAGCAGCAATGCCAGTCCTACACCAACGGGAATTTGTGTCCATGAATTTGATTTACTCTTCTGACTTTCCCTTTCCTATTTAAAACTGCAGTGATGGTACAGAGCCAGGTAAAAGCTAATCTCATCTCATCTCATCTCTCTCCACACTCCATGAGAAAGAAATGGATTCCAGGACAGAAGAACAAACACCACTTTCTTCCTGGGGACTTTCTCCTGTGCAACTTCACAGATATGCAGGAAAGTCACTGACTTTCCATGAGGATATTTAAGGTTATCATTCAATGCAGGCACCTGTTTTCTCTTAGAGCTCGGTATTTTTGGGCCTGTTATCTCTGCTAACACTGAGCAGTGGATAGGGACTTTCAGGGGTTGAAGAGAGAGGACAGGCAGGAAAATTAACACCTGCACCTGCAGAGAGCATTGCATAAGCCTTGTTTAGCTAAAAATGTAACAACCCATGCTGGCGTTCCTCTCTTTCTCTTGCGTATGATACCTCCCAGTTTTCTCTTTTATCTTTAGGGGAATAGGCAGTTTTTTCTGGTTCTGTGGCTAAACTTATCTTTAACCTGTTTGTTTGACTACCAGTATGGTGGGGGAGTTACAGAGCAGCCAGTGATTCTGGGCTTGAAGACTTACTTTCAGATCTAATCTGGTATGTTTTTTAACAAGAATCAAAGGAAATTTGAAAATTAAGGGACAAAGTTAGCAGGGAGGTGCATCCCCAGAACGGGAGGAGAGGGAAGGTGTAGAATGGAGCAGTGGAAGGTGGAGAATTCTGCACTCAAATCCTCGCTTGAGCTCCATCGAGGTTCACGGTTCGCCTGCATTGGGGTGGACCAGGAGCACTCGCTCCTCGAGTTCAGTGGTTTTGTGCAGACATTCAGGGCCACGTGAGTCACAAAATCCCCATCCGTGCTTTGTTTTTGCCAGCTCTGGTGAGATCCTCCCTCCTGCCCAGATCCTCTGCGGGTGTCACAGCAGAAGAGGAGGTCGGGGCCTGGCTGCTCCCTTCGCTCCCAGCAGCAGCGGTGACTGTCCTGGAGCCTTCCCTGTGTCCCACCCCTCGTGTCTCACATCTCCGTGCAGCAGATTCCCACTAGATGGAGCGATGGCTGAGCCGCAGCAAACCCGCGGAAAGGCTTGGACGTGGTTTGGCGGGGGAAACAGCCACTGAACATAAAAGGTTTTCTTTACCGAAGAGTTCTTTAAAAAAAGGAAAGTTCCCCAGCTATGTGAGGGAGAGCTCTGCTTCACGGCACGGCAATACAGCCGTCTCCCTGTAACCTGGAATGCTGCGTCCTCCTGGCAGCCCCTGCTGAGGGAGGAGCAGCCAGTGGCACTGGTGGTCCTGTGTCACAGGACTGTGACACCCTCACACCATGTCCCTGAGGCTGCTCTCTCTCCCAGAGACCCCTCTCCGGAGTCCCCCTCTCTCTACCCCCTCAATGTCAGGTCCCCCC
>VZTI01003153.1:481061-561883 GCA_013397865.1 Struthidea cinerea | reverse complement strand
CCCCCCCTTTTAATGCCATGACATGCTTCATTTAAATAGATGAAGTTGCTTTTTAAAGTGTTGGAAACCACAGATACCTCAGCCACTTAGAGAAGAGTGTCAGTGGGCTTGTGAGAAAGTGTAACTTCATTGTGAAACTTGATTGTGGCAACAAACCCCCTAAAAATCTTGGACACAGCTGGCACTGAAGTACAGCACAAACAGTAAAAGGGCATGTGTTGAACAGGGGTGTGTGCCTAATCCTGTGTGGTGAGATTTCAGCAGGATCATGGGAGGCAGAGAAAGGGATGAACAGATGCACCCAGGAAGATGCTACAGCCCTGAAATGCTGGCAAAACACTGACAAAAAGGCATTGAGGAATTTTTGGAAATCAGAGCTAAAAGTGATTTTTGGCTGGGATAAATGCAAGAGAGTGAAGGTGAAATACAAAACAAATGCAAGGGAGGGTGGGCGAAATATAAAACAGTGTCAGTCACAGGAGGGTCTGTGAAGCAGGCACAGGAGGAGAGAGGAAGAGTCACCCTGTGTGTCCGCTTTGCCCTGCTGGCATGTGCAGAAAGTGGGAAGAAAATCTTTATAATGGTTTTCCAGCTGCTTGCTGGGTTAAGAAGGGACTGTTTCAGCTCAGCACAGATGCTGGTGTGGTGGCAGGACAGAAAAACACCATGGCAGAAAAATACCATGGCAGAAAAATACCTTGCACCTCGGCAGGGATATGCTGTACCCAGACCCTTCCCAAACATCAGGGCAAAACACAGCCGGTGAAATCCAGAAAAGCCCTTTTTCACTTAAAAGTTGCTTTTTCTGCCTTCCATTGAGAGCAGTACAAAGAGCTGGGGAAGGGCTGGCTCAACAAGTGAAGGGGAGAGGGCAGAGGTGAGCTGAGGGTGGGGAGGCAGGGGCAGGGGGGATGGCAGCCTCAGCAGGCACAGTGGAGGTGTGGTGCAGGGTGAGAAGGCTGGGGAGGGACCCAGATTCTGTGCTGGGTGATGGGAGGCTGGAGAGCTCCGTGTGAGGCAGGGATAAATGCTGAGAAAACCCTTGAGTGTCACAACCAGCAGTCTGAGCTTTCCTGTGCTGTTGCTACCAGAGGTGAGTAAAGTCTACCTGCGCCAAAGTGGTTTTACAAGGTGTGCTTTGACAAGGAGAATCACTACTGCTCTCCACACCTATGCGCAGCAGTGCCTGGACAAGCCAGAAAGTGGTCATGGAGCCCCAAAAATTCAGGAGCAGAGCTATAAGCTTCACCTGGTTACCTGAATTATAGATCAAAAGAACAAACCCAACTTTTTGCTCCATTTTTTTGGGACAGAAAAATGTCAGACAGAAAGTCAGACAAACCCTTTTCCCAAGCAGAGAAATGGGGCAATCTTTGAGCACCTGTCAAAGCCCCAGTCCCAGTCTGGAGAGCCACGGTCCCTTCTCCACGCTGGTACCAGATCTGCTCCTTGTGATGAGAAGCAGAGCAGCTCCTGGCAGAGCAGGGGAAAAGTTGTGTGGAGTTTGCTGTGTTAATCTTCATGGGTTCTCTAGCCCTGCAAATGCCCTTTCTCTTGGCTGGTGCACCCGAGACCATTTCTCCCTAAGAAAGGAGGGAATTTTTCTTGTTTCCAGAGGGGCCTCTCTGAAGTCTCCACCAGCACATCCAGCTACAGCCACAGCCACACAGTGTCCAGAGCTGCGAACAGCCTTGCTCCAGGCCAAGGTTCACCTTGAAGATCCTGAACAAATGACCGAACTGACAGCCTGGAAAAAGCAAAGACCTGAAATGACTCTGCAATCAGTTTTACCCACTTCTGGCAAGAGCACATTCTAATCAGCCCTGTATGAGACACGAGAGACTCAAAAGTCCCAGGCAGACAAAGCAAATTGTAATCCCCAGAAGAAGAACAGGCTGTTTCAGCCTGATAGGGAATGTGGCTCTCCAGGGAGATGCCTGGAGGCAGGACTGTTCTCCAAGTGGTGCCTCTGGCTCACCACAGCATCAAAATGTAAAGGTTGCAAAAAGTCTTAATGGCTCCAAAGCCCGAATAATGCATCATTGGTGTCCTCTGTAGGTTTTTGATTGTTGATTCTGATAAGCAAATACAACCACCTCAGAAATCCCTCGAATTCACAGGGGCAAATATTAATTTTTGTATGGCTTGCCCAAGACAACTTACCTTGCCCTCTGCCTTCTTCCCTTCTCCTCTCTCCAGCGCCTTGCTCCTGCATCATTGCCATTTGAAAAACTTCCAGCAAGATTTTTTTCTGTTTTTCCTTGTTCTTCACCCTCATTTCTAGACATGGCCTCTTTTTAACACCTAACTGTTCTAATTGCCTGATTATCTGTCTCACACAATTATGATTCACAGCTGTAAAATGTTCTTTAGCTTCTGGATGAAAGTCTCATTCAATTCCTCTCATGGAAACCAAGAAGTTGTTTTGCTAGGAGCAGAGCATGGCCCGAAGCCATAGCACCTCCTCCCACTGCAAACCGAGCTGGACCTGGCTTCTGTCCCCATGCAGATGTCCCCAAGACCTCATGGGCCACATCTCTGTGTGCCACCTCTGCGGGCTGGTGGAGGTACAGGGAAGGGAAACTGCAACATGCAGGAGACAACTTCAGTATTCCTTTTTTTCCCTGGCAGAGCCAGATCTCCCTGTGTCATGTTTTGTAGGGATGGAGGCACAAGCTCCTCAGGGCTTGTGGGCCTGGAGGAAGTAATTCCAGAGGTGAAATGACATGAAGGCAGACAGAGGTGAAATGACATGAAAGCAGACAGAGCTGAGGTCTGTCCTTCCCCTGCCTTTTAAATAAACACAGTGTCCCTCTAAATATCCAGTGTTCCTCTTCAGCAGCTCCTGAGGGCTCCATTAGCCCTTTGAGAGACTGTGCTCATGTGACTCAACTTTTTCCAGTGTCTGAGTCATGAGCTTGTGCACTGTGGCACGATGAGGTAAGTTAGTGTGCTGCTCTTGCAAAAGCAGTAACGGTGCCTGAATCTGTGTTATTTTGGGGACTTTTCCTAACTCCAAATGTTCCTGTCTTGAAGAAAGCATTGCTGGGAAAGCAATGCAGTAGCAGCACAAACTGCAGCAGCGCCGTGGGACTGGGAATGCTGAACAAGGCTTGTCCCAGTGCAGGGACACATCTCCAGATCCCCACAGGAGCTGAGCTGTGAAACAAGCACAATCCAGCAGTCAGGGAGCAGCCTCCTTCCCTCCATACCCTGTCGAAGTTAAAGCTGTCAGAGGTGTGCGCAGAAAAGTGTCTGTTTACGCCACTCTGCGGAGTGAGAGAGTTATGAAGTTTGGAAAGCAGACAGCTGCCATATGTTCATATATTGACTGAGAGCCTGGGAACTGCCAGTCTCTATTCCTTGTACCAGGCTTCCCACATTTATATTTTTCTTGATAACAGCTAGATTCCATGGATATGCACTGGATTTACCAAGCTAGTGCGGTAAAGAAGGTGCTGAGAACCTCTGGCTCAAATTTGTGGGGTTTGAAGTGTGTGGCAGAGACAGCGTGGCAGGTGCCAGTGAATGTCCTTCTGGAAGTGTGAGCAAAGGTGGAGACAGGCAGGTGGGGCTGGTTTTCCATGTTTTCCAAGAACATTATCACTGGTAAGTTAAATAACCTAGAGCACAAGTACAACAAGACTCAGCAATCAGTTTGTGGCTTCTGTGGACACCAAGCCATGAGACCTTTCAGCCTGGGAGTGATCAGTGTACAAAATATGAGAAAATTTAAAGCTGTCCTCTGAGTGACAGAGAGCTTCATTCAGAGGATTTGAAATTCCAGCAAGGACGTCCCTGGCAATGCCCATGTCTTAAAGCGGGCCAGCATTCTGTGCAAATGAAATGCTGCAGTGCTGACCTGCCTTTCCCTGGAGTGTGTGGGAGGGGAAGGCTGCACAAGAAGCCTTCTGCTTCAGCACTGGCACTTCCTTGTTGCCTGGGAATATGCTGGATGATCTCTTGGTCACCTCAAATGTCTTCCCACTCTTCAGGAGAACCAGGCACATTCCTATCCAGGAACACCAGAGCTCTGCTCTCAAACCAGCACCACTGATGCTGCTCCTCCCTTTGCTTACCAGACCCATGCAAGGACTGAGCTCACCTGACATGTGTGGAGCCGAGGCTGGATCTGGAGCTGGAACTCTCGGTGCCACATCCAAAGTGCCTGATTAGGAAAATAAGACACTCAGATGCTCTGTGACACCCAGACACTCCAGAAAATTTACTTTTTTTTTGTGTTAATGAGGAAGGAGGGAGAAGGCACAGCTGGAGGGAGAGCCAGATGTAACTGGGGAGCTGCCCCTGTCGGGTACCACTAATGGGCATCAGAGGGGATGGGAGAATCCCCCTTCTAATGATGCACTCTTGCTCTTTGCAGCGTCACTGGCCCTGTTTGTGGAGCTTGCTGAAGCATGGCCCTGACTCAGACGGGATCCTGCAGGCCTGGGCTGTGTGGCACTCATGGGATGTGTGTTATGGGCAATGCTTGAGCTACTGACCTTGCACAATGCCCCAGGACACACCTGTGCACGGGACACTGACCAAAACACCTCTCCTGCAGCACATCTGCTCAGCAGCTGAGATACATATATTTATATTTCTATAAAGGGACCCTTTTCAGAGCCCCTTTGTTTTTGCTGCTGTGCAAAAGCCCCCTCCAGACGTACACTAAAGAGCTTCACTGCCTTGGAAATGGCTTGTTTGCCTACTAAGGGAGGAAAAACAGCTCTGAAGTTGGTGCCTGAGCAGCACTTATATCTCAATTACCCGCACGTTGCTTCTCTGTGTGTGAGATTATGAGCTAACACGGTTTTCATGGCTTCATCAGCACCAGTTTAAGAGCAATATTTATCCCCGGTCATGTCAGTTCTTTGGTCAGCCCAGCAACAAAGGTGATGCTTGCTGCCCTCTTGCCGGAGACTCCACTAACGAGCTGAGTGATTTATTCATTAAGGGCAGGGAAATCTGGAGCTTTATTCCAGAGACTCTGGTGGGAGATTTGCATGAAATTTTCATGCTGTTCACTTGCAGGAGCCCTTCCCTGCTGCGCTGCCCTTCCCCTCACTGCAGGAAAAGGTCCTGCTGTGCTCCAGCAAACCCTTTAATAGAAATACTGAATGCAAAGGGGGTTTTAATGTAGTTGTTGTTCTTTTGAAAAAGTCATGGGAGCAGGAACTTGTCTGTTAAAGAAAAGAAAGTTGGACTTTGGAATCCTGGGTAGCTTTTTGACAGCTCTGGCCATGTTAAAACATCAGGAGTTTGCTCTGGTCCCATTAAAGATCAAAAAATCAATCCCTTTTAAAAACTTTGGACATGCAGGAAAACAGCTTCCCAGTTCTGGAGCAAAGGGGCAGACCAAACTGGGTCAGCAGGTCTCTGGTACCTGGAAAAATTTGAGTTTATTTTACAAAGTCAGGCTTCATATCCTCAAATGGGATTTGCTGTAGGTCTGGTCACACTTGCATTTTGACTTTGTTCTGCTTGCTTAACTAAATGTATTGCAGGCTTTGGCCAGACTATCTAATATCTATTCCAGATAATATTCTTTGTGTTGTTTCATGAATGATGTGGGGATCCCAAACCTGTGCATGCATCCAGGCTGGGTGCTGTTCCGTGCTGGGCTGAGCCCCTGGTGGTTGCTGACCCCTGAGACTTCTCTTTCCTCATTTCTTTGCAGGAGGAAGGCATGGGAGTGAAATCACAATTAAAATTATTTTTCATTTTTTCTCTGCAGTGAAAAAATACATTGGCTCATAAAACACAACCAGCAACTCCCACACGGTCCAACCTGGAAACCTGGCTTTAAACAGAGGGGGTTTGATGTATGGACCCCAGTGAAGAGGGGAGCATGGACAGGGATGATCGGTGTGGGACCTGACGCCACTGTCCCATCTGGTCGTTGTAACCCTGACCTCCAACCAACCAGCAACTGGACACAGCCTCTGGTCTTGTCCCTGGCACCCAAATGCCGTTGGGAGAGGGAGGTATCTTCGGGAGGAAAAGCCTAAGGTGGCTTCAGGTGGGGGTTCCTTGGTGGAGACATGACTTGGACTGCTGGACTTGATCATTCCAGCAAGCCTGGGTCTCTCCTGCATGGAGGGTAAATTTAGGAGTGCAAGCTTTGGGATTGTTGATTTAATGACCATTTGGGCAGCCCCTCAGAGGGCAATGCTGAGGCAGGGATGTCCCTGAAGGCTCTCGGGGACCACACACAACCCCTCTGAGAGCTGCCACCAAGCTGCCTGCATCCCATACTGTGTGGGGCTCAAGGCTTTAGGCTATTTCTGAGGGAAAGGCAATTTTGTCCTCTTATTGTTGGTGCTCCCAGCACTCCCTGTACCAACTGCCTCAGGGGCCTGCGTGGCAACTGCTCTGCTGACACTCCCAAGCAATAGATACCTTCTATAATTGCACCTTCGAAGCAGTCGACTGGCTCCTGCGACGAGCTCTTGAATAATTGAAGCAATATTTGCAGGGTTTGCACTGAAGTACTAACAGCTGTGGTATGTTTTGATATTTATGAAGCCAAATAAATTATGGATTAGTCAGTGCAGTGAGCCCAGCATGATGCTTATTACTTCTGGAGTGCCGGAGCCAATGGAGTGCTATTCATCCCCTTTTACTTCCATTGTGTGGCTGAGTATGACTGGTGTCTATTACTGGACTTAATAGAGCTTTCTTGCAGGTTTAAGTTCCAGTCCCTGAGAGCTGATGGGGTGTTTTAATTTGTTCTTCACTCTACAGGCTTTAGAAAGACATGCTGGGACCATATCTCAGGGTCACAGGCCATCGCATCGGCTCACAGATGTGGAGGTGATTGTTTCTGCGGAAATGGGGCTGGGTGCTGGCAGAATTAGCAGCAATTCTTGGCATTAAACTGGGAATTATACAAAATCCAATCTTCCTGGCAAGCTGGTCTGTGGGTAAATATTGTGTGTCTTCTCTAGGATGCCTCGTTCATTGCACAAACTTTTCTTCAGAACTCAGCCAGCGCTTGTGAGATTAAACTCTTCACTCCATTTTCTATTATCTGAGAAGGTATTTTTTATGGATGAAAAAATTTTCACTTCACAAATGTCCTGAACATATTCCAAATTTGTCCCCAGCAGTGGGAGCTGCCCTCTGGGAAGGGAAAAGGAGGGAGCAAATAACCCTTTGGAGCAGCAGATGGCATCCTACCACTCAAAAGCTTCCCGGCGCTGGGAAGTGTAATAAATACATAACAGCAAGTGCCTGTGCTCTGCTCATAGCTGCACTCAGCAACTTGGTAGCAAACTGAGGGGTTAGGAATCATTCCTTTACAAATCCAGTACTTTCTCTGTTTGTTGTCCCTGTTTTCTGGGATGAAAAGAGATATCTGCAGCTGGTCTGCTCACCCAGATCCGCCTGGTCCGTGCAGCCCACAGAGTGTACCCTCATAAAGTGGGCATAGGGAGCTGGCTGGATAAATTGGGGCTGGAATGGGCATTGGAACTAGGTGATCTTTAAGGTCCCTTACAACCCAAACCATGATTCTATGAAATTGTGCCATAAAGTGCCAATATATTAGTCTGCATAAAGAGTTATAAAGTCTAGAATGGCTGTCTCAGCTGCAGAGATGTTCCATGCAGACATCTGCAATTTACTACATCCCTCCACGAAACTGACTGACATCTGCCCAGGAAAAACTGTGGCCCTGTAACTTTTCCTGAAGGCATCTTCCTACAGGAGTTCCTGAAGAGGTAACCCAGGGCCACTGCAGATAGGGGAAGTCTTTGCATCCAATGAAGTGGGGGTTAATTCCTCTTCTTTTCTTTCTTTCCCTAAGATGCTGAGTGAGGGGATGAAGGATATTTTCTCTTTCAAATTCTGACATAGGAAAAGGCTGTACTTTTTCAGCTGTTATTGGTTGAGGCAGAGTTGCAGATTTTTTAAAGGAAGTTTGGGCTGACTTTCTGGCTGCTGGTTGCTGTGTTGCAAAATAAATTTTTTACAGCCTGCCTCCAGAGACAAGTGAAAAAAGTTTCTCCTTATCCCAATTTCCTTGTAAATGATACAATTATCAGAATCATCACAGTGAAAACAAAAGTCTGCTGGATCACAGAGACATAAGGTTTGTTTCCAGGGCTTCTACTTTCAAAAAAATGCCTCTTCAAGAAGAACTGTAGCCCACTGTGCAGAGATATTAAGGATTAAAAATGATTCCACAGCTCTGGCTTTTGTTTCCACTGAGAGCTGGGACATTGTTTGCTCCTGTCCCTTACAACACCTTCATCATCACCATCTGACAAACACCTTATCACCAGCTCTGGTAGCGATAGTCCTGCAGCAGTGATTTCTGCTCCTGTCATGGCACCAGCCCCTCTCTGTCTTTCAGCACACCTGCTGAGGAGTGCTTACTGCTGACATTCCACCGCTGATTTTCTCAGTGACCATTAACTTCCAGAGCACAAGATGCAAGATAAAATTGCAGGCATGGCTGGCAGCTTTTGGGCGAGAATGTGCCCCTTTCTGTTTCGCCCCAGCGCTCTCCACATCATCATGAGTGCATGCGCTTCTTGCTCCTGGCAGTGCCGGCTGTGAGGAGCAGCTCCAAGTCTTTGCCTTGGGGGAAGAGCTGGGAGCCAGATCTCAGCTGTCTTCAGCTCACACTGATTTCTAGACTCCTACAGATTTCCCACAGAGGTTTGATAGCTGGGAAATTTAAACTTACTGTGTTAGTCTTGCTTTTCTCATCTGTCTCTTGGCACCTGTCTTAGTGCACAGACTGAAAACATCTGGAGAGTCTGTGTTTCCCATGGGCATGACCCTAACCACATCGGGGGAGGGATTGTGTCTCAGGATGGGCTATGCCTCCTCTGGCATATTACATTTCCCCCTTGCTCTGCAACACTTTTTAATGGGTGACGAGCTTTTGGCATCACATGCCAGACTCCTGTGATGGCCACGTTTCCTCGTGTGAGCCACGGCTCATGTGATGGCTGCATTGCTCTGCTCTCGAAGGAGCCGAGTACAGGCAAAACCACATCCGGAATTCCCTGCTTGCTGCACATCCAAATGGGAATTTACAGGGAACAAAAGTCAACCAGGAACTGTCACAGCCACAATCTGGGCTCCTGACTCTCTGCACTCTTTCCCTGTGGTGTTTCAGAGCAGAACGTGGAGCAGAGGGTTTGCCTTGTTCGCGCTTTGCGCTGGGTTTGGTTTTCTGGGTGAAGAACTAAGCCTCAATTCAAGGTGCTCCCAGACAAGGTGGTGGGGAGCAGGTGCTCAGGATCTTCTGTAGGCAGGTTCCAAATACTCACTGGAAATTACATGTCAGTTCAAGTTAGTGGAACTGCTCAGCACAAACTGCAGTTCAGGACACTGACAAGAGCTGTTGCAAAGACACTGTAAGGATTCCTTTTCCAGCTAGGATGAGAGCGTTCACATCAGCTCAGAGTGTTGTTTCTTGCTTTAAACTGACTCAAAAGGTAAATTTAAAGTGAAGGAAGAAAAAAAACCCAGCTTGGAGGGAACCTTGCTATTCCGCAGGAATCCTGGAGCATGGTTTACTTTTGTGCTTTCCTGGGGCCTCGTTCCACCTGTATTTGCTTTTTACTCTTCTTCGCTCTCAATCATGGAAATGGACATTTTCATTAAAGCTGTTCCTCCAGTGAGAAGGCAGAATGTAGCATCATTTAACCTGAGTCTTTTCATGAATGTCTCAAACCAAAAAGAAAAAAAATAAATCATAAATTAACTATTAAAGAATTTATTTTGGTTATGGCTTATTGGGAGGGCTCACCACGCTGTATTTATGTTTGTCTCTTCCTAGTTTCCAAGGGAGTGGTGGGTTTGCTTTCAGACTGTAACCATGCTGAATGGGTAGAGGATGGAAAGATGAAGTGGGAAGAGGAGACAGATCTTACCAAGTGCCCTAAGCTCCACTCTGAGCCTCCAGCTGGGAGCTTTACTTTAGAGATCAGAATAAAAATAAGCAAACAGCAGGCTCAGTAAGGTAACGTGATTAAGGAATTGGTAACTGAGATCTTGAGCTTTTTCTGTTATCTTTTCCATTTTTGCCATTTACTCTTCTTTTGCAAATGGGAAGCGGGTAAGAAGTCCAGAGATGAATGAGCATCACAGGGAGCCAGCATTTACTCAGGTCAAGGAAGAAAGTTGTCCTCAGCCCAGCCCTCAGCCAGGCAGGCGTGGCAGCTCTGTGCCAGCCCCACAAAACACTGTGGGGCAGATGTGCCCTGAGACCCAACACACAAAGTTAAAACAACCTGAGTGAGCTTTGGGACAACATGAGCATGACAGCAAATGCAGGAGCAGCTCCCAGGTACCAGCACTGGCCCCATACCTTCAGCCTCCTCCACTAAACATTTTTCCCCATTGCAAACAGCAGACTCCACTGGTCTTCCCATGGGAACATCCCACATACCATTTCTCATTCACTCAATTTTTTTCCTTCCCACCCTTCAAAGATGCAGCATTTGTTTGGCCTGAGCTCGCAAGCAGAGCTTGGATGGGTTTATAAGCTCCATGCCTGAACCCATAGACAATTACAAACATGGCTGGCTGCCTGGCTTTGTTAATTAGCTACCAGCAATGCCTCGTTTTTCCCTCTGCGGTTTCCTTCTGAATTAGTAGGGCACTGCTCATTAGTTCTCTTCCTCTTTGGGATGCCACAGTTGAACATTATGGCTACCAGATATGCCAGTTAGCTGAGAGTATCAGCTTGATTTGTTTGGACAATAAAAAAAATACTAGCTGCATTTAGGTAATCAGGCAAAATAACAGCAAAGCTATTGTGTACTGGTGCAATCTGCTCTTCCTCATCCCAGTGCTCCATTTTCTTGTTTCCTGATCTGCTGGAAACAAAGATTGGAGTAAGTGTCCTCAATCACTTCTTGGTTTTGCTTTGAAGTATTAAATTTCCCTTCCTCTGAATCTGGTTTGGTCAAATGGGTGTCAGCTGGTGGGACAACACCCTGGCACTGACAAAGCGCAGCGAGTCAGCAGGTGGCAGTTTGGGCTCAGTTCAACCAGAAATAGCACTTCCAGGAACTTGATGCTTGTTTAATACCTTAACACAAAATAACAGCAGTAGCAACCAGGGTGGTAAAATAATGTTTTATTCCATGAATGAACAAACACTACCATGCCACATCCTAAAGTTCTTTCTACAAAAGATTGTGGACAGAGCAGATTTTTACATTTCTCAGTTCAAGTTCATTTCAGGCTCTCGAGCCTGTTCAGCGTAGCAAAATCTGGACACGCAGCATTCTCGTGGTCTATTTGGCATTTTGCCAGATAAAGCAGATTTACACTGTAGTTCTTGTTCACACAATGTCGATGCACTGTAAATTAAAGGAGATAATCCCAACCAAACTAGGTAATTTCCGTGGTTTATCATTACATTTTTTCATGATGGTCAAAGTACAACCAACATTCAAAGCTTAAAATAAAGGTAAGAAAAAAGACACACTAAAGAACACAATGGAAACATCATCATTGCTGTCAGGATGTGAGTTTACCCACAGTACTATGTGAAAAGTAGAAACCGGCATTGACATTCAAGCTGTTAAAACAAGAAAAGAAATTACATTAATTGTTATATTTCCAAGCTAGTACTTCTAAGGAGTCCTGATCAGCAAAGAAGTGTTACTGCATGCATGTTGAACACAAGACTAATATTGGATTGGGGACCTGATGAAGAGCTGACTTACATTCCTTTATATACAACAAAATGAAATATACAGTATTAATACTGGCTGTACATTTGGTCAGAATATTTTACAAGGAGCGACACTGTCAAAATTCTTATGATGCAGTACGTGGAAGTGGATGGAGGCTGCATTCCTTTCTGAGAGCTGAATGCTTTCACAAGAAGTTCTAAAAGTTGCTTTCCACTGCTAAAATGACAGAGTTATACCTTTAAAAGCAAAAAAATCTCCTTTTTCTTTTTTTGTTTTATGGTTGTCAAAACTAGTGTGAACAGAAGAGATAATTAAATGAGTTTGGAATATGCTAATCATTGACCTGGAATAAAACTAAGCCACAGACAGCATGTGCAATAAATCTCTGCACATTGTCTCTGTTTAAATGGCTTTATAAGATGATCTCTGAGGTCTCTGGTACAAATTCCTGTACCACAGCCTCACCTAGCTGTTCCCCAACAGGCTGCCAGCCATTTGTTCCAGCACTAAAGGAAAAGAAAGAATAATCATAACTGTTGTGTATTTTTCTACATCGCAATAAAAAATATCTCGACGTAAGCTGATTTAGCTTATTTATGTGCATATTTTTAAAGGCTGCCAAAGAAAATACTCAATCTTGCTGGCAAGAGCTATTTTGGGAACTCAAGAGTGAGTTTTTCTTTGCTTTATTCCAATAGATTTTTTAATATCTGGGTAGCTCAAGTTCCATTGCCTCATTAGACCCCTGAGGTCTAAAGTGAGTTGGTTAATTCATTGTATGTTTTTTCCCCATCCAGAACAAGCTGAGAAGCTAATAAGGTAATCATGAGGCCCAATGAACAACAGAAGTAAAAGCCATACAGAATTAACAAAATAATTACAGGAAGGTAAAGATGGGTGTAACTATGGTGATATTTCGCACAATTGAATTTGTGTATCCTGTAGCAATGACAAACCTCCTGAAGGTGGAAAAGAGCAGGCAAGTGCATGAATCTGTATCCTTTAAAACAATTGTGCTATAATCTTCTCCATGTATTAGGTTAGATTTTTTTTTTTCTGACACAGTGTGATGCTAACTATAGTAACCTTGATGTGGGTGATGGATTTCACTGCTACTGCTTGACTGCTTGAATGCAAAGAGACATTAAATCTTCCAGTCCTCAAAGTGGTTTCTTGGGGTGTTCCTTCAAGTTCAATGTCTCACCACTTTCACTCTAGAAGTCATTTTGTGGAAAACAAAAAAAAAAAAGAAAGAAAGAAAAAAAAAAGGAAAAAAAACCCCAAACAACTAAAGAAGAAGAAGATGTTGGTTGTGATGGATTTGTTTCAGACAGCAGTTTCTGCTGAGTTCACCATGCTTAATGTTCTTCCATTTAGGAAGGAGTTGCTGTCAAGTAAAGCAGAGGAGCTGCTTTCAGTTTTTGTTTTTTTTGTAAATACATGCTAACAACATCTCTTTCTTCAGGAAAATGATCCAGTTGCATATTGTCAGAGAGATCTGCCTTGTGCTTAGCACGGACAAGTAGGGTTAATCATCGTCCTCCTCCTCTTTCAGTGGGACTAGTGGCAGTTTGTCCGGAACTTGGAAACACTCCACAAAGAAGTTGACAATGGACTGGTACAAGTGCTGCTCAAATGCTGCATTGCTGAAGTAATGGCTTTGATCAGGGTAAATCTGCAAAAAACAGGTAAATACACACCTTTTAGAGCTTAAAGTCTCAGGACTGACCACCCACACCTGCAGATTGAGCTGCAAACCCACTGCATCTCCCCAGCATCACAGGGCTTCCCATGGATGCGTGTGAGGCCCAGGGCAATTTGGGCACCTCAGTGCTCTGAGTGCAGACTTGCATCTTCCCTCACAGGGGACTTTATTGGGCAGGAGGATTTTCCATTTAATTCCACTCTGAACAGGTTCAGTCTGAGAAGAACCAGCCCACACTTCCCTTGTGAAAACCAAAAAACCACACAGTTCTGAAGAGAAATGGCATTAGGTTATACTGACTAAAATGAGGGCTTTAAAGCAAAAATGTCATTAAGTAAAAAAAATTGATAAACCTTGCTGGAGAAGTAATTAAATTTAAAAAAAAAAAGAAAGGGAAGCTAGAAATGAAATAGTTTAAACCCAACTTTTCATTTAAATGGAGTAGGTAACTTGAAGAAATGCAAGAGGATCATAATGGGTTGTCTAGGCAGGGGTGCTAGGGTGGGTTCATTTTGAAAGATTTAATGGCTTGGACATGGACCATTCAGCAAAACAGAGATATAATTTGGTGGAAAGTGGAACTTTCTAGACCAGAGTATGCCATTCACAGTGGGATATCAGAGTTAAGTGACATTTATCTCATAACTTTTCTGGTTGATTTAATCTAGAACCCTGTTTCCCCTGAAATTCATCCTGAATTTGTTCTGTTGTTCCCAAAGAAAGTCAACAGGAATAAATTCCTTAGGGATATGTCTCTCACATAATTTACAGTAATTCAATAATTGTTCTATAACTGTCCGGACCAAAATAGTGGTATCACACAAGCATGGGACTAATAGAAACATGTTATATGCTGGTGCTACTTCTACTGCCAGGCTGAGTTTGCTAGTGGCTTTTTAAAGCTTGTTTCATAACAGCAGTTTGAGTTCCAACTGGAAAATAACTGTTCAAATAGGAAAAAAAGAAACATACACTGTACCTGCAAGCTGTAATTAGCCTTTGCCCTAATTAGGTGTGTGATAAGGTCCGTAGTATGCTGAAAATGGATTTTTTCTGTAAAAACAGATTGAAATCATTAAAGAGGCAAATTTAATTAACAAAAATCAAAGCTATCACAAACATATAATGAGCTCAAATGATGGGCTAACTCACCATCAGCAGTAGCATGAATGATCAAAAATGTCTGTTCCTTTAGTAATGAGACTCTGTGTGATAATTTGCTGATCTGTGAAGGTAAAGGTTGCAATAAGATTAAAAAACTTGCTAGAAATTAGCAATTTATATGGAGGCAATAGAAGCACTTATTTCCATTTAATACTTTATCACAAGTATAACAAGCAGACACCAGCACAACATACTCTCCTGGCTACTTATAGAAATCTAGAGATAGAATAGACCCCCATCCTGTGCTGGCAGGGCAGTGTCAGCAGCAGGAAGATGTCAGACATCCTCATCTGTCCTGATAATGTTCACTAAAAGCCTGACCTGCAGATCATGGAAAAGATCAAAGTGGATTTCCAGTGAATAAAAAAGTGTGCCCAGGTGTCTGTGCCTAAGAACTCTTCATGGATCTGGAGTGACTTTGGTGTGGTTTGAAAGCCAGCCTCAACGAGTTTTGATAGCTTTGGGGAGGATCTGATATGAAATTCAAGTGTCCACTGCTGAGAAGGCCTTTGCCCCCAGCTGACTTTCAGATGCACAGGGGAAAATAAATACAAACTATTTCTAAAAGGACAAAAAAGAGTTTGCACTAATGTAGAGATTGTGAGTGCAAAATCTGAGAGACAATGAACTCGGAGTTTAGGTAACCAGGATAAATCTTCCCTTGTGAAGACACAGGGTAATTGATACCTGCTTTCTCTGTGAGAACAGTGGCAGACCTTTGCTGCCTTCACTTCTTCTGGCTGGAGACAAGGCTTAGAAGCTTAGAAGGTTTTTCTCTATAACAAATTTTGTTTGTGTGACTGTTATTTATCAGGTTTTGCCTCCAAGTAGTTGCAGCACAGAATCCAACTGATCCCACCACGTGTATTAAACAATGTCTTTGTTAACTGATGCTGTGTCTCCTTTCCCATGTCCTGCTCAGTTCTGGCACGGAGTTCTGCCTACCTGAAATATCACCAAGTTTGAGAAAATGAAGCTGAGCTTCACTTGAGTTTGTTTATCTCAGAGAGAATCAAAGTGGCAAGACCACTGGCAGGAACTTCAAGGAGGTTGTGACACCCTGTCCTCTTGGGCACACCTGAGTCACTCAGATCTCTCAATCTCTAGAACTGTATTTACCCAATTTAGAGAGGCAGACACGAGAGCTAATCAATAAGAACTTTATCCATGATTACTATTAAGACAAGAAAAGCAGTAAGCAGGCTGAAGGACACCTTCAGAGCTTCACTAGTGAGTCCCCCTTGCATAACCTTGCTTCCCCCCACAGGAGAACACAAGAGGGAGAGTTAAGACCCAGTTCACATTTATCAGGGAAATGCAGTGTCCATGCAGTTACCTCGTATGCTTTGTTATCAATCCCGTTCAAGCCCAAGTATCTTTCAGAAAAGGCCGAAGCTTGAAGAGAAAAAATGAAAATATCACTTTCAGTCATAAGCGAGCACACTGGTGCTTCTGAGTCAAATATTGCAAATGCTAAAAACCACCTTATTTTCTAACATGGCCTTCATTATAGAGGACGCATTTCTAGAAGTTTTTTAAAATGCACTAAGGATATGTGTGATGCCACAGTCTGTGACTGTCACCATGTACTTCTGGTCTCTAAAAAATTCGCAGAAAATCCTTTTTTTTCTTTGTTGATGCAACTGAGAGGGAAGGGCGCTATCATGTCGTGTCCCTTTCTCCCTTCACTTGGGCCCTTCTCCATCAGCAGCAAGTTCCCTTTGGTCTCAGGGATAACTGTACAGCTCCTGAAGTCGGGCTGAACACCGCTGGTTTCCATGGCAGTCCCCTGATTTTCACTGGCATTAAGTGCAAAGGGAACTCCCATCCCTGAGAGAAAGGACCACCGTGTGCAGTGTAGTGCTGTGGTCACAGCCAGGATGGGCCAGGCAGACTGGACCAGAGCTTGTATGGATGGATGGTTCAGGCAAGAAGGAAGCACGTTCAAGGCAGTGGGATTGGTTGGTGGCAAAGGCTGGAGGAGTTTAAAGACAATTCCCCTTTATTTAAAGGAGTATTAAAGTGATTTGATGACTCTCACCACCACGGCTGGACCCAGTGGTGCCAGCAAAATTGCTTGAGTGGGGAAAAAGGGTTTATGGCTAGTCCTAAAAAGACACAGAATATAAACTAAGAAGGATCTTGGGAAAGAAAGGTGGCAACTGGGAAAGGATAGGGAAGAAACATCATTTGTGGTCAGCAGGAGGGTCTGTGGGCTCAGGGATGGAGTTTACCATATAGTCTGAAGTCTGTCACTGGGGAAAGAGCAGCTCCACAGGCGAACACCTGGTTCTCTTCACCGGCTGGAAGCATGTAAGTGCTCAGGTAGCCACCATAATCCTGGAACAGAAAGGGGACAGGGCTGTCAGTGTTCCTGCCGGGAGGCACTGCTGCTTTTGGGTACAGAAACAGGGCAGCTCAGACCTTGCAGCAAATGCTCAGACATTACAGAGTCTTTAACTCCTTGTCCTGGAAAAACACGAAACAAGGGACATGTCCCTGGCCCTGTGGCTGGCACTCTCCTGAAGGCAGGAGGTTTGTGTGCCCAAGAGCTGGCCTTTTTCACCCCACTTTATGGCTAGAGCTCTAACCTGGTCTGTTACCTCTCCAAAATGTTTACCCCAGCCTTTCTCTATTCAAAATGAGCATCACAATTTCAGCGTCTGCTGCCAGCCTGTCAACAATTCCCTGCAGAGATGCTGCTCTACGTGCAGCTCTCTTCGCCTACTCCAAGCCCGTGTCTCCCACAATAAACGATTTCTACTCGCAGTCCCGCTCTCATCTCAAACTGTGAGTACTTTACAGCTGCTGTTTCCCAGCCAGGCACACACGGCAAACCAGCCTCAGAAATCCACAGCATTGTTGTACACATGAGTTAGATGTACCCACGTTCCCACAGGCTTTAAGAGACAGGGTGAAAATGAAATAAAAGATTTTAAGGGAAAAAAACCCTAATTATCTGACAACGTTTTTTCTGAGCAACAATCACTTTTTGTACTTGGAAGTTAATTTAAAAAAAGTCATTGATGAACACATTGGTGAAATGAAAGCTTCCACCTTTAACATCGCTGAGCAAGGTGCAATCTGTATCAAAAATAAATAATTATTAAAATGTCACCGCTGACATAGTCAATAAATCAGGATTTAGCGCAGCTGTTTAGCCCTATCAGCCAACTGGAACAGCACAAAGGAGCAATGGCAAAACATTACCTTCCCAAACACACCAACTCTCGTTTTATCAATGAAGTGCTCCTGCAGCATTGTCCTAGAACATGAGAGAGGAAAAGCAATGGGTTAAAAATATTTTTCCCTTAAATAGCAAAACCAGTGTGATTTTAATCAGCTTTAGATTAAATTGGCCTCAGAAAAATTAATAGAATGGTTTGAGTTGAAAGGGACCTTAAAGACCATCCAGTTCTAACCTCTCTGCCATGGGCAGGGACACCTTTCGCTAGACCAGGGTACTCCAAGGTTCATCCAACCTGGCCTTGGACATTTCCAGGCATGGGGCATCCACAGCTTCTCTGGGCAACCTGTGCCAGTTCTCACACCCTCAGAGTTAAGAATTTCTTTCCAGTGTATAATCTAAACCTGCCCTTTTACAGTGTAAAGCCCTTTCCCCTTGACGCAGACAATCTAAAAAATCTGGTCCAAGCTGCTTTCACGTGAATCTGATTTAATCTTGCAACCTCATGTGCTGGATTTGACCAAGCAATGGCAACAAATAACCTGCACTACCTCTGGAAGCTATTATAGCTATAATAAGCTATTGCAAAGCTATTGCAATACTCTGATAGTGGTTTTAACGTGATTATGTGCAGAATAAATCTAACCATATGACAGGACTCGACATTCAGGGTTTTGCCCTGGTTATTCTGTTTAAAAAGTTTAAGGATTAAAGATGTTTTTTTTTTTCCAACTACCAGGCAAGCAAAATATTAATGTAGGAACAGATATTCAAGCTTACTTGTTTGTAGCTGTATGACTGTACAGAGCTAAAAATAAATGGGCTTTGAACACGTGATGCAGGTAAGTGTGCTCTAATTTAGCTCTGTTAGGGCTTGTTTTTCTCCTTCTGCACTGACTGGCATGAGCTCCCTCTCACATGCAGTTGCAATTGTATGACTCCACTGTCCCTCTCATCTCCTTGCTCTACCCGACACATCACAGGACTAATGACAGTCTTGGGTTAATTATCACAATGAATTAATTTCTTCAGTAACAGTGCCATTCACCGGACAGCTTCCAACTGGTCCTTCTCTTCCAAAAGGCCCAGCCTCCTCTTGACCTCGTGCAGTAACTTGGCGCCCTGGAAGCCGCTGCCGCGGCCGTCGAACTTGAGCACGATGGCATTGTGGGAGCTGACCATGACGCTCTCCCACGTCACCTCGAACCTCTCCGTGACGATCTGGCTGCCGGGTGTCCCATCTCTGAAACAGAAACGGGCATCAAGAAAAGGCAACGGCACCAAACACCCTCTCCAGGGCTGTGGAATTGCTGTGGGATGGGGACCCACAGCCCCATCGTGCAGGGTAAGGCAGGACAGGTTTCAGGAAGGGGACACCAGTCTCTGCAAGGATGGCACGCAGGAGGCTGATAGTGTGGGATGGGTTTTGAGGCTGGGTGGAAGCTGCAGGTTGCTTTCTGCCTCCCTCTGTGCACAGGAGCCTCTAAGCTGAGCTTTGAACCATACCAGCAAGCACATCTCTAACTGGTCAGGATTCCTCCCGGGAGTAACCAGGGCAGTGACACAGGTATCAGCTGAGTTTTCCCTTTTTATACCTGCTCTAATGTATCTATTTTCTACATTCCCCAAAGCTCTTTTTTATTTTCTGCTGAAGTGGTTCTGTCATCACTGCTTCACACAAGTACAGAGGGAAAAGACTCTTCTAAAGTGAAAAAAATGGCTTAATAATGCCCAGTTTGGCCCAAAATTGATGGGAAGGGGAACGGGTGGGCAAGACCTCCTCTTCACCCTGCTGCTTAGAGCCTGTACAGGGGAACTGTCTTGAGAAATACAGACCCTGCTGCTTCAGCCAGGCAGCTCGGAAAACACAAGGGATGATGATGACGACTTTAAGCAATAATTTAGGGCTGGGATTACTGTAGAACCGCTGGCATTTTTATCCGCTTCTTGTCATTTTTGGGGTTCTCAGAGACAGCAGGCACTTCGCTGCAGGATTTTAATGTGCATGTGACTCCATTCATTTGCATGTATCCAAGTGAGACCCCGGCCCACCCAGCTCCAGAGGCAGCCTAATCCAGTGCCGTGTGCCTGATGAGAACCAATCTTCCTCGAGCGCTTCCACAATGAAGCACATTTTCTCCGCAGTAATTTCGTGATGTAACGACACGCTCACTGCAGTGGCTCTGTCCTTCATGGAGGGTTGTGCAGGCTGGTACAGCCATTCACCAGGCATTCATCCCTCCTGCATGAGGCTTTTCTCTCTTAGGGTGTTCCCTGGCAGGCAGCAAGCGATGCACTGGGATGCAGCCAGGGCCAAACAGGTTCTTCCAAGGTCAGTGAATTCCCTCCTGCAGTTGCTTTCCAAATTCCCAAAAAAGCCCTCAGTAATGTGTATTATTATTACTAAATGTTGCATAAAGAAATACCCATCTGCTCTGTCTGCCAGGAGGAAAACCTACCTATCTAATATAAATGCTAACTTCGTGGAGATCTTCAAAGGTTTCCAGCTCTCTCTTTACTGTCCCTTCAGGGAACACCAGCACTCACAAGGGAATGATTTCTGCATGAGGGCACCTAAAATTTAAGCTCCAGTGAGGCTGACTGAATTCCACTCTAAAATTATCTGTTAATCACAAGGCGGGTGCCCAAGCACTGTGACAGAAAGTCAAAACACATCTTGTATTCCTCCTCCTCCCGTTTCTGCCCCAGAAATGATTGAAGTATACATGGAACACCTTCACAAAATCCACAATCTACTCTGCAGGATTTCAACAGGGTGCCCTCCTGGCAGCCGAAAACCTTGGCTGAAACATGGGAAAGAAGGGTTGTACTTCTGGCCTCTCCCAGCTGGGAAGTGAGATGGGGTAGGGACCAATGTGCTGGACTCTGGCATTCCTTGTGCAAAACATATCCTAAAAGTTCCTGATCGTGGGCAAGGTTTCCATACTGCCCTGATAAAGTGAACAGAAAGGAAGGACAAGCAGGAACTTACACAATCAAAAGCAAAGGGTAGTGCGCCGTGTCCGAAAAGGTTGCTGGCTTTAAGATCTGCATTGGCAATCCTAAGTGAAGAAAAGAACAAATAACAACATGTCTGATGTGGGAATGCTGACATGATTCCAATAGATTTTTCTGGTGTTTTGGCCACAGATGAGTAGGAGCAAAATGGCATTTCTTCGGAGGCAGTGGCAAATAGCACCTTAGAAACACAGATGTTGTCAAAAAAAAAGACCCATATTGTGGTAGCCGAGGTGACAAGAAATGTAAATGGGGAGTACAGTGCGAGCTGCTCAGTCATGCATCACTTTTACAGCATTCAATTAACATCTGTCAATAGCTATAATTTTCCTTTTTTGGCAGCTGGATGAGTGACGCAGACAGAAATCACTATTTCAGGGCAGCAGAGAAAGAGGAAAATTGGCAATGAAAATGGTAATTTAAAACCCAATTACGTATGGTGGCTGGGGGAGAGAAATAGAATTATTTTGCTATAATGGTGTGAAGACAGAGGGAGAAACAAGTATTTCAATCCTAACTTCTAAAAGGCTAAGTTTTGCTGTAAACAGGAGGCAAAGGTGCTGAAGCCCACGTTGTTATACTGGTACAGAACCAATGTAAAGGAGGGATGTGACCACTAAAGCTTCTTGTAGCTGAATGTCATTTCTACGGCTTTGCATCAGTAGCCAAAACTGCCTCCATACAAACACTCTCTGCATTAAGGACAGCACATTTATTTTTAAAATGTTATCTACAATCTAGATTAGCAAAGGCCCAGCAATTAAATTGGTATTAGGAGCATTTTCAGTAGAATAATACACAGATCAGCAGCACAGTTTAAGTGGTTTGCTTTGCAATAGCGTCCTGACACTCTGCCTAATTAGTTATTCCATCTGAATGCTAATTGGATCAATGGTCCAGGGACAGCCAAAAAGGCCATCACTTGACTTTAAATATTACTAAGTGCTACCTGCAGTGCTCCCAAGGCTGCTCAGCCCAGAGCTTTGGAACCACAGGGAGGGCACAGCAGAATGGCCACATGGCCGCGGCCAGTTTGTATTTATTGCACACAAGCGTATTTTTGGTTAAATGAGCAGAATTGCAATGGGACCTGTGGTTAAAAAATTTAGTATCAAGCTGAGTTATCCCTAATAAACTTCCAGTCTCCCATGAGCTGGCTTATGGGGGGAAATATGGGCTCTTTACCCATCCTTTCCTGTCCATAAAACCTGGAAGCACACGTCTGTTCCTGTTATTTTATGCACTGGTTTATGTTCCTTATGCCCGTGTGGCAAACAGAACATTTTAGGGCCATTGTTACCCTTTTCAAATGGCAACTATCTTTCAGCCTTTGCTTCACATTTTATAACATCTGGAAATGCCTGAAATCAGTGACCTGCCCCCAGCACAGCTCGCTGCTTTCACCTCACTGCCTGTGGCCTGAGAGATTTGCTCCTTCCTGGTATGGAAAACATTATGGGCCACATTTGAACCCAGGGCCTTCGGGGTTTTTCTCTAGAAGTGCCACCATACATGCAGACTGGGATTTTGGGGAGCCATTGTGCATCTCTGAATATGTGGATTTTCTCCATACAGAGAAACTACAATGACAGAGACAGGCTTACACTTTGGCTGTTTGCCGCCAGGCTTTTCTCTCTCTTTGGCAAATATGTATACATAAATATATATATATATATATATATATATATGTGTGGGGAATGATTTTAGGAGTGGTAGAAATAACACACCAGCTGCAGGTGCAAACTACTCCAAGTGTCTGCTTTCTTTACTCCAGGTGAAATCTCCATTGTCTTTTCTCATAAAGCTTTTTTTTTTCCCCAGCCCTCCCAAATCATATGGCTTTCTCTAAGAATCCTGAGTGACTCCAGTGGGCAGTCATTGGAGAGTCAGCTTCATGCGCTGCAGCTCAGATTGTGCACTGAGAGGCAGCCACATTTGTAGCCAGCAAGAACACACATTATCCCACTCCAAACTCATTCCAGTTGACACACACACACACCCAGGGCAAATGCCTCCAACAATGGGGGTGCCCCACTGTGTCATTTCCCAGAGCAGCTTTTTCTCCACAAAGAAAGTTTTAAGAGGAAAAAAAACCCCAACCCTATCATTTTGCCTTTCTTCAGCTGAATTCTCATCAAATTCTGCCTCTGTAATAACCTCCTTACGTAGCACATTCTTGGAGAGTGCTTTGCAAACTGTGTGAGTTTATTGAGAGTCAAAGTCATTTTTCCTCCTGCCAGTCTACCCAGGATGGCTGTATTATTTCACAGCCATAGCAGTGAAAGAGAAAAATAAGTGAGAAGAAAGGAGCTACTTACTGTAATCATCTATCTTGATTTCCTTGTATTCTACCTTAGGCATTTGCCTGTCATTTACAGCCAGCTGCACATTTTCATTTACCTCCAGCTCAAAAATTTCTGAAAGAAGAAGGACAAGATCACAAAAACTTTTGGCACAGTTTGTGAAAATGCATTTTAACATTTTATAGTCACCTTGATATATATAACACAAGTTTCCTTACAAATGGATTTCCTTCTAGTCCTCATAGATGTCTAATTCAGTTAAGCCTTTGAAACCCCTTCCAAGTTTTCTGCATTGGCAAGAAAGCTGTACTCCTGAAATCAGGGCATTCAGCTGATTTGCAGGAGGTGGGAATGTGACCTGCTGTGTTGGGACACAACCATGGGTCCCAGTCAGGTATCCACCCGCCATGCAAAGCTAGATCTCAAATGAACAGGTCCTCAAGTCTGTGTCCAAGTTATACATAATAAATAGGAAGTGGAGGAGACTATGGAGGGCTTCAGGCCAAGGTTGTGCTGCTGTGCAAGATAAAATCCATGGGAAGGAAAGCCACGGGGGGAGGAGAGTGGGCATAGCTCACACACACCTGCAAGGTCAGGTTTTGGAGCAGTCTTGACATTTGGAGTGATTCAAAAATTTTTCATTTTGCTTGCGTGTCTTACCCAAGGACTCTCTGGGTCAGAAAGAGAGGATTCCTTCCTCCTTCCTGGGATTTAACCTTTATCCTCTCATCCTGGCCATGTGCTCTACCTGCTGAGCCTCTTCTACAAAAAGCAGCCACCTCCAGCACCGGCAAGAGTAAGTCCTTCCCAGCTGGTAGGGAAAGAGCCCCTCTTTAGGAGACACTTCAGGCTGTGTGTCTTACATGCTGGGAAATGTCTCCATGTGATGGCAAAGATCCGGAGCCCCATGGAGGACGGATTCAAGGGCTGGGGCGAGTGAATCCTGGTCTGGGGAGTCTGTTGCAGTGCTCATTCCTCTGGCATCAGTCTGGGTGTGAACCAGGGGGATCCAGGGCATTATCTCTGCCACGTGAACCCAAGGAGGGTGTGAGATTTCACACCACATTATGTTTCACTGACTTCGACTTACCTTTCGAGACACACTGATAAATAGATATGTAACCCCAGCTCCTCAAACAGCACTTCTGGTACCTGATTATCCTGCTCTCACTGCCCATCTCTGCTGGACAGGCAGACAAAAACTTGCCCTTTCCAGTTAACACATTTCAGAGACCTTTCAGCAGAAGTAAATTGGTTCAGTGAATATTCACCCTGCTTCTGCAAAGCCTGGCTCTTTATCAAAACCACAGCCCCCACAAAAGTGTCAAAGCAACAGCCTATTACATTTAGTTAAATATTAAGATTCTCATTTAATTATGGCACACACAAGTAGCTTTATCAGCAGAAAGGGGCTTGCCACGTAGGGGAATTTAGTCAAGCCGTTTTATTTGTTCGTATAATTGCATTCACAGAAAGCCAGGAAGACTGTGAAGGAAATAAAAAAGATTGGCATATCTCCTAAAGGACTTTCCTTTTTGCTTTAGGACCATAGGGAGCTTGAGTCTGTGGAGTACAAATGGTCATTGCTTAATTAAATGTAAGCACACTCTAATATTCAGTGCAACTCACTATTATCAGATTATTGCAGAATACAGAGGCAAACTCCCTTTTATAGTGTAATGGGCTCATATTAAATAAGTAAATTCAGTAACATGCAGCTGTCAGTTGCCCTTTATTCAAAAGCAAAAGAATGAGGGGGGAAAAAAGAAAAGAACCAGAGGAAATGGTAATTGTATGCAGAAGACCATGAATTTCAGTAGAGGATGTATTCTGCACATGAGTAGATTGAGTTCTCTGTGTAATAGATGCTACCCATATGCATCTGTCAAAGTAAAACTAGTCCTGGTGTGTTTTATTTTACTTTTTAAAGCCCTTCATTCATTGTTTCTGTTTTATATTTTCTGTCATTTTATTCACCTAAAAGTATTTTATGAAACTATACAGGAGGGTATATCACGAGAGCACTATCCCACGCTGATACAGCCAGTCAGACATCTCCATGTCTGTGGTAAAATTAAGGTGTTTTATTTAATGTGGGGGAGAAAGAAAGTGACTTTGGAGCTGCAGGTCAGGGTGAAGAAGCTCTCCTGGCTGAAGGGCCTTGTGGGCATCAGCTGGGCTGCTCTGGGGTTATACTTGGAAAGAGCACTGCCAAGCTCAGGCTCTGCTGGGAAGGAGCTGACACTCCCTTGTGCAGAGAGTCTTTCCTGTCACATTTACCACCTTCAGTGGGAAATGAAGCAGCTCAGCATTTCACAGTAAACCTTTAGTCTGAGTGCCAAATTTCTTGGTTTGCTCATTCCCTTTTTTTTTCTTTTGAGATAACAGCAGTGAGTTTCTGTAAATGCAGGTAAGTGAAACTGGTACTTGAAAAACAGGTACTGACCATGTACAAAGCAGATAGAAATAGAATAAAGGTGTCGCTTAATATTTGGGTTATATCAGTGTCTGAAGTCCCTAACTGTAGTTAGGGCTGGGCTGAACTCTGTTAAAATGAAAGATGATGTTTTCCCATTAAAATGATGGGAGAAGATAAATCTTGGTTTCACGTGAGACTCAGTGCCACACCCGCCAGAGTGGAACCTCAGAAACTCCACGGCTTTCTGGACTCTACATTGTCAGTCTGGTGATGGCTATAGAGAGTGCCAAGTATTTTGAGGGAAGTAACCTATTTTTGGAATAATTCCAGCTTTGCACTGATGTAGATGCAAATCATTAGCATGAAAAAGCTTTACCAAACAATAAGTGCTACAATCTCCATGGACAGATCAGGGAACCAGGCAGAGGCACCACTTGCGGGGCTCACTCCTCTGCATTATCTCTGATAATTCATATCAGAGTGATTTTATTAAAACCACAGATTAAGCTAAATATTTCTTACATTTATTTTATTATCTTATTTCTTATATATGGGACTCAAAACAAAATCAGTGGAAGACTAATAAAAAGACTGAGAGCAATTTGAACTGTACATTTTTTTGAGAAAGAGGATAACAAACACCATGCCCCAACCTGTGTGTTTTTACCCCGAACAGCAGCTGTTGCGATGGCAGCACAACAGCTCTGCAAGTCCCTTTGCCTTGCAGAAAACTTCCATTTAGGCAGAGTCTGGGCTCCCCAGGAGTGTAAGTTTAGCAAAGAACAGCTACATCTCACTGTCCTGCCTGGCTACTTTTGTTTGAACAATTGCAAAGCTCAAGCCCGTTCTTACTCTGTGCATCCGTTGTGTTGTGAACAGTCACCATCGGGACACGGGGACCTTGAGAAGGAGAAGAAAAGAACTTGGTTAAATTTCTGTCAAAGCACACACAGACACACGTGAACCTGGTTTTGAGTTCCATGGAGCTGAAGGCTCTTGAGACTCGCTTTTCATGCAAGAGTAATCTAAAAAGCAAATCACCCCGGTATTAGAAAGAGTTTATGACTAAATGACAGTACTGTAGACTCAAAGACATGTGAGGTTTCAAAGCCCTTTCCCAACAGACCACTAAATGCATCTTTCCCTAATTTGTAAACATTATAATTAGCAGAAACACAATTAAATCACTCGCCTTTAAAATTATTCTAATGATGCCCAAACATCACAGCACAAAGCATTTACATTTTGTATGCTATGGATAAATGTTGCTGTTTTGCAAATTATTTTTTTCTTAATGAATTAAACACCAGCTTGTCTCTCACACTGAAAAAGGCCACATATTCTGTCTTAAAATGCAACATTTGGGTATTGAAATCAGTCAGTGTTATACAAAGAGAGTTATCATTACTATGCAGTGCACGAGTGAACCACACAATTCACTGCCACAGGATGCTGCAGCATTCAGGATGCCACAGTCTTCACCAGAGGATGCTGTAGGGTGCTTTTGTCCTTAGCACAGTGATCTGGGTTCATCCTCTTGTTCAGAAAGTCATCAAGTGGCCGATTGATAGAAAAATGGGATGGTACATGAGATCAAGTTCATATTGTGGTTGTCAGCCTCCTTCTCCCTGTTTTCCAGTTGTCATCTGGTGACTGCTCTTGGAGACAGGACACTGGGCCCAGGTGGGCTGACCCAGGACAGCCACTCACATGTTGCTGCCATACCTGTTTGTAGATTTTCCCTTGAGCCGGACAGTACTGCTCAGGAAGGTGGAAACAGCCCTGCAGTGATGAAATGTTGAATTCTTCACCTCAGAGACAGTGGTTACCTTACTTTCCTGCCCTTTCCCCACAATGTAACGAGGTACAACTGCAGCGAGTGTGAGCAGCTGGGGAAACCTGTGTGCCCAGCAAATATCCCAACAGCAGGGCCAGGAGGCTCCCATGCCATCTCTGTGGGAAGTCCCCAGAATCATAAACCCATGGAATCATCTACTTTGGAAAACACCTCTAAGATGATTGAGTCCAACCATTAACCCAGCACTGCCAAGTCCACCATTAAACCATGTCCCTCAGTACCACGTTTACTTGTCTTCTAAATATCTCCAGGGATGGTGACCCCATCACTTCCCTGGACATCCTGTTCCAATGCTTGACAAACCTTTTGGAAAAGAAATTTTTCATAATATCCAATCTAAACGTCCACTGGTGAAACTTGAGCCCATTTCCTCTTGTCCTATCACTTGTTCCTTGGGAGGAGAGCCCGACCCCCACCTGGCTGCACCCTCCTTTCAGGAGGTTGTAGAGAGTGATAAGGTCTCCCCTGAGTTTCTTCTTCTCCAGGCTAAATACGCCCAGCTCCCTCAGCTGTTCCTCATGGACTTGTGCTCCAGACCCTTCCCCAGCTCTGCTGCCCTTCCCTGGACACGTTCCAGCACCTCAATGTCTTTCTTGTTGTGAGGGACCCAAAACTGAACACTGAATATCAAAAATCCCAACGTTCTTTAAGCTTTGAAAGTAAGACAGCTTTAAGAGAATGATATCCACTGAGATTCCAACCCCTTTAAGGTGCCTTCTTAAGCCCTTCAACCTCCAAGCAAATCCTGTGGGATCACCACTTGTGCAGCAGCAATTTGTGTAGGGCTGGCTGAGAAAAAGCCCCTACAATGCTGTAACTGAGAGTGTGCACACAAATGGCAGCAAAAGCAGGTTCCTGTGAGCCATTCATACTGGTTTGGTGCATGAAATAAGTTCTTGAGAGCAAGAAAAGCTTTAAGGCGCTATAATTGTGTCAGTGGTATTCCCTGTGCTGCCAAGAGCCCGCATCCCACTGCAGGCAATCAAGAGTGTTTCATCCAGACCTTACATGGACAGAGAAAAGGCAGAAAAAGATTTTATTTATAATTAAGCTGACTAATACGGCAGCCTGACTTCTGTTTCTTTGTAACTGAGAATCTTCTCCCCTGACAATCCAATTCTTTTTCAGAATGCAGGAAGGCGGATTGTAATGAACAAAGGAAAACAGGTTTACTCACCAGGATTTAGCTGAATTTACCTTTCTCCTACTGATACACATTATTATGCTGACCATATTTATTTATAAATCTGCCCTGCTTTTTCCCTGCACTCCCAGAAGCCAGAAAGCAACAAACCTAATAAACATGGGCATGATAAAATCATCACTGAAAATAAAAGGAATTCTCCCAAACTACTTCAGTTGGAGCTAGAGCAGTCTTTTAATTAACACTGAAATGCCAACAAAAAGAAAGGGCTAGAGAGAGAAATACAACACATATAATCCTTTTATTTTCTAATTTATTTTTCCTTTTTTTTATTGGCATTGAAAAAGCTGTGAGAAACTAATAAATAAAGAAAAATTCTAGTGTGTAGTTTAGAAAATTACATGTATTATATATTGTGTTTCCTTAGTCTCTCACTACTAACTACTGCTACTGTCATCTCCCCAAATCAATGTTTTTAAGTGAAGTCCCATATAAAGATATTCAGTTTGAGGTAATATGAAATAAAAAAAAATTAAAATGAATAAGTATCCTTGAAAAAGTAGATTTTTGACTTGCCTAATTTTTAACAAAGAAGGAAAAATGGTAAAGACAGAAAACTACAGAGTGGAATCATCTCTATGAGAAGAATTACTCTTAATATTAAATGTTCTCAATGACAACACTCCAGTTAAAGAACGCATTTCACTTGTGAGCAGGCTAAAAGTTATCAGGAAGAAAAAGTCACTTTTTAAGGAATGACATAAATTGCTTATTTCAATGCCAGTTTTTAAAGTAAAACAACCCAGTTACATGCTAGACTGTGTCTTTTAATGCACACACATCAGAAGTCTTTCAACACTCACTAGTTGAGTGCCTAATGCCTGACAGGGACAGAAAGAATTCCTTGAAATGAGAAGTGTATATTCATTAACTGCCTCCCCAGCTTTATTTTTAAACCTGTGGCGGTGTGACAGTCCCATTACACATGCCATCTGCTAAATGCCATCCACTGTCATGTGCGGATCTGAGAGGGAAACCTGATTTGTTCAGTGAGCTGCTGGGAGCTGACAGAAGCAGAGCGAGGACATCCTCTGCTCCGTGTCTCCTTCCTCCAGAGCCCGTCCAAACGGGCTTTGATGGGGACTCCTGAGCCCCCACATTCTCAGGCTGCTTCTGTTCTTTTATCAGCCCTGATGATCCCCTGGTGTCTACCTGCCCCCCTCAGAAACATTATGAGTGCTCTGCCTCTTGCTCACAGAGGTCCTGAGAGCACGGGAGCATTGGGATCCTTGAAGGATAAAAAACAAAGTGCTCTGCTTTAAGAAAGTAAAGCAGACACTGAGCTGCTTTGCCCTTATTTGCAAAGGTAAGAGAGACCCAGCTCACACCTTATAACCTCATGACTGTTCCAAAAATCATGGGCAGGCCACTCTCTGCAGGACATGGTGAAGATGATGCGTCTGGATTTCTTGCCCCAGAGGGGTAGGTACAAGCAGGGCTGTGACACTCCCCAAGGTGTGGGACCTGGCACTCCTGCTCCATCACCTCCACCAGAATTTTTAGGGGTGACACCATACAGGCCCCTGTTATCCTTCTCTGCATCTCTGTGTCAGGAGTGGGATGGGATGTGCTTGAATCCACTCCCCTCTCCTGCCTCCAGCATTGCACCAGCCAACTCCAGCAACCTGACAGAACTTTAGAAGTTGTTTCTTTATTTGTAGCTTAAGAGAAAGGAGCAAAACTACTGACAGAACTTCTGTGTATAGACACGCTCTGTACATCCCAGATAGAGGCACGGTTAATAATGCTGCACAAAACTCTAGTTGCATGAATTAGATTTTCAATTAATACAGCTGGAAGTCTGGGTTTGTCATAAGGCCTTTGACTTTAAAACCATTACTGTAATTATCCATGCAAGAAGTAAATTGAGCTATATCGCTCTAGCGACAACAGGCCAATTTATCACCCAGGAGGTGCTACCCATCATGATCTGAATGGGCACAGAAACTCAGTGCCTCAGTAATCTGACAAGAAAAAGCACTGGCCATAGTTTGTCATCAATTTTTAAGCAGCCTTTATTATTATTTTCAAAAAGGTTCTGCTTCAGCGTGATCAGAAAGAAGCAACTCTAGATTTTTAGGTGATAAGGTATAGATTTCTAGAATAAAAATGGAAAATCTTTTTACAACCTTGAAGAAAATATTTACCAGGCATTTGTTTTGTAATACTTTTTATACTCCAGAGTATTCCTGATGTTTTCATGATCTAAACAGCACAGGGAACTATATAAATTACTATAACTTTAAAATGGAAGTAGTGATTATAAAAAGAATATGAAGTAAAATTGAATAAAAGTTAATCAAAATTACAGAAGTGTTTAAAAAGGATAAAAAGAGGAATTGTCTTATTCTTCTCATCCATATTCTCAAAGGCTTCAACGTTGCAGATAATTTCAGACCAGAAGCTAAATTCACAGTGTGTAAACAATGAAAATTCAAATACTCTCTGCCAGCGCCACCAGCATATCTCTTAAGCACTGATGAATGATTTAAGAGAGCAGCTGCAAGCGATGGGAGCTGAAAGGGTCTGGCTCTGCACAAGTGAGATAATTGGCAACAGCCATCTCTGCGTACAGATTCCAGATCTCTTTATTTGCTAATCCATGAATTATTTATACGTGCTGCATAAAGTTCATATGTTGGGGTGATATTATCAGCCTAATAAATAAAGACATGGGGAGTTCCGTGAACCAGTGCTCACAATTAAAATATTTCCCCATTTGCAGCATTTTCCAGCCGACGCTACGGACAGATGTTCGTGCTGTTTGCTTTGGCAACCTTGTTGACATAAACATCAAACAGATTTATGCTGCTATTCACCCTCCCCAAGGCATTTAATTTTTTAATCAAATCTTTACTTCCTCAAATGTAGCTTGTCTTGTAAAATAATCAATCCTGGCTTGTTCTCAGGCAAGCACTCCGACGGTACTGCTTGTCTCTGCCCTGTGTGATACTGGTAATAAATTTCATGCTTACTTTATGTGGAGCAGAAATAAATCTCATTGCTCTGAGGCGGCATCAGTTAGCAGTGACTAGAGGGCAAATGAACGAGAGATTTGGTCTTAATTCCACAACACAAAACAGGCTTGATGGGCTCTTCAAAAGGTTGCTGGAAAGAATAAGCGTGGTCAGGTCCTCAGTCCATTCCATGGGATTTTGAGACGTGCCTGCAAAGAGCAGTGTGGGAAGCTGGGCTGGCACTGACCAGCTCATCCCACTGTCTGTCCTATGGCCACTGAAGGACATGAGGCCTTCGGGTCTGAGATGATCCTCCCTTGCTGCTTCAGGAAATCGTGTGTTACAAAAGGATTGACAAACTCCCTCTAAATATAATTGGGTTTGCTGATGTAATTCCTACTGGTGTCTTGCTCTTCTGGTAGGAGCTGCCTTCCAACTTGAAGCTGTACTGGCTGTCACTCCAATTTATACCTTTTTGGGGTTGCTCCCACAATCTGTTTTCTACTAAGCATGAGTATTTCCATCATAGTCACAGCAGTCATGTGTCCTCAAAAGCTCTCATCCAGTCAGATAAATTAGATTATTTTAATTCCCTTCTGTAGGACAAAGTTTCTTTTCATCTTATTCTTTGATGCAAGAGTGTTTTACATCCAGTTCCTTGTTCCTGAACAGAAAAGACCAGAACTCTACCCCTGCTGTTGAGGATGTCCTAATTGGTTCTTAAACTGAAACTGCCACTTGCCCAGTTCCATGGAAAATTCCGTGCCTGATCCATCCTAAGAGAGCATTCACCTACTCCATGACCACAGCAGGTAGGCAGTTTGCAGACACCCAGTGGTCAGCGTTGTGTGCCCAGGCACCCATCTGCTCTGCTGAGGCACTTGGAACTTTTGAGCTTCAAACATACAAGACAAATTCTTGCCCTGAGTCACCATGTGCTTAATTTTGCTCTTTGTACTATTAATTTCTCCCACTCCAGCCCTGCAAGACAACCAGATTCTCTAGTATTTATCTCTGCCTTCTGATGGTGCTTATCAGCTTTGTGTCTTCTTAACAAATTCCACCAGCTTCATCCAGCGCTGGGGTCCCAGGCTGCCAGGGAACACTCTGAGTAGGGTCATTCCCCAGGCCAGCTCCTAATGAACCCTGCTGCTGATCTCCAATTAGCCTTTTATTCCTCTTCATCATAATCTACTTCCCGCTCATTTTGCTGGTACTTAACCTTCGCTCACAACTCTTTCACTAATCTCCCTCTTCTCCTTCTTAATTAATATCTGCCAATTAGGTGTCACACGGAGTGGGCTGAGCATTTCCTCCCTTTCATGAGGCTTTGGCTAAGGTTTTAAAGAGCCACAATGCAATAATGCATGTGGATGGATCCACAAAGGAACGTGGAACACATACAAACTCCAGGGCATGGAGCAGGTATATAACCACTGCAGTGATAAGATCAGCTGTGAAATGGAGGCAGATTAGGAGAATTTGCTTGCAGAGTTCGTGAACCTGCTAATGCACCCCTGGAGTTGCAAGTACCAGACCAGAAGGGAACAAGTCCAGTTCACATGAGGTCAAGTGACTTCCCAAAAGCTCAGAGTATTTTGTTCTAGTATGCTGGTCCAATCTAAGGAATCTGAACAGAAAAATCCCCATACTCAACTCCCTCTTTTTTCCAGGTTCTGTTTTATTTGGATATCTTTTAATCCAATTTTCACCCAGGCTTTCTGCAAATTTTGAAAAGAGATGAAACCAAAAGTTAACATTTGCCCCTATTTTTAAAGTGTAAGTTTCTTATTGGATTAGTACATGCTAATCCTAAAAGAAATACCATATGTGGGGGACTGTGTCTGGTGTTTTCTGTATTCCCTGACTACTTTGGAAAGTCACTGGATAGCTCAGCATGTCCAAGGAGGTTGTGCACTCTCCATTCTTGGAAGCTTTGAAGGCAAGACTAGACAGAACCCTGAGCAGCCAGGTCTGATATCTTCTCTGACTGCTTGGAGCCGGAGGTTCCACTAGAGACCTCCTAAGGCTCCTCTCAACTTGAATTCTCCTATGATTTTGTGATTTCATATTCAAAAAGTATCACAATAGGGTGGTGAGGTACTGCAAGAAGTTTCCCAGGGAAGTTGTGGTTGTCCCATCCTTGGAAGTCTTCAAGGCCAGGCTGGATGGGGCTTTGAGCACACTGGTCTAGTGGAAGGTGTCCCTGCCATGGCAGGCAAGATGAGCTTCAAGGTCCCCTCCAACACAAACCATTCCATGATTCTATGATATTCAAGGAAAAAGGATAATTCCTTATAACTGCAGCATGAAAGAAAATACTCTCTCTCAGTGCCATTTACTCCTCATTAACAGACTGAATAAAACCCCATTGCATATTTTCTGTTTATTCCATTAAAAACCTAGTAGAAATTGATTTAGGTAATCTTAATTTATTCTTTTCCATAAGTAAAATTCTCTTGCAACAAAATAATTATTTCCTAGCTAATTAAGTAAGAACTGGTGCTGGATATTAACTTAAAAAACACCACCAACAACCCCTAAATAACATTGTTTCCCATTGTCAGGTTATTAAGCTGTTTTCCTCTCATGAGTTCTCAGGTTTTAATATACCCTTAATGTACTGACTGCATTAAAAAAGGGCTTAATAAGGACCATGCAAACAGAAAACAAAAGCCAGCAATAAACCTTAGAGCTGGTCCAGCTGGCAAACAAGGTGAAAGAAGCAGTTTTCCTCAGAGGAAGCTTTAAATCTTGTGAGATGGTAACATCTGTACTACCCACTGCAGAATAATGAGCTCATCCAAGGTTGCTCATATAGCTGGAAATAATGCACATGCACCCTGGTCTCGACATGCAGGAGGCTTCTACCCAATTTGTGAAGCTTCATTATTTGAAGCATCAGAGGAATCCTGTCGTCATGGTCATTTGTCTCCTGCGAGTGGAGCTCAGATAAAATTTTGTATGTACGGAATGACCAAGTGACAAGAACCCTGGTTGGAAGCAGATGATAGATCACCTTCCTCTGGGCAATGCCAGGCAACTCATACTTACAAGCAAGAATCAAAATGAAAACAAGATCAAAACTTGTAAAAGCAAGGAACACATAGTGCTTTGCAAATGGGGCCATTTCAAAGGGGAGAGGAGTTTTGCTTTAATTCCACAATATTTTTTCATGCACTGAAAATTACAGACATTTTCTATTAATTTTACTGTTAAATATTCATGCATACTAGTTTGGGGCATTTTTCCACCTATTTTTATGTCACTGAGTATTTATGGGGAGTTTACAACACACTAAAGATGTATAAGAATAGAGTGAAATACTTTATAACATAAATGAGTGGTCTGCTTAAAGGAAGAAAAAACGTACTGGAATATCCACAAAAGTCACCATTTTAATAAATCTCAAACTACAGTCATAACTGTGTTGTTAACAGGAGACAGAAAAGAAGTTCTCATCCAACTCCCAAAAACCAAGAATACCACCCTCTCTTTTCCTGCAGAAAAAGCTCTGGTGGTACTTTCTGTTTGTGCAAAAGGGGGTTTTCACACCAGCCTGCTGTTTTGCAGTTGTGCAGCGTGTGAGGGAGTGAGAATGAGCATCTCCCACCCTGCCTTCACCCGCGGGGTTTGTGACCCATGAACGGCGCACAAAGGACTTGAGAAGCGAGAGCCAACCTCGGCTGTTAAGTAAGAAAAGGAGTCCAGTGAATGCAAATGTGAATTATATAGTAATTATAATATAAATAGGGCCCAGAGATTAAGTCTGTGCATGCTTTCAAACAGCAGAAACTAATTTAGGCTTCATAAGCCTCAGGAAAAGTTCCAAAAGGTCACAGTTTGCCTGGAAGCGCTAATTACAGCCTCCCGCTACCACGGTACACAAGAACCTGAGGTTGTGGTAATCATCCCTGCACGGGAAACCACTCTGGTCACAACAGATAACACTCAGGCAGTGACCTGAGATGTGAGCAAGCCCCGGGAATGCCTCCCAGGCCCCAGCACGCTGCTGTGCCCGTTTAGCATCCAGCTGGGTGGGAACCTGCAGGCACACGGCTGGCGCACGCCCGGCTCCTGGAGGGCCTGAGCACATCGCAGGACATTCAGCTGGGCTTGAGCATTATCTCCGTGTTTCTGATGGATCTTGGGGTTTGTTAGACAGGTATTTTGGCCAGGATAACTGCCCTGTGTGGTAACACAAGGATAAAACCTCTTGGGGGTTGCCTGCCCTGCTCTACCTGGACAGACACCCCCGTGTGCAGACCCCCAGAGCACACACTGTCAAATATTGGCTTCCTGCCCCTTGCTGTAGACCTAGAACCAAGCCAAGGACAGATAGTTCAGAAAACCTGAACCCCCAAGACCTGCACATCAAGAACCAAGCAGCAAAAATTCATACTGAAGTATATTATAGCACTTGGTGGGATTTAAAATAGCATTAAATCTGGGTGAACTGATGAAAACCGTATTTCGTTTTTCAATGATATAGAATACAGATACCAGTCTACTCTGGAGTGCAGCAGTAATAGGCTGCAGTCATTAGGTGGCCCATAAAAACCTTCTAAATGATTCTTAGGGTGGTCCTGTGCAGGGACAGCGGTTGACTTCAATGATCCTTGTGGGTCCCTTCCAACTCAGGATATTCTATGTTTCCGTGATGATGAAATCCTCACTCAGTTTCCCCAAGACACCGAGTTTAGTATTGTCCATTCCCTATGACACATCCCTACCTCAGCCACTTGGTCCCATCCCATCATATCCCACTCCCTTGCAAGAACAACAATGTTTGTAAAATCATCCAGTAAAGCAGCAGAACAGCTTCTAGAACTGATCCCAGCAGAAAAAAAAAATATTCTATTTAATTTTTATTTAGTTCAGTTCCTGTGCCCAGCTCGGAATGAGCCTGTTTGTGGCACAGGCAGCAGACTGGTGAATGAAACAGTCCAGAAGAGAAGAAGAAAAACCAAAATCCCAGAAAACAAAGTTCAACTCTCCATCTCCTGTCGGAAAAAGAAAAAAACTCAAAAGCTGGCTAAAAAAACCCCAAGGGTGTTTCCCCCCCCTGGTCTCGCTGCCACAAGCAGAGGAGCATATCTTGGTGTGCATGAAACAACTGCTTTGAAAAGTTGGGTTTTTTTTGGTTTTTTTTTTTTCTGTCCCTCTCAGGCTCAGTTTAAAGGCACAGAAAAGATTGGTGGGCAGAGCCGTGATAGGGGATACACATCATAAAGTCACCCCAGACAGTGAAAAAGCCCCTGAGGTGGACAGAGGGTGGATCTGCACTGACTTTGTCTTCCAGTCCTTGTGGACAGGCAGTGCTGTGTTCCTCTGAGAGGTACTGATGAAAAATACGATAAGGAGCTGTATAAGGGGGTTATTGCATTCCACAGTAAGGCGAGGTGGGGCATGGGGAGGCACAACCTGTTGGGACAGCAGGAACAACCTTCCCCCTGGTTTCCTCCTCCCAGCCACCACCTGGGAATTATTGCTTATGGTGTCAGCAGTGAGGAAAATATTTTAAGCTGGCTCTCAGTCTTGCCTGAGGTCCTCAGAGCTACTGATGTGGCTACATGGAGCTGCAGCCCCCAGCTGGTGCACATCCCAGTAGTAAAACCCAGGAATCAGCATTTCACATTTGTTCAAACCGAGGTGTGCCTATTGCACTTTTATATCCATAGGCTCTTGATTTGGTTAATAAAACTCATTTTCAGTGCTAATAGTTATTTCAGCAACCAATTAAGTCTCTTTAGACCTCAACAACTTAATTTATCATGATATTTGCCAAAGGTCACCTGAACTGCCAAGCTCTGGCCCTTTTAGCAGGACCAGCTGCACTTAGAAAGCATTTACTTGAATTCCAGTAGGAAGTGAGACTCTCTAAGATGCTTTGCCTTCACCATGATGGACAGTTTTCTGACACTATTAGTTGACACTAAACCCATGTGCTTCAGAAACCCTCCCAGGCAGCAGGCTTTCTACCTAACTAAATTCAAGTAGGGCTTAAATGTAGGTATTTCCTCCCTGTGCATTTAACATTGTTTTCAGGCCCTGGAGTGAGATATTTGTACCCATAACCACAAGCTTTCCCTGGATATCTGCCAGAGATGCTCCAAGTCACAATGAAGCGGTTACTTGGGAACGTTAAATAGGATCTTCAGCTTCTTCATCTCTCAAAAGCAAGAAAAAGAGTTTCTATTATTTTAACTTGGGTGTTACGGGCAGAAAACACTCCTAATGAAACATTGTCCCAGCAGCATTTGACAAGCAAACTTTTTCCTCTGTTCAAATCCTTCCTAGAAGCTCGGTACTTCCAAATCACTCAGAAGAGGCAAACAGCACACACATACATGTCTGAGGACTCTCCAAGCAAAAAAAAGCCACAGGAAGATATTTCCCCTTGCAGCTGCGCTGGGTCTCCCAGGCCCTGACACATGCACAGTGCTGTGAAGACACATAACACATAATGACATGCTTTAAGCCAAAATGGGTTATTATATTTTTTATAACTGCTTTAGTGCTGCTATGATTCAAAACCCAGTCCCTTGCTCAAGAGATCCCTGCCTGTCTCTGAAGGCATTGAGCGATGCTGTGGGGGCACAGGAGGCTGGAGCCCCATCCTGCAACATACTGAGGGCTTCTCTGCTACTGTGGGTGCCTCCAGCTGTGGCTGGAGAGAGTTAGGAGCATCCAGCACCTGGGAGAACTGGCCCTGCACTTATTAAGGCCCGTGGTGTAATTACGGGCTCGTTATTGGATTGCTGTTGAGACGAGGCGTCGCGTGGAGCTGCGTGCTACCAGCAAATGTCTGCGGCCATGCCTCGTTAACTCCTCACTCCGGTACCATTTAATCACTTTACATGCTGGTTTTGTCACAGGAGTGCTCTCCTGCATACTAATGGTTGGGTTTCTGTGCTAGGAAGGTTTCTCTGCAGTGAATAGACTGAAGATTCACCGAAGCTTTCAAAACCACTCTGAAAATTTATCCGTCTAGGAGCCTCTACGCCCCTTATTGTCACTGCACACCTGAGCACTGCAGTCAGTAATGGACTTTATTTTCACAACACCTCTAGGAAGCTGGAATTACATGACCTACTTGAGTTCCCTAAAGGAGCTCATGACAGCAGAAAAAAACCAAACCTGTGAGTCCTGACCAACATTTGGCAGCTGGTTAGGACTTCTCAGACCACTGTTACCAAATGTGTCTTGGAATTTTCCATGTCTGGATGCGGGTCAATGAATTAAAACAATTATTGTAAAAAAACACCTGTTTGTAAGTGTATGTATCGTAGTGTCCACATCCAACTCAGGAGTTAGAGAATCATTATACAAAACAGCATGATACAAAACCCATGATTATTTTGTAACAGAAAGGAGAAAAAAGAAAGCAATCCACTTGCTTTTTGCAGATATATCTGCTTAAATATGGACCTGTTTTATAGTTCATAAGTAGCCCAATATATTCAGGGAAGAGCTAAGCTGTATACTTCCGTTATGGCTTGCACTGATGTTTACCTGAGCATAACAACTGCTAATTACAACCTGGTTCCAGGAATGCTGTTGAGGAGACTGTGACATGCAACATTTCTACGTGATATTTAAGGCAATATATGGGCAATGTAGAGAGGTTCAAAACGCTACCTCATAAATTTGTGCTTTGTGAATCATTGATTTACATCTGCTCGTCCATAGCTAGTAAAAATATCCTCATCTCCAGATTTTCCACTGCTTTCCTGGGATGGTAGGTCTGGCCCAAATGGCACAGGTTAAAAGGTCTGATTAAATGAAGGAACTGAGGAAGATGTAGAAAGAGGTTCATTATTCTCCTGCCTGAAGGCATGAGTCAACCTCTTATTGCAGGAGCTGGGCAGACACGTCCCTGATGGGTACATTATTGCAAAAATCCTAAAAAGAGTTAATTATCCACCATCCACGCTGGAGACAGGCTGCAGAAGGAGACACATTTCTGGTCTGTTCCAGGAATCAGTGCTGCTTTTCCTTGGAGTACTGTCTTGCAATATGAGGAATGAAATGGGGGTCATGATACTTGACTCCAGATGTGTCCATAGGCAAACCACTTATTCTCGCTGTACCTCTGCTCCCCACTTGGTAAAAGCATGAAAATGATCATCTAGAGAAAGGCTGCAAAAGAATTTTCATACCTTTCCATAATTCAAATTAAAAACTTAGTGCAGGATTTATTTTGCCAACAATAAAACTTCTACTCCCTCTTCCTGTATCCTGATAAATATCAGTATAGGATTTTCCTGAGATATTAAATAATATTAAGCTCTTTCTGTTCAAGGAGTCATAAATGTAAAAATTGCTGCCAAAAATATCTCTGTGACATGGCCCCCTCACTTTGATGGAGAAATTGAAGAAAAATGTGATTTGATTCATTCACAGTGAAAGACAAATGTCATGATCTTCTGTCCTGAGGCAGAAAGGATTAAGACACTTTTATGCACAAAGTAAGTCTTTATCAGTAGAGCCCCTGGGTTTTTGATGAATGTTACAGACGAAATTTTCACAGGAGTGATATTTTAAGTGATTTTCAGGAAAAAAGTTCCCCAAAGTCGCTTTGGTGAAGTGCAGATGAAACAGACTGAATCCGTAAGTAGATGGGCAAAATAAAACAAAATGTTACTTTGTTAGGGAAATTCATCAACAAATCCATGTGATTTATTTGTTTTAATTTAGCTTTTCTATGGCATGCATTTGAGCCTTTCCAAATCAGTCGGTAATCTCATGAGAGAATAAAATACTAGGAGATTTTCCAAAATATATATCTCCTAAAAAAAGGTCAGAGTCTTTATGCAGAAATGACATTAAGTATAGCCACAATACTAGAAACAATGCTCAGAATTTTATGTTTAAGAAAAAAAATAAAAATCCTGGGGTTTAGATCTGGAGCTGAGCTATGCCAATGGTGCTGGTGCTGGTGCTTCAAAGGTTTTTCCCATCCACCCAGCTGCTGTCTGAGCTTATCTCACGCTGTTCATGGGATATGCAGCACTTGAGGCAGCATTAATGACCCAGTTTTCCCACTTTTCTGACCACCTCCAGCCTCCATTAAATGTTCCCTTGCCCAGGAGTGCTGGATTGTGATTTTTAGTAAAATGCCCTTCCCATGTTATTAAAGGAAAGCAGGAGAAACGCTAGTGAGCAGTCACTGACTGGGTTTAGAGAGATGGCACTGGTCAGGGACACGAGCCTGGGTTTGGATCCTGGCCCCAACAAGCATAACTGCTTCTCCTAAAGCAGCCCTCATCATAAAACAATGATTTCACTCAACGCCTTTTGTGACTTAGACTCACCCACGCTAAAAATTTCTCTGTCTATGGTAAACTCCAGAGCTACAAAACATTTCAGACTTCTGTCATCTGTGTGGGCAGGAGCTTGTGTTGTGTCCACATCAGTGGGCAGAACAACCTGGATACCTAAAAGGATACCAAACTGTGGGTTTAGACCTCTCCATTGTGGAAGGCTGAACCTTGTTGAATCGTGCTCCAGACTCTATGGTATTTAAAAGCAAAGTCAGGACAACCTGGCACATAGCAGAGCCAGATCATTTGATGAAACTTGGTAGTGAAAATCTTTACTGACTCCAGCAAAATTCTGGAAATAAAACAAATGTGGAATAGCAAAATTACTTTTTAAGGCTCAGCACAAACCTATTAAGAGAAAGCAGCCAGTGATGCTCTTAAGTGTTCCCATCTCCAGATGGTGTTTCCAAGTTCCACCAAGCAGGAGGAAAGAAGACAATTAAATTCTCAAGAAACAGTTCAAGGAGCTGGGAAGTTTATAGCTACGTGCTGCCTCTGTAGAGGAAAAACTTGCATCACTTGTCTTTAAAACTCATAAAAGCACAGACAGAATGAATGAATGCCCAATGGCATGAGGAACTTGACTCAGATCATCGCTAATTTGGCTGTGCTGCTCCTTCATTAGTATGAATCACTCTCAAAGGAGATCCTTATATTGTGAAGTTTTTCCTAATCAGTGCTTTTGTACCACTTGCTATCTGTGAATGGGATTGAAACTAGATTTTTTCTGGCAGGACGTAATTGCATTAAGTCCTATTTTTAAAGATTTCCCAGGCCTACAGGCACCCCTCAGTGCCTCGGGGCCAGGAGTGCAGTTGCAGAGTTGTTGTCATCGCTGGCTCAGAGGACACACGTGGGGAAAAGCAGATATACCCAGATAAATTCCTTTTGTATTGGTTCTTTAGGTATTTTACCAAACACAGATCAGTCACAACATAAAATTTTGCTCTACAGCTGCAGAGCTGCCTGCTAGGAAAGGCAGAAATGACTTCATTTCGGTTACCTGTCATTAATGATCTACAGCCTCTAGGCTAAGCTACTGAGAACCACACTGCCAGAGAGGACAGCCAAACCAGGTGACAATATTTTAACATTTTTCTTACAGGAGTCTGTTTTCTTTTCTCCAAAGAGAGAGACAGCTTTAAAGTCACTTGGCCTGCACAAGACTGGCAATAAAGGCTGCCAGTCAGCCACAGACACAGCTTCCAGCAGAGATAATCTTCAAAGAGACAGGATAAACAACAGTGGTTTTATGGCATTTTGAAACAAAGCAATCTTAATGTTTCTGGAAGAGGAGGAAGGACTACAGAAGAAGATAGTTCCCTGTTCAGTTGCACTGTTGTCCCTCCTCAAAGTGAAAGCTGCTTCCTCCCTAATTGGTCACTGAATGAAGAATAACTCACAGTGTAGTGGCCAAGGCACTTCTCTATCACCAGCAACCATGCCAAGCATGAGACAAATCTTCCCTTAGTCCTTGTTACAGTCCTCTCCCCTCCAATTTTCTTTGTGACACCCCCAAAAATTATTAATCCCTTCCTGATAAAGCGTGATTATGGACAACTTTAATTAGCAGGCTGGTGGGCATCCCATGAACAGCACTGCCCTACCCCCATCATTTTAATTGTGTATTAAATAATTGCAGAGATGTATGCACAGGCCAGGGGTCTTCCACTCTATTCCTCTTGCCTCAGAGTCAGAAGGCATTAACCCTTTGTGGGGAACCTCATACCTCCCCAGGGACATTGAGCTGGCCAGGATCAGATTTTTGGCTGAGGTCAGTTGATGGAGAGGGACCAACTTATGTAAAGGATGCACAACACCACCGTCTGCAACATTAGGGACTTGAACTCCAGGTTCCAGGAAACCTCTGACAGTTCTGTGAGTCCAACTGGAACTCTCTGTGATTTCACAGATTTTTTTAGGAGAGTGAAGACACTGCAGCCAAAGCACCTGAGTGTCAGAGTACCAATTATCCTGCAACAGAAAGGGCTGCTTCCCTTGCTTTCCCCGTGAACAACCTCATTACGAGTCGAGTTTTAATGGTGCTGGTGGGTTACACTGGGGACAGAGGGAAGGAGTCCCTGAAGACAAAGTGTATCTATGTACAATGGAAATACTAAAACACTGCACAGTTGACTACAGTGGTAGTAACTGGTAAGGCTTCATCCTTCAGAGGAGAATGAGCTATCACCTAAAAATGTGATAGCTGAGTGCTTTATTGGCTCGTGTCATTCAGCCTTGCACCCTACATGTCTGAGTCCCACTAAAGAAATAGGAATAAATTTCTTCCCACAGCCAAAATTTGCAATTTCCCATCCTTTTCTCAATGCAACTGAAATTTACACCCCATTTCAGATGAGAAAAATCCATCTTCAATTAAATTTATATATAAAATAGCAAACCACTTCCATCCAGATTTTATTTCTATTTATCTTAGGGGGAATCAGTCAAGGTGCCTGTGCTGGTTTATGAGAGGAGGCAGAAGTGTAAACCCATATTTTATGGTGAAAATGACAGTAGGAGTGACCTTGCTCAAGCAGATACTGCTTTTCCAACTGTGTCTAGAGGAGATAATCCAGCAGCAGTCTGCAAAGCATCATGTTTCCTTAGATGCTGCTACAGTAATTCAATGATGAGCACACAAAATTAGATGAAAAAGAAGGTAACTAGCCTTCTGGGACTGACTGATTGCAATAAATGTTGCCTCCTGACAGTAAGCATTACACTGTCCTCTTTCAAGAGAGGTTACCTTTTATTACAGCACGCTGCTCTCATTTCAGCCTGTGCCAAGTAGCAAAGCTGTTAAATGTATTCTGCAGGACAGAAAAAAATCTTTTCAGGCAATTATGTGTTGCCTTTAAAGTACCAAAAGAGTGAGTAGAAAACTTCCAGCTCTTGACCTTTGGGATCAAATGAGCAATGCCAGACCTTTCTTGTTTTTTTGGGTTTTTTTTAGGATAGATATTTTCCCTTTCTCTTGCCTTTCATTTAAGTATCATGGAGTATTTTATAAGCACTGATTGATTGATCAAAACCTACAAACCTTGCCATCCATTGTAGAGAAGTTCAGCAGAGCCACAGTCACGTCTGTGGCTCTAAACTCAGTGAAATTTGCAACTGAAGGTCACAAAGAAAAGGACAGAGTGAAACTGAGGTATGGTGGAGGTTATTCTCCGTCAGTACAGAAATTGTTTTCAAGCCATAAATATTTTCCCATGCATTTTTCCTGTGGACAGCTGAGAAAATACAATTTTTTAAGCTACCACAGGCTTGATTAGAGAAAAATCATTTAATTTAGCTACCTTCAAAGATACATATGGGGCTGACATAGGGTACACCAGTGGTCACTATGAGCACACATTTTCACGTCACAGTCACTGAGTATACAGCAAGACCTGAGATCTATGTGCTTTTAGACAAATTGATGCATTTTATACATATTATGGAGATTTATGCATTTTATACATATTTATGTACAAATTTATGCATGTTAGACATATTATGGAGAAGAAAGTACCAAGCAGCCACAGGTACTGTCTGACGCTGTCTGGTCTTGAACATCGGCTCCAGCTGCGGGGTTTTTTTGGGAAGCAGAGATGGGCACTCCTGGCAGAAGCCCTTGGGCAGCAGACATTGTGAGACAAACTCTTGTTCACCCTGGTGGGCTTGCTCTGTCTGCTTGATCAACCGCAGGATAAGCAGGGTCCCTCGGTATATCCTCATCAAGGAGTTTTTCCATTTATGGGTTATACATACACATGAATAAATAAGATTTCCTGCTAATCAAAACTATACTAGAGTATGAGTGCTTGTGAGCAATAACCCAGCATCCTGAGGAACTGAGGCATGGCCAAGCTGTGGCTCAGCAGTCTGAGAAGCTGTGGAACAGGAATTCTCCTGTTAGTGGGTCCAGGTGATTCTCCATGAAACCACAACAGCTATTTTATGACCAAAGTTTGTCTTTGGTTTATGACCAAAGCCTGACAGCATGACATTTTTATCCAGAAATCTGCACTTCATCCAGAACAGAGGTTTCCACTGACCTGACTCACATCAGCTGCAACAGGAACCAAAGGGAGCTGGCATCAGGACACCCTGATGTCTCCCAGCTGCAAGTGCACCCACAGCACACATCTGAAGTTAGATGGACGCAACATGAGAAGTGCCCAAAAAAATGTGGTACCTGTAAACTGCTTGAAAGCAAATAGGCTGAAAGACCTCTCACTTTCAGTCATGTAAATAAGGAACAACTCCACCAAATGCAATGGACTGCTATTTTTATAAAATAACTGAAAATGGAAATTCTACCAAGATTTCTGTATTTTCTCATGTATACATATTTTTAGAGGTATCTAAATGGAGACACTGAGATGAGCTCCACAGATGAAGCTGTGCTGTATTTGTGCTACAGTGAGATTGCAGTTTGAGGATTTAGTCTTGAATAATGAAAATTCAGACAAAAATATATTCAGCAGATGTAAACATATCTAACCCTAATGACCCTATAATTGAGTTATTGTTTACAGTAGCTGAGAATCAGGCCCATGGTTCATTATGCAAAATCATTATCTTGTGTACTGGATTAATGTGCACACTAATAAAACTCATTAACCTCTTCAGGTATTGCTGCAGGTTTTTGTGGATGAGATCTAATGTAATCAAAAACATATCACCTCGTAACTGTTGATAAGGCCCTTTAGAAATCTTAATCTTTTATTCACAAATGATTCTAATTATGGTTTAACAATTATCTTGGTACAAGGAAACATTTCTTGGTACAAAGGAAATGGACACTGTCTGGTAGCTCCTGACAGCTGTTCTTGAAAATAAGAAGAAAAATAAATAAGGATTTTCTTTTAAAGAGAGGAACTTTGTAAATATAATATTTACTACAGAACTGAATGTTTATTGACAAATGACACTTCTCTGCATATGTCTGCCATAGCTATAAATTCATATTTACAGGTAAGTCCATTAAGTTAATTAGTCCATTGAGTTAATTAATTCAATACCCTGTTAATGCTGTTTTTCTGTACTGTGTTGCCAGATATTCTTTCTAATACCTTTAAATGCCTCCAACATACAGCCTGTCATTCCCTTCCAGGGGAAAAACATGTTTTTACAATTGTTCTAGTCTGGCTGTTTTACTTTATAGTATGGTAACCTGTCCAAGTGCGACAGTAACCATTCTACTTCTCCACTTTATCTTGATTATTTCCCATTTTACCATCTCAAACATTCCTCCTTTATCCTTGGTAAAGTTACTGGCAGCAATGGGTATTTGCCAGTCAGAGAAGGGGCAGCCCCTGCATCACCACAGAGACCCCTGATATCTCCCAGCTGTGGGTACCAGTATCCCAGGTTGCTCAGAGCCCCATACAACCTGGCCTGGGACACTTCCAGGGATGGGGCATCCATAACTTTCCTGGGCAACCTGTTCCAGGGCTTCATCACCCTCAAAGTAAAGAATTCCTTCCAAATATCCCATCAAAACCTACTCACTTCTCTCCTGAGCTGTTGAAAATAAGGAATTTCCTGTTTGCTTGCAGCTTTTCAAGCCTTGTTTCAGAGGACATGCAGCCATCTGAGCATCTTCAATCCTAGGAGCAGATGACTGGTGTGCATGCACTGTGTGTGCAATTTTGGATAATTAAACAGGATTAAATTACATAGGATTAAGTTTTGTGGAGTTCTGCATTTAGTCTTAACAATGCCGGAAAAAACTTCAATGACTCTTCTCCTGCAATGTCCTCTATCCTTGGCCTCTTGGATACTCTCAGGCATTTTCAAAACAGGAAATCCCTGTTGGACTTGCAGATTACGCCAAGTTAAAGTAAATCTATGATGAATGACTGGGGAAGCACCAGATACTCTGTACTCACATTGTCCATTAGGCACATTTCTGTAAACTGCCTTTCCTTGGCAAATTGTCTTCTTGTTGTAACTTACTTTAAATCCCTCTTTTCACAGTACTGGTTGATGTATGTGGAACTCAGTCCCAGTCACCCACAGTAAACCCCACCTTGCTGGCTTCTCTCTCATAAATTTTCTGATGTTTTATATTCTCCAGGTTTTGCTGTTACTTTCCTTTAAGGATACTTGTGGCTGGAGGAATCTACCTTCTGGGCATGTATGCACAGAAAAAGGTTGTAAATATTTGCTTTCTAGCTACCAGTAAAAACACAAAAGAAAAGAAAAATGTCAAGAGTAAAGCTTTAAAAGCAATGTGACCCAAATATTGACGGCCAGTCTTTCAAAGCTGCCCACAGGTACACAGGATGTCTAAAGATATCAGTGCTGGCTCTAAATCCTGACCCTGAGGCACAACAACTGCAATAACAGAACCCAACGTACCTTCACATGTCAGGAGGAAGTATTCCAGATTGTGGCTGAAGGATGCACTGAAATAAGTACAGTTTTCAATCAGATCACAGGACAGGCACCTCCTGTTGAAGTTCCCATTTGTGCTTGCACTGAAAAAGTGAATACAATTCCATGAAGGTCACTGAGCAAATGTTATTTGAAAGCAACATTACTTGAACCTTACTTTAGAACAAGAATATAAATCTGATGTGTCCAACATTAGTAAGAGACAAAGTATTTCCATTTGGTTGAGTTTAAATAGCAGTAATGGATTTTTTTTCCGCCTCCTGCTTGAATAGAGAATACATAAATGGATACTGATGTCATTTTGCAAGGTCAGGTGGTTATGAAGGAAGGTATAGTTTCTAAAAGAAAATGCTTGCAATTCCACAAGAGGAAGTCATAATTTGGTGGATGAAGTCATGAAACAAAGGAGCAATATTTCTACACTTATTTATATTATAACAGACAACAAAGAGCTGGAATTGCTTTCTCTAACTTTCTTACTGGTTGCATCACTGGTCTGATTTGCTAGCTGCTGCCTCAGAGGCCAAAGCCCTTCTTACAGGGTTAAATAGCTGCTCTTACAACCTCCAAGTAGAAAGACTGTATTTAGGGATCTGTTGTTGAAGAAGGTAATGGGGCCTGTCCATTCGCTCACAAGTGCTGCTAAGAGTCCTCTGATTTTTGAAGAATGAATTACAGATTATTAGCAAATATTAATAGATAATGTTTTGCACCACTATAGCATCTTGAAACTTCAGGAATATTAACCAAGAGATCTTTGCAGTATTACTGTAAAGCAGGTGAGAGTTTTTTGCTACCATTTCAAGAGATGAGGCTGAGCAACCATTTTAGGATCAAAGAGACTGAAATAAGCAGATCATGGGTTCTTGTTTAGGCTCAGATTTTATCTCTGACTTCAATCCCAATTAAATCTACTAAATCAAACACAAAAAAAAAAGATGAAAAAAAAGCCCTAAACAGATCTTCATCTGCTCTTTCTCTGTTATCTGTGTGGGGAGATGAGGCTGATGAGGCACCAGGGTGAGATGGATGCCAAGACAAGGAAGGGTGGGGAGTGCTTTGACTCATTCCAGCAGCTCTTGAACAGCTGTGCCTGGACTCAGTTTTTAAAGCAAGGTTTTCTTCTCATTTCAATAGAAATGAAGAGTTAATGTAATTTTTAAAATTTTCTTCATGGAAATAAACACTCTCAAAAAACTGTGGAGTGCAGTGAACAGGCATATAGGTCTTGAAAGGAAAAAATTATTTAACCACAAGTAATTTAATTTGCTCCAGTTTCCTTCCCACTGAGGAAAAAAAATGGTATGATGTCATGGGAGAGAAGGAAAGTGTACTGACTGTCCCTTATCCACTTATGCCATCACCAACTCTGCCCTTCATCGCAAATGTTGTCATGGCAGCAGGGTGACTGAGAACAAAAACAGGGCAAATGGAACAATGATTCCAAAATATTTATTTAAAAGTTTGTGCTTCCTCCCCTTTGTAATCTGCTTCCACTGTATTTCACAATAGCAACACTACCAATAGCTTGCTGTAAAGCCAGTCTTTTACTCATCATGCACTTAGGGAGGATGCCAAACTCTTCTGGAACTGCAGAAAAAGGTTTCTAAACATAAAATATTGTTAATGCTTTTCAGTTTCATGAAGACGTGAGCTACTATCGAATTTCTCAAAACCTCTGTTGGAAAGTATAAAAACAGTTTATACCATTAATTTATGTATTTCTGGATTCTTTCAAGTACTAAACAGTTCTGTTGGAAAGTTTTGTGACAGTCAATCTTGAGACCAATTTAAAATTTGCATTAATATGAGAAAATTTCTCAATGTAAAACATTTCCAAGTGTCAAGCATTTTGTTCACTGTGGTTACACTGTTTTCTCTTTTCCAGTGAGACGTTGAAAGATCTTGCAATGCCATTAAAGACAAAAACTTAAGAAACTGCTTCTACTGCAATCGCTTATGATTCGTGTAAAACGGAAGAGATGGGAAACTCTGTATATGAAGTTAGTAAAGCAAATACCTGTATAAATGTCTCCTTCTTGGCGAATCTTCTGTGCTGTGGAAATAACTGGAGGGGAAAAACAAAAGCGAATTGCACCATTAGAAGGGTGCTTAGAAGTATCTCATGCAACAACACCTTTACTCATATTGCCATTTTCATGATCTTGTAAAAGCAAGGAAAGTTTAAACTGAATTAGAAAAAGATACAGAGGGGCATCACTGAGAGGCTCAAGAAAGTACATTGCTGACTGCACTGCAATTGAAACAAACACGGAAAACTTTGGGTCCTACACTGGTCCTATTAGTGGATCAAAAAGGATCAAGTGATTTAAGTGGAAGACATCCACCTTTTTACCTCAGGTTTCACGACTCAGAATTTATTTTAAAGACCTTTCTTCTTTCTCTAGAGAAAGTTTTTACTTCTCTGGCCACATTTTATTCTTTGCCCAGAGAGACAGCTAACCAGGGTTTGATGGGAAGGCAGAGCATTAAGGTGAAGAACACTTTGTTGTCCTTGTTTTGTGCTGAGACTGTGGTGAGCTCCAGAAACTGTGGTGAGCTCCTTTCTGGATAAACAACACAAGCTCTGTTGTGCAGTGGCAGCTTCTGGAGGTAAAGGAGAGATGCTGCAGGAGGTGGCCAACCTCAGTACTGCCTCTGGGACTCTGAATTAATCCCCCAGATGCATTTCGTGTGGATAATGATAGAGCACAGGAGCAAATATAGCATCCACGGGGTGAACAATGTCAGGAACGATCCCTGCTGATCTGCTTCCAACAAGCTGCACTTGCCTAGGCACACATCTTGATTGCACAAATTGTGTGTGGTATTTTCTGCTTGACTGGCCAGTTAAAATGCCAATAAGACTTTGGTGCTAGTTTGCTAGTTAGACCACCCCTGCAAGTGTTCAAGGCCAGGTTTGATGGGCAATCTGGTATCCCTGCCCATGGCAGGGAGCTGGAACTGGATGATCTTTCCCTTCCAGCCCAAGCCATTCTGTGATTCCATGTTTCTATGATTTTATATTGTTCTGAAGTTATTGGTAATTGAGAGCATTCAAAATCTTGAAGAAGCACTGTGTTCTTAAGGATCACTCAAAGTTTATTGTATTCCAGAGACTATTTACTCAATTGTTCAGTGACCTTAAGTAACTGAGAGGTGAGAACCTCATATCCACCTAAAATTTTGTCTGGAAAGGAATCTGTTATTTGATTCCAGAAAGCTGTCTAAATATTTTCTTATGTAATTTCTTGAAGTGTATTTCAAAAAGTGAATGTTTACAGAAGTTATTTTACAAGCATAAAGAGCAAGTGTGAAGGAGGGTGGGTTTGTTTTTCTTTTTAAATTTTTTTTTCTAATTCTAACTAAATACTCTTTTTTACCCACTGCATTGGTATTTTTGCAGGTCAACAAAGGAATCTTTCCAAAACTGACTAGGTGGTTGATGAAAACAGGCTTCTTTCCTAGAGGCTAATAATAGCAGTTGCAGCAGGAGAAATTACTCCTCTGCACAAATTTATTTAATAGTCACAGAAAGAGTTTTGAACTGTACAGATTAATCAAAATAACACAAGATATATGTAATGGTGTGAGAGGTTAAGCCAAAATGGAGACAGCTTCTCCTGCTTTCTTATCCCCACCTCCTTATGCTCACAGGTCTCAGTGTATACACAACACCTTTGTAACTGACCCAGAGCCCAAGGCTAAACAAAGTCTGATTTGTCAGGCCAAAATTTACTTACATTTTCTGCCTCTTTTCATCATATGCCAGTATCTTTGTCACATCCCAATCTCCAGATGTAATAGCCTGTAAGTCGTCATTGCTACTGTTGGGCTGCCAGAAAGAAAAGTAGATTTCTTTATTGTTAAAACTTCTGTAAAAGGGAGCTCTTCTGGCTCCATTGCCCATGAAAAATAAACCACACATCTGCAATTTCCACCGCTAGACCTGCTATTTCTGTGAATCTGCAGGCATAGAAACAACAGAGAGTCAGAATCATCCTAACCATGACTCCACTGAAGATAATGAGGTGAATTTAGCACAGAGCAACTTCAAACCCCTTCCTCTAATCTGGCGTGCCCACATGCTTCTATTTAATGCTTCATGTCAGGGTGCGGATTTGCTTATCTACAACTAAGGTGGCATTACAAAAATAAACCAAAACAATAATAAAGTTTGGAAAGAGACGGTTGACCTTTTTCTTCTAAGAATTTCACTTGGAAATACTTACACCCAATAAAGCATCATTGGAGGTTTTCTTTTATGCACAAGACCTTTCTATATCTGCACCTCCCCGTCTCGCTGCTACAAGCACAGACACCACTTTTTATTGCTGTCTGCCTCAGGTGAGAGCCAGAGCAGCAGCGAGTGAGTCACCTGTGACGATGACATGGCGATGTGGTAGAAATGCCCACGTCCTCCCTGGGGAATGGCCCGGACGAAGAAAAACTTCCGACCGTCCTTGGAGAAAACGGGCTCTTCATTCTGTATAAGCAGCAAAATTGAGGGGTGTGTTAGTGTTAATCGGTTGTACTTAGAATTAGCTCAGCACTCCAAAATCCTGTGAAATTAATGCACAGCAATACAGAAAGTGCTCTTTGACAGCAACCTGAGGCAAACAAAGAGCCCGCTGAAAACCGGAGAAAGTTTTGAGGGTTATTGCCTCTTCTCTTGGGAAAGCAGACACCTTTCAGCTGTTGGAAGACAGGCAGCAAGGCGAGTTCCTCAGCTATAAAGTCAACTCCCATTTGCAAAGCCAAAAGTACACACATACAGCTGACTGCTCGGGGCACTCGGAGTACAGCCTTTAGTACTGGAGTGACAAACCCTGTTCACCCTGCTGGAAGAACCTCTCTGTTCCTGTCCTGGAGGAAACACAACTGAACAGCATCTAACTGCTGTCTTTTCCTACTGTCTTACAAATGCTTATCTCACTGAATTATGTATGAAGGAGAGGATCTCCCGCAGAACTCTCTTTGGCACAGAGTTCCCAGGTGAACGTGGTGATTGACTTTGATTGGGTGACTGGAACTTCCACCCAGAGATAGGAGAGACTCAGCAGAAGGAAAATCAAACACCACATGAAGCAAGCAAGCATCTCCTGGAAGGGAGTCTTCTTTTTGTGAACAAGAACCCTGAGACACATGAGAAGTCTCCGCTGCATGAGATGGTTGAACAGCAGATTACCAGGGAAGGCAAAGGATGCTCCACACGCTGGGAACAAAGCAGCACTGTACCAAGAGAACTGGCCACATGAAGCGAACTCTAAATCTTGACTAGCTGGGAGTAAATAAAAAGCTGAACCTCTGTTGAAGCTCTCCTGTGATATCAGGATTTTCTGTGGCTGGATGAACCCTGCCTTTCTTGGCTGGGCTTTGTGGACCCTTCTTCCTCTAGGGCAATCAACAACGACACTGTTGCCAGCCTCTTCTGGGTCCTCTGCAGTTCAGTGTTAATCAAACACCTTGATTTTCTGCTTGGCACATGCCAAGATACCACACTGAACCAGCAGGAACCTGACTGTACAGGGAGACTTATGGCACAGCAAAGGAATAAACATTTTTATTTCCCATAAGCTAACACATTATTCTTATTCTGTGTTCCTTTGCTCCTTTGTTCTTTACTGATTAATTCTTTTCCACTATTTATCAGATTTGTCATTGCTCTATTAGGTGTTCAAACTGTTCTTTTTCCCTTTTATTTTCCCCTGCTTAGGTTTTCAGTATATTTGAAAATGTGCCCATTTGCAGCTTGTTGCAACTCTATGAAGTAATGGTTTCATTTGTTTCTGACGTTGTTCTGGAACCTGAAACATGAAACTCTATATTATTTCCAAATGTCTTTCATGACAGGAGAAACCTCATTGAATAATGACTGTGATAACTCAGGCAAACCTTCTGCTCGACAGGTTTTCCTTTCCTGAGGTAGGTAGCAATGAGTTCACCCTCCATTTCTGTATCTGTGCCTCCTGCATTATACATTCCAGCAATATGTCTCTGCCAGTGAGAGCAGGCAGTGTGCAGATGAGTTTGAGGTTCCTGCAGAGCTACAGGGGAAGGAAGTTCATGGCACAGGTGACAGATGTGAGGTTTTAGCACTGGGCTGATGTTACAAGGCATCCTGTTTGCATGTTCCTGCCGCTGGAAAGACTACACATGGATGCAGTCAGAACTTTGTGACAGAGATGACTGATCCCTTGTGGTAAATGGGGAGGCAGACTGGAATTCTCATGGAACAGGATTTTGTAATTCAGGGAGCTACATAATTAAAATATTCTGCATGTGACATGAACTGCCTGAGCCTTTGGTCGACCATCATTGACTGAATCCCACAACAGTAGAACAGAACAGCCCTCCTTGAAAATAATAGATCAGTTTAGTGCTAGTAAAAGAAAACACTTTTACTATGCAGCAGGTGTGGAATGTGTGGAAGTTTTTTTGCCACAGGAGGTTTATGGACACAGCTGGTATCAGTAGGTGCAAAAAGGGATTGAACAAACTCATGTTTCATTAATACATAGTTAAAGTATAAGGATATGGATATAGTCTCAAATGTCTGTAGTCTTTTTGTTGTAGATGATGGTGAAATATGAGAAAATTATGCCACCAAATACTTCAGCTTTATTGGAAAAGAGAAGGTAATGGAAGGCTGCTGGAGGGCTCTGGACCTCCTGGAGGGCTCAGTGCTGGAGCTCAGAGTTGCCCAACTCAAATCAGTGTATCTGCAAATGGTCAGGAGAAGAAAACAAGGAGTGCCTCTGTGGCTTATCCCAAGTTTGGCAGAATCGGGATGGGTGAGGGGACAGTGCTAAATGCAGTCTGAGCTTCTGTAGGTCTTAGAGAAAGGCTCCAAGTCCTGCAGTAAAGAATAACAATTTAAAAAATAAAAAAAAAGAAAAAGAAGAGTGAATACAATTGTGTTTGAGCATCACTGGATCTGCAGCCTCCTGAGGAAGACTCCTCTGGTAAAACAAGGGGAAGATAAGGTGCATACAGGATGGTGGGGAGTGCACAGATGTCTCCGACCTTGATGATTTGCATGATCAAATGTGCACTGGGACAAATGTTTGAAATTATCTGATTTATGGTCAGTTGGAATGTATGAAAGATTCATGGACACACAAGTACAGCTCCACCAAAACCACACACACATTATCACGGGTCAAACAATCATCATGTTTCAGCACCACACATTGCAGCTCCAAACTGGTTTGTCTGTGCTCAACACAATCCCAGCCTCCTGTTCTTCTACAGTGCTTCACATGCTCTTGGCTGGATTCCCGACTTTTCCTCACAGAAATCAGTGGCAAAGCAGATTCTTTGCATATTGGTGTTATTACTGACTGAGAGTAATACTTCCATAAGAACTATGATTTTCTGATTCATCCTCGTGTTTTAAAAAGGAAAAAAAATAATCTGAATAACTGAATCCTTTCCAATTGATTCTCTGATGCATTTTCCCTGCCTCAGCAGTCTCCTGCCCTCTCTGTCTGATCCACCTTTGCCCAGCTCCCAGCATTAATGATTTTGCTGCGTGGGCATTTATCCTGTCAGTGAAATGTCCCAGCACGTTTATTGTCACAGCCCCTTAGCTCTGATAACCAGATGGGTGTGACATGAGTCCTTTTAACCCCTTACATTTCGGCAAACACTTTGTTTAATTCCAACAAAGAAAACACCCAGTGTGCATAGACTCTAACGGGACAATGCAGCCGCCTCCTCTTCAGGGCACAGGAGGAAGGTCCCTTTCCATCTCCTGACATGCTCAGCCCCTGGGGCAATGCTGAGCTTCATCCTCCATCCCTGTCCCCATGCTCGGATGAGGCCATCTCTGGCCACACCTGTGGCCCCCTCTGAAGCCAGGGCAGCTGTACCAAAATCAGGGTCAACAACTGGAGAGGATTCCATGTGTCTGGGTACTGATCCCCTCCACTGGATGAAATGGGAACTCTTCCTTTAAGCACCAAAAAGGTTGTTTGTAGTCAGAAGCTGCTTTTTTATCTCTGGCAGATGAATTTGGGTATTTGAGTTATGGCCCTCTGGGTCCTATTTCTGCTGCATCCTTTGTCTTTAGAACAAAATTAGGTTAGTTATGGGCTAATTACATGGCAAAATGGTTTTACAGAATGAAAAAAGTGGGTCCTGTTTGTAAGTTCCTCTGGAATCTGTTTTTATTTAAAAAATCTGTTTTCATACCTCCTATTAACTACAGGTAAGAATCATTTCTGGGTTATGCAGGATTAAAGAAAGGGAGTAGTAAAAAAAATGGTGTGAGGTTTTCAACATCTCAGCCTTTTAAGAGAGCAAGTCTTTGGTTTCAGACTGAGGTCATCTGAAACACTGGGGAAATAGGAGGACTGGAAAGAAAAATGCAACCCAAAGAAATTGTTATCAGGGGAGGGCAGCCAGCCCACAGAGGAAGTTTTGGAGGTTATAGGTCTCTTAACAATTTTATGGTAATCTCCTGGTCCTGCCAACATCAATGTCAAAGACTGCAGCCTTTGGTGGAGTTGCAATTGCACCCGGGTTTATAATTAAATTTTTTTCCAGGCCACATGAACAATTAAATAAATAAGCCAATTAAAATGCCAGTAAAGTTTATCTTCAGCAGGTGCTCAGAAATTGCCTGATTTCTCCCTTGCTGACTCATTGCCTGTATATGACCATCCCCAGTACTACTGGAAAATGGCTTCCCCACAAAAATTGAAACAAAATTGCTTACAGCTATAATTAGTGTTTCAAACAATTTGTGTATTTAAGCAAAAGTATGAGTGAAGTTCAGTCTGGCTCTTGTGCTCAGAAGTGCACAAGCAAGTATATAAATAGAAGAAGTATAAACTTCCAGAGTCCCTGGACAGTTTTAGTGAACATGTGCCACCTCATCTCGCAAAGAGTGACAGACAGTTTCTAGCAAAACCTGTGTAAATACTGTGAATTTCTCATTATATTTTAAGTAGTTTATCCTATTTTCTAGCTGCACAGGGAGTGGTTGCATTATTTCTCTTTGCCTGTGCTGGAGAGAGGCTCTCTAAAGATTCTGGACTTGCGTAAAATGTATTCACTAACTTAAGCCCAGAAGGCAACATGAGATTGTTTACTATGACCTTCTGCAGACAGACTGTTAAATCCCACTGAGTCATCAAACTACTACAACAACAAAATTCAAATTCATGCCCCGTATGCTTTATCTCAGAACTCCCAGGATTTCAGAAAGCTGAAAAAAGTCAACTCTGTCATCCTTGGAGACTTGCTCATGTCCCTGGTGAGGATCTTCTCCCCGTCTCCTGCCCCCAGCAGACAGTGAAGTTTGTCCCTATTCCAGGACGCACTTAAATTCCTGGGAAAAAGGTAAAACCTATGTGTGCTTTTCAAACCATGCATATGGAGAATTTTGAAGGAGTATTTTAAAGAATGAGGCAAGCAGCTGGATTCCTTGGTCCTAATGATTTAATATTGGGACACTTGTCAAAGAAGGTCTTTGTGGTGGGCTGAACCCTGCCCAGGGTCCCTTGGCTGTGTGACCCCACTGCCACCACCCTGGCTGTCTCCAGAGGGGACAGAGCACCTGGCTCATCTGCAAATACTTATATTAAAATGTCTCAACCAAGGAGTCATCATCCCGAGCTGAGCCACACTCCTGAGCTCCTTCGGCAGCTGCCTGGTGTGCAATTCACCTCCTTCTTGAAGAGGTTAGTGGACCCAAACTAGCACTTAACATTTTCAAATCATCCTCACAGTCAGACACACATGCCATGAAAATACCTTTCCAGTTATCTAGATTAATGTGTCATAGGATAAAAGGCAAATATAGAAAATACAATTATCCCAGTAATCATATTCAGTCAAAACTAGAATTTTAAGTAATTTTGTTGTCAGAAATACAGGCAAAAGAGCTACATAATTCTTCAGACTCCTACAACAGCTTTTGAAGGGTGCTATCAAATGTCTCCGAAGTCCATAGAAAATGTTATTTTAGTTTAGCACTGAGATGTCTGACTCATTTGGCTGTAATGAACATCCTTCTCTAACATCAAACTGAATGTGTGCTCTCAAACTAAGTATATGCTTTTTGGAGATGTAGTAAAACAAAATGTATTTCCCTGGAGCAGGCCCATTAGGGACTGACAGACCATTTACTTCAGATATTGAGGATAAAGCACCATCTTTTAATGCCTGTCCACGTGGTAGGTGACTAAATAACCACAGCAGTGTAAAAACACAAGTTCCACTGTACTGTATTAATATTATAAAACACAACTTCTACTATACTGCAGTAAACAGCAACTAAAGGATTACTTTATTGCTATTGCCCTCAAACTTATAAAATAAATAAATCCTGCTAAGTTTTTTTTTTAAATATACAATATCTGGACAATTTAATTTTCCCTTGATTTGGCTTGTCTTTTAAGCTTTTGTTTCCTACTCAAGCCAATATGGTCCTTATGAATGTAAAGAATACTTCAGCATCATTTTTACTCTGTATCAGCAAAAGATTATTTGAAATGCTTGGAGCACAAAATCTATTTCCCCATACAATCAATTTTCATCTGGATCACACATAGCCCATTGCTGCAGGACAGCCACTGGAACAGAGAAGAGCATTGTTCTTGCTGTGAACTGATGCAGTGTCATTTCTACAGGTTCTTGGCTCCTCTGAACAAGCTGTGACAAAAATTTGAAATGCTTTAAACCTGGGCTTGGAAAACTATACAAGATATTATGGGACATGCTGCTCCCGCTCTGGCATTCACACAAGGCTTGAGAAACAGTTCAGCGTTGTGGCTGAACTGAGAGCACAGCTTCTCTCTCAAGAACAGCTTAATCCAACCTGAGGTCCCCTCACAAACTGACTCCTGGGCAAGTGTTATATATGATATTTAAGTCTATCTGCATGATTTTGTCTCTGAATGGACACAGATCCTCTTAATAAAATGACCAGAAAACAACCACCATAGTGTTTAAATCATCGTCAGTGTCAGGGCAGGGTATGAAGGATTGCTTCTGAGGCTGACGAGTCCTATACAGACACTGCCAGTGAGTGATTTTCTACCAACATCAGCTTTTAATCTCTTTTAAATACAAGCAAATTGCAGGCTAACAGCTGTGGGACCTACCAGAGTAGATGCCATCTTCAGATTATCTCTCTCAGGGCCAGAAATCAGTTTTTCTCTTTGGGGAAAAACTCAGTGAAACAATAATCCTACCAAAACCTTGACTTCAAGGAGAAGATCACTCTTACCTGTCGGTGCAGCCAGGCATCGCTCTCATCTTCATGTTTCTAAAACACAAAAAGATCATTAATACCATACTTGTCACATATTATATTTTGCCTATTATATTTTGCAGGAAGCTGTTGGATTGTAGTTGAAAGGTTGTTCAGAAACACAAAGAAACAGTTTAAATATGTGTTTCTGGAGTGCAAGGAAGTGGCTGCTTTCCTTGACTTTCCTCCCTGATGGATAAGCATTCACTAGATCAAGAAAGCATTTTACTCATACAGACAAAACACAAATCCACAAGATATATTATTCCCCAAAGAAATAAATAAAGGTTGAAATGAAAGTTATTAATAAAAAAAATTCTCACCATGCTCTATGCACACAATTGCATCATTTTTTTCAAGGGATGGGTGTATCAGAACAATTTTATACAGTGGAAACACATGCCAGTTTAAATGATGGAATCTGCTAATCCAGATCTTATATCAATACACCATTTGTATATTTGTATTAGTGCATTTATAGAAGGGATTAACTAACTACAATTAAGGCATGTGTAGATAAGCATGAGCTGGTTTTAATGCCATTAAAAACAGGCAATGCAGCCAGAATGTTGCAAAGATACTTAGGTTGCAAACTGTTGAGGTGTGTGAGCTTGTGTGAGGATACAGGTATTTCAAGACAGGTGATCACTCTCCCTCACACACACACACACACTGGTTTTGGATTTCCAGGTGTTGAAAAAGAATTAAAAATTGTGAACATTGTTTATATTCTGTCTGCCTAAATTAATGCGTGCCAGCTGACTTTTCGTCATTGTCTTGGGGTGACTTTATAATGTGTATCCCCTATCACTACCCTATGCCCACCAATCTTTTCTGTGTCTTTAAACGGAGCCTGAGAAGGACAGAAAACAAACTTTTCAAAGCAGCTGTTTCAAGGACACGGAGATACGCTCCTCTGTTTCTGCGGTACCCTTGGTTTTTTTCGGCTCTTTTTTCTCCCAGCGAGAGACGGAGGGTTGAATTTCGTTTTCCTAGGATTTTTGGGGTTTTTTTGCTCTTTTCTTCTCTTCTGGACTGTTTCAACAACATCTGAACACATCAGGAGAATTTTCCCGGAGGCCCGGGGGGGGTGGCCCCTCGCCGACCAGCTCCGAGGAGGGGAGAGACCGCACCTACAGAGGATCTCTGAAATCTTCCCAGGTTTTCTCTCCACAGAGAGAGGGATCTCATTATTTAGCATTATTATTCCCCACCTGTGTGTTTGTTAAATAAATAGCTTGTTATCTCTTTCACTTTCATTTGAGGAAAATTTTTCCCGAACCTGGGGGGGAGGGGTGGTTGTGACCTGACTTCTATCAGAGGGTATTCTCCTCCAAATTTGTCCAAACTAGGACAGTCATGTAAAATAACTTAAATACTTTCTCCTTGCATGGGTTATGAACACTGATGGCAAGTGACCACTGTGCAAATCTCTCCTACCTTGGTGCAAACGCCCGTGGTGGCATCGCAGAGCGTCAGGATGGACACGTTCTGGGCCCTGTTCAGCCAGTTCACTGCCACCTTGGTGCTGGTGGCCCATTTCACCATGGTGATGTAGTAGTCCCTGCAAACACAGACATGCACAAACCAAATCACAACGCCGCCATCCTAATGAATTGCCACATGGCAGAGCAGTCGGGGGCTGATGCAGGCAAACAGATCAGGAGAGAGCTGTGGTTTTAAAGAACATCGTGTCCTGATATCTCTAGGCTGCTTTATGTATGGATTTCAACCCCTAAAAATGACATTTTTAGGGCTGTGCAGGTGTTTTATCTGCCACTTCTGGCAGTTATTTTCAAAGAAGAGATGACTACAGAGATAAAGAGTCTTTCAAGCTATTCTGTCTTCCAAGAAGGATTGAACTGCCCGGAGCTACAAATTTATGCACAGGTGGAAAAGAAATTGCAAACCATTTCCATTCTGAGCACACTAACCTGAGCTGACTTGGACTCATCACTATCAATGGCTGGGTTCTTTATGCTTATGAAAAGTTGATGGCCTCTGAGTATTCCAACCACACACCAAAGTATCCAGGAGTGTTGCATTAAAGGACAAATAGTAAGAAGGATAGAGTTTGGAGTGACACAGGGTTTCTGTAAAGCAGATGCAGTTGGTTGCCATAAAGACATCAGCAGAGATAGTTCACATGAGCAAAACCACCCTCCCACACTCCCTGCACCATCTTATTGCTGGACATATTCAGGTTGTGATGATGCTTGGAGCAAATGGTGGGTGTGGGCTGCACAGTCCTGTAATCGATACCCTCAGGAAAAGTCCTGTACAATAGTGAGGAATGCAGCTACTTAGGCTGGGCTGGAAAATACAGCAATAAATTCACAGATGGTTGCTTTACTAGAGCCAGGGCATGGTGCTACCAGACGTCCACCTCTGCAGCAATCCAGGGCTCCACCACTTCATCTGTAGGGCACAACTCTGGCTGAACCGTCAAAGCTGGTGATGTTAAAACATACTGCTGAGCTATGTGGGCCAAGACATCCTTAAAGTATAATATGACTTTTCACAGCATACAGTCTATAAAAAATTTATTAGTTCATTTGTTTGCTATAAAATATGTATAAGGAATTGTTGCTCTCATTGGAAATAACGCGCTGTGTCGCTGGAGAGCCCTTCGTGTTCTGGCAAGAGCTCCTGCATACACTGAAGAGAAAGGGCAAAAGCACAAAGATCTGTTTGTCTAGAAAAATAACAAGTTGGAAATTGATTTTGTGCTTTTCAGTAATATTTAGTGCCTGAAATTGGCTGGGGGAAAAAGGAACAAAAGGCCTCAATGCTTGCATCCACTGCACTGGGGGGAAGGATATGCCCAGGTGAGACAACAGCAGTCTGAAAATTTAGAGCCTGAAATAAAATTGTAATTTTACTCTTTATCAGCAATGGCATAGGCCCTAAGAGGAAAAAAACAACACAGCAAAATTAAACTGTATAACTGTCTCCTCTTTCTCTCCAAAATTAACTGAGCAGATTCAGTCTCCCCAGAAAAGGAATGCGATTTTAGTACTTATTGTGGCTTGGAGCATTTTTTCCATAAATCCAATTTAAAGTGTCAAGGACATATATTCAATTTTTACATCCCTCTCACTCTCACTGTTTGAACACAGGAGCCACAGTTCTTTATCAGGAACTTTTACTTATTATTTTAGGTGAATCAAGGTGTTCCCTACAACCCCAGAGAAGGGCATGGAGTCTCAGTTTCAGAAGCCTCTCCCAGCCATCAAGACCATGGATAACCCAGCCCACAGATAACTGCATATAGTCACTATTCCAGTTTCTGAGTAGTGTGGAGTCTTTCCTTTCATTTACTTCCTTCAAATCTCTTCTATGGGACAACCAAGTTTTATGGTTCCCATTTTGCAGAGGAAAATGAGACAAGAAGGTGTGATTCATCTCAGCTAATTTTAAACATCTGCTGCTCCTGCAGCTGCACTGGTTGAGCAGCCAGTGGAGAGAGACAGGAAGTCAGTGCATTTCCCAAGCCCTGTCCACCTGACCTGTCCCACTTTTTACATGGAGCTGATTTAAGGGAGAACCTGTTTCTTCCACAGAACGAAATCTGTACCAGCAGATACTTGACCGCTGCATTCATAGACATCCACATCAGAGCAAAAGGGAAAGGACACCTCGTCTGAGCCCTGTCAGGAGGGGTGGAGCCATCCTGAGTTTGCAATGGATTTCGCCATCCCAGGAAAGACACTGTTGGTTTGGTTTGCAATCATCTGAGACTGGTTATTGTGCAGCACCCCAGTCCGTGCCCCAGCTGTCCATGGCTGCATCTGGAGGCAGGAGCCCCTAACATGAGGTACGACTCTACAGTATGAATACCTGCAGTATGACCATGGGAACAAAGCCACAGACACCACAAAGAACAGGCAGTGATTTTTTACAGGCCAAGGGACAGGCAGCAGCCCAGCCCATGGTCCCTGGGGCACAGACAGCTCCTGTCTCAGATCTGGACTGGAGTTGTCTGAGTTTTTCCATCATTTATTTGTTTCTGGCTCGTGCAAGGTCCAGGGATGATTTCTGCACTCAAGGGAGATAACATCATTCCTCAAATTGTCACCAGAGATGTAAATATAAGAAATAAGCTGCGTCATGATCCAATTCTGACCATCCGCTGATGAAACTCTTGAGGTCCAGTGGTTTTCGCCAAAATAAAAAATGCCTGTCAGACATGAAGTGTTTTGCCCCCCTTCAGTTTCAACCCCTTCCCTTCACCTTTTTTTTCACAGAAAAGTATGGCTTTGGAGAAAACTTGACAAAAATGTTCAGAATGAAAGATATCTAAAAACTACAAGTGATCAATATTGTACATTTCACCCAAAAATATGTTTTCCCATCATCAGCTTTGCTTTTGTTTGTTTGGTTGGTTGGTTTCTTTTACTGAAAAATAACCAATTTCTGTGGAAAATTTCTGGCTTGTTTCAATTTTGAAAGAAAAAAGGCCATGACATATCTTCACTTTCTTATCAGCTTTATTAATTGTACTAAATCACTTTGCTCCAGATAAAAAGAACACGAAATACCACTCTGTCCATATATCATCTGCACTGAGCACACTGAAATGCTTCAGATAGGATGCGTCTGCTGGAAGATCCTTATCACCAGCTTCCCCTGCTTTCTTGAACCTCCCTTCTGTAATTGAATGTACAGTACATCCCTCTTGCCTATTTTCATGAAATTTTATCACACTGATCCTCCCATTTCAGAAAACATATGCATAATGAAAGTGCACCCCTATTGCTCTGGCAGCACTGCTTCTATCATCCCCAGAGATGGCAATGGCCGTGGTTTTGATGAAATACACAGGACCTAATTAATTATGATGTATTTTGCATCATTTTGCAATATTGATTGCAACCAAATAAATTATATGCCACCCATAACCACACAGAACAAATTTATTAACAACACTTGGATCCTGCAGTCGGAAGTTATTGCTGTAATTAAAACCTTTCTGAGTTTCTCTGCTTACAGAGAATGCTACCAAAAGAGAAATTATATTTTTCAGGAGCCACCAATCTGATACTGTGATGGGAATACTGTGATCCTGAATTCCCACCTGCTGTACACAGGTCTGAAGTTGTGTTTTTGAAAGGCAAATGCCCACTTGGTTTGGCCACAGGTCATACATCTTCTTTTGCATAAACAGGTTTGGGTTATTTTGAAGCTATTAAGTGTAAACCTATTTTAATATAATGTTCTATAAAATATAGGTAAAAAGACAAATAATTTGAAAAAAATATTGGGCAGATTTACACAAAATGAAACTTTTTGATTGCAACAGAGAAAGGTCCAGTGTTAAAAACTGTAAAATGATCTTGAAAAAAGTCAGACTCTGATCTAAAAACCCCGAGGGAACTGGGGCCAGCATCCCAGGGTGAGAAAGCACCTACCTCATTCTCTGATCATCCGGGGGAGTCATTTCCAGGTCATGAGTAGGTCCATTCAGACCAATCACATGCAAAGAAATAGTTGGATTTTCCATTCCAACCTAGATGTTAAAAAGTAATAAATTACCATATCATATACAACCAGAATGGTTTTGAATTATTTTATCCCCATGGATTATAAAAAGCATTCCCATTGAAGGGATTTGGACTGCACTGCTGTGGTCTTTCACAGGGAGACTGCAAATCTGGGGATGTGGCACAGAGGTGTGGAGAAGTTGGTACGCACAAACAAGGGGCAATTTTACTCAGGACTCTTCTACCCTTAGTAAAAAATTCTACTATTTTGCTATTTCCTGCACCTTTTGACAAAAGGTTGTCTAACAGGATGATGGTCGATATAGTAAAATACTGATTCATTTTGTGCTGCAGGGAAAGGGCTGAACCACTGTGATTTCCACAAAACCTGCATATATCTGGGTATCTCTCCCGTTAAATTATGGTTCAATTTGGACCAGCCTGCGAGGTCTTAGGCAATCAGTGCTTAAAGCAAGAAACCCAGAAGGAATGACTGCAGCAGACAACCCTGTACTGCTTTAGAGCAGGAAATTACAGCAATAACAGCAGCAGTGAGTCTGTGTTGGTGGAGAGCTGTGTCAGGGCTGTGCACCCGCTGCAGGTCTCTGCAGTCAAGGGGAGATTGGCTCTTAAGCCTTTTCTGTCTTTCAGGCACAGCAGACCTCTAAAGCAATGTCTCCGCTGACATAAGGCCATCCTGGATATTCTAAGGAAGCCCAAATACTACCTTTTCCTTCTATACAAAAGAGAATCTATCTAAATATAGAATATATGTATGTATGTATGTGTGTATGTATGTGTGTATGTATGAGTGTATGTATGTATGTATGTATCAATATAAAATCTAAACATAGAAATGTATCTAAATATAGAAACATATCCAAATACAGAAATATAGAAATTCCAAACCCTCAGACACCAACAACCCCATCCTGGAGACAAACTCTCAGACACCATCCAACTTCCATCCATTCCAGCATGGAAGCAAAATTGCTTTTGTGTGCGCAAAAAGCATGGATTTTTAAATTTTATTTTCATTGTATATAGAATTACTAATTCTCACAGAACCAGAAAACTGCAATTTTACAAATGCAGCTAAAGAGTAATGGAGACCATACTCACTGGTGAACAGCTGATCTTCCCTTGGATATGTTTATTTTCATTGCCTAAGAGCGTGCATTATTAGTCTCCTGTGTGAGTCTACTGGAAAGAAACATTTATTTCTGATAGAACAGCAGGACTGACTGTTTTATTTTCCCTTACCTTTGGATAATGATATGTTTTAATAGTAGGGTAAAGGATGCCTGTATATATCGGGATCTCCATGGTGGGGACTCTGGAGGCATTAATTGTTGCATATGCCAACCTGGTGCCATCAGGAGACCACCAATGAGCAATGTGAGTCTTCAAGATCTCCTCTAATTAAAAAAAAAGAGAGAGAACAGAAAAATAAAAAAAGGCTATTAGAGGTAAATTGCTATTTAGCAATAAATGAAACAGCGCAGATATGAAAATCCCAGTCTAATCACAGCACAGGGAGAATGCCGCAGGAATATCAATCAAAAATACTCATCAAATTATGCCATATACACAAATGAACACAATTGATAACAATTACTCTGTATTTATAGGTTATTAGGCTTAATTACCTTTGCTGAAGAAACATCAAATTATTCATATTAGTAAACACATTCATGACAGCATAAAGGCCCTGCTGCTCCTGCCGTGTGTCCTGCACATGATTACAGTTCACAACATCCGACCAGACACATATCAATCAACTCAAACAGTGCTTATGAAAGTGCTTCAGCAACAATTTAAATATTCCTAAATTCTGTTGCCAGTTGGGAATAAACAAATATAGCAATTTTCTGTAACTTACAAAAGGCTGGAACTTCAAAACAAGATACCAGGCCTTAGAGTCTATGCCTTGGATACTACCTTGACTTTTATCCCTATTTCATTTTTAAAATCACTTTTGCAAGGCAATTTGCCATAAGTAGCCAGGGTTAGAGCCTGATCCTTTATACCACTGGCTTTTGGGATTTTTGAGATTTCAGTAATATAGTTTCCATTGAAAAGGTACTCAGAAAGAGGCCAATGCAAACATGTCAGAGTTCAAGTATGTAAGGAGAAAACAATATTGTCATCATGTGAAATTAATTTTAATACTAGTTCTCATTAAATTCAAATTCAAATAACTTCTAATTTCTACTACTTCTCGTATCATCTAATATCCTTCATTGTAAAGATGAACTCATCTTAGAGATTTGCAGAAAAGCTATAAAATTGACTCCTGGTCCAAAGTATCTCCAGTTACTGACATTTGGAAGACATTAACTTGGCTTTTTAAACCTCCCATTTTGTGAAAGACAGTAACGTAATCCATTTTCATTAAGAGGCTTAATATCATGTGAGTCATTCCTATTTAAACCAGCAGAAGGGCTTGCATATGCTGTACAGATTGATGGGCAGGAAGATGGGTCCCATTACTTTAATGTGAGAATAAAAATTAAAGAGGCTGCAGAATGTTCACCACGAAGTCCTGCTGCACCGGTCCAAGCAGCTCCAATATCCACTGCCATCACCGGTCATTGGAAAAACAGATGAGGATTTTCCAAGTTCAGACCCACCAGGTTTGTACACCACCCTCTGATGACCCCCCAGTCCAACCAGGACATCCCTCTGGTCTGACGAGTAGAAACTCACCAGAGAAGGTTTAATTAAAAAAAAAAAAAAAAAAAGGATGAGCAATCCTTGGAGAATAGACAATTATATTCATCACAGGGCAAGTAAACACTTTGTTAATCAAGACTTGCATATGGCTTGGAATTAAAACTCAAGGTACCATCAGAGAGGGTGCAAGGGAAAATTAATCCTCAATACTTACGGTTTTCATAAATAAATTAATTAATTAATGCTTAATGGCAGCATGTAAGTGAGGTTTTGGAAAGATATTGAGGACGTCAGAAATGTTTCATGGGAAAGCATATCTGGCAAATTTGCTTTGCTGCACTGTCCCACCTGTTATATGTACATTTAAAAGATGTTGCTTCTGACTTTTATATTGGTTGCCCATTAAAGAGATAATGAAGAGCATAAAGGAAAAGGAGTAAAGATGGATGGCAGACGAATCCTTGACATTTTAACATTAATTAGGAATGACTTTATTCAGCAAACATTTTCTCCAGGATCTCAGACTTAATGAAGCAGTTCTGCTGAAGGTCACACATCCAGAAAGGTTTTAGCGCAGGTTTTGTGGTCCTGTGTTAATGAGATTTAATTGAGTGAACCTTTGCCTTGAAACAAAGCCAGGACCTTGCTGTTATTAGAGAGATCAGTTAGTTTTAGCAAACCAGAGAACATTCTTATGGAATATAGAATGGATTAGTACCAGAAATTTCTTTCAGCTGGAAGAAAAAATGAAGACAATTTATTCTTGGAGACAGTTTATTCCTTGGGTTTGCATTTAGCACATGCTCTGAAAATCAGTTGCATTCAATATTGCTGGGTCTTTCTAAAGTTAGTTCAGATTCTGCCCCGTGTATATGAAAAACCAGGCTCTCCTTAAAAACCAAAGCCCCCCTGCATATATAGACCATGATCTCCTGACTAAGAGCATAAAGTGGTTAATTGATCAAAACTTTTGCTCTCTTCCCCAGAGCTTGCAGTCGCTGAGTGCTACATGATGTCAAGATGCTGTGAGTGAGCTGCTGAGGTTCCTCACAGTCAGATCCTGGTGGGTCTATGCTCCTTTCTCCACAGTTTTGCCTGCCAGCCCCAACAGGGCACGCAAACCTGAAAAATAGTGAGAATAAAGTGTGTGGTTGCCTTAGCTGAGAAAGGGCTGTTCACACCTGCCGGCTGGGTTCAAGCACAGGGTCTGAGGCAAGTCAGTGCCTATTCCATGTCAGCACATTCAGTAATGAGTCACTCTGAAAACAGCTGGATGACCCTGCTCATGAGTAGTGACTCTGCAGCGGGGACATGTGTTAGCCAGCGACGTGTTCGTGCTCAGGGAGTGTTACAGGATGTGTATTTTAATCCTTCTTCTAGCTGAATAAGGCCCAACTGAATGATCATTTCAAAACTGTGTGAAACAAAGACACTTCTAAATTAACAGACCCTCAGGAGGAGCATTTCAAGTCCTAGATCAGAGTCTATTCAGTGACAACTAGGTGTATATCCATCTTAGAGACTTCAGTATCACTGGAGGAGAGAAGAAACCAGAGGCAGTAACAGAGGTGTCACGAGAGGAACGTTCCCTGAGCTGAATTCAAGGCTGCTGCATTAGTGCGTTACATGGGTGGCTGTCTTTGGAATCAAGACCTGAGCAGCATCCAGAGTGAACCAGGCTGCCCAAAGTGGGAATGCCATCTCTTCTGAAGGATGTGTTTCCTGATGGATGCTTTCCTGCTCACCATCAGGGAGAAGAATGAGAAGTGCCCTGCTTCGGTTCTCAGCTGCCAAGTAACAAATTGTGGTGAATCTGGGCTGGGATGCAGCATTTAGCTATGATACCATGTGGGTAATCCCTGGAAATTTGGGAGCAGTGGATCAGAAGTTGGGTGGACATTTCTAGTAGGTCTGTCATTAAAAATTAGCCCAGCATGAGTATAAAGTTAAGCAGCCACCTGCTTGCTTCAAACTGCAATTTAATTCCAGCAGTACTTGCAAGAGCAGTGAAATGGGCAACTTGTACCTTACCTGCTGTAACAAACTTCTCAAGGAATCACAGGAAACGGGCCTGGAAGAGACTCCAGAAACCCTCTGGCTCATTCCTCCATGGACAATATCCACCCCAATCCTGTAAAATCTTCACTAGTGGATTTGGCTATTCCTTTTAGTACTTGTATAGCACCTTTAGCCATAGAACTCAAACACTTTAATTATCATGTCCACCTCTGTCTAAGCACTGAAGAGTCCCAGTGAAGTGCACTCAGACCTCTGGCTTCCCTGATAAATTCAACGCAGGGAAAAGCACCAGACCTTTATCTTGTGCAACCTCAGTGGCAACCAGAAGGTTCTGCAAAAAACTCTTGTATGCACCACATTTGGAAGTCCACAGAGATGGTTTTAATGTCCTGAACCACAACCTGCCATTGGGGCATTTCTAAAGACATTTCCATGACGAATTCTCTTCCCAACCTTGCACAGACCTTGTTAGAGTTCCTCTTTGCTAATAAGCACATGTAAATGCCATGGCCATGGGCATTTCTTCATGCTTTTCTAAACATCCAACTAGTTCTGCAGCCTTTGTCCATCCTGAGTCATATTTGTGAATTTTATCTTTCTGCTGAAGGTGGAAAAGTTCTGGCTTGCTGCTTGGAAAAAGATGAAGCCTTCACCAGTGACTGACTGAGAAATCCATTGGTAGCTTAGAGATTTCTTCCAATTTTTGAAGTTGACAAAAAAGGAAAAACGATGGTATCAGGAGAAAAAAACTGAGTAAAAGAAATAATTTGCAAGTGAAGAAAAATATTTTTCCTGGGCCTTCTTATTAGAAGACACAAATAACTTGCAATTTTCTAGTGTGAGTTAACAGAAACAAAGACTTGCACAACAAGACAAAGATGCTTGGACAGACAAGTCCTTTGACAGTCTGACAGGTACCATTGCAACTCTTTTGGATCACTTAAAAAAAAAAAATAGAAAAATAATTAGAAGGCATTAGCAGTTTAAGATTCCAAAGCTCTCAGGACCAGTGTTATTTATTGCTGATGTGGTAAAGCACAGCAGTTCTGGGGACTGTAGCCAATGGTTCTATTTGTGTGATGTATTGTAGCTGACGCTCAGATCATGAAGTATTTGGTGTGCTGAAGACATTTTGCTGTTTTATTAAAACTGTTAATAAAAAGGAATTTTAAGCAAAATGAAATTAAAGCCTGACACAAAGGCCATGGCTTACTTTGGGAAAGAAAGCTCAAAAGAAATTGTCAGTAGGACGCATCAAAAGAACATGAGAGGAAGCGAGATCAGAGAACAGCAAGAGGGTCTAGGAAAGGAGAAAACAAAGACTACTGAGATAGTGAAACCCCAAGGGTTCTCATAGAAACATCAAATAAATACAAATGCTTATTTGACAGCTGCCATCTGTTTTAAAATCAATTACTAGACCATCTCAAAGCACCAACCACATGTCCAAATCGATTATTATTGTACAGTGTGAAAGCAAGTATTTTTAGCCAGTTAGAGAAAACTCATTGTTCATATTGGCCTTTACTGACACGTGTTTCAGGGATGGCTGTGGAAAATGACCTTTTATATTATACAACCAAATTTTTCTCTCAGTGGCTGTAGTGTAGGCCTTCACTGACTTCCATTAAATCATTGCAATAGGTATAAAATGAGTGTAAAAGTAGTTATGTGTATGCAAATAGTATAAAACTGTTTTAGATTACCATATCCAATCTACATTTTCCTGTGTTGACATTATGTTGTGCTGATGTCAGCAACAGCCCTGCAGAACTATTGATTTCAGAGCAATTAATCCTCTTTCACAGTCGTCTAATTGAATCAGGTGGAAAAAAAATGCAATTTTGCAGGTCCACTGAACAATTCAACAGCCTTTTGTAGAATATATAAAAGTGTATGTGGCTGAGGGCAAACTATGGGTTCAGGCCAATTCCACAGTTCCTGACCCTGAGATTAGCTCAGCTGGCCAGAGCATGGTGCTGATAACACCAAGGGTATGGGTTTGATCCCTGTACAGGCCATTTAGGCCATGAAGAGTTGAACTCGATGGTCCTTGTGCGTCCCTTCCAGCTCAGAATATTCTGTGAATCTGGATGCAAACAACAACCCTTCTCAAGCTGCTATTTTCCAAGAGATTTTTCCTAAAAGAATGAGCTGCAATGCTCCCAGAGATCCTTAAGAAAAACAAGCTGCAATGCTCACCCCCGTGACCCTTTATTCCTGCTTGGAACACAGAGTCTCCTCTGCCACTGACAGGCAACGAGCTTAGAAAGACTAAACTATTACTTGCTTTCATGGTGTTCTTGAGGATGTGCTTTAGAGAGCACTTTATAAACACCAGATCCCTGATCCAAAATCTCATCATGGAGGGCGAGCAGCTCCCGTGTGTTCGGCAGCCATGAGAAGGCGGCAGCCCCTCATCTCAGGGAAAGGAGCCCCGCCAGGAGTTCTGCATCTCCTCAAGCACAGGGAAGGTGTGGGATGCAAGTATCATTAGCTCCTCTTAGTCATCTGGCTTAATTGCTTGAACACACTCTGTTTTCTGCTCACACAGCCTGGCAGCCCCTTGCTCCTGCACAACGTCGTGTTGAGACAGCAGGCAAGGGTTTGGCCAGTGCTTTTGCCTCCCTGTTGCCAGATGCTGAGGGCCGGGAGAGAAGCTCATTTCAGCAGGGTGGTTCATGCTGGGCACGGGGGACAACCACTCTTCATGTGCTCTGTGCGGTCAGCAAGGTCATGTCTTACCTCCACATCCCTAAGGCGGGCCCCAGAGCTGCTGCGGGGCCTGAGCCAAGCCCAGGCTTGGCAAACAGGCAAACCCCACAAAACCTGGACACAAACGGGCTGCGGTCCACCGTCACTTCTGTGAGATGGAGGGGGCTCTGGGTGACAACACCACAAGCTGCAGTGCTCCAGCAGCAGACAAGTCACTGTGGGATGATTGCTAATAGCTGGCCGGGATCCCTGAGGGAACACATGGGAATGAAGAACAAAGAGAGTCCAGAAAAGCCAGAGTGTGCACATCAGAGGCAACTCTGCCAGCCAGCCTGGCCAAATCCTGACCACTCCAACCTGGACTCCTCATCATAGTCCCAACTACCAGCAATATCCACCAGTGTTGCTCCAGGACAATCCTTAGGACACCGATCCCCAAGAAGCAGGATGAGATTATGTTAGCATGGGACCAAGATCCTGACAGACAGAAGAGACTATCTGAGGCTACTAATTTCATCCCATTTAGAAACTGTTGATTTAATGTTTGTGGCTTGTTTGTTTTGCTTTTTTTTTTCCCTGATCCATTGATTCTTCTAATTTGTTGTGTTTCCAACACTAAAGGATTCTGTGTTTGCCATATGAGTCAGGGCATTAGGGGTGTTGTTTACAAGGTTATTGGCAAGCAGCTGCCAGACCTTCTTTACTGTTTGAGTGCTTGGGGGCTTCAAAAGCTGGTTATATTGAACACCAGCCTGACCCTATCCTCAGGTACACCTCTACAGCCCCTACAGAATACACACAGGAGGCCAAGCTCAGACTGTAATAACCAAGAAATCATGAATATTTAAAATCTCCCTCAATCATACAAATAGATTTGTTGGGAAAAAACCCCAATCAACCATTGAACAAAACAGATACACACAAGTGTGAGATGTCATCTGAGATGTATTCTTACAAATAAGGGAAGAATTCAATGATTTGAAAATGCTCAGTGTCTCCGCCAGGCCACCTTCACGTTGTGACACACTGAGTGCACTCAGCTCTGCAAATCCCACGTGAGGTGCAAAAAGCAATAGAGAGGAGCTGTCCCTCAAGTTTCACACGGACCCTGGGTGTCCAGCAGGAGCAATGAGCAACTCCCCACAACGTCTGGAACCTCTCCAGAGCAGTCACAGCAGGCAGGCAGCGTTACCACATGTCATACACAAAGCCATACTATCCTGTTGGCACATCAGTCTTTTGGGGCCTGATTTGCAACAAAAGCTGTCCTCTTTCCAAAAAAACACACCAGGAAAATGTTGAGTTGCCTCCACATCCTCCTTCTCCTCTTTTTAGAAGCTTCTTTCTCTGTGCTTCTGGGTTTATGTCACCTGTACCCCATCCTTAGGAATCCTTAGTTTTCAAAAGCATTAATGATTAATGCTCACAGCAGCTCCTAACAGTTAGTAGGTGTCCTTTGGCTGTGTGAGTCAGTCTCAGTGTCAGTAACCACCTTCGGACCATGATGACTAGACTGACATGCAGACACCAGCAGGTCTGTGATCTATCAGGATGTCCATGAGTAAAAATGAAAATGGGGGCTGAATTATGAAAATAGAAATATTAGAGATCCTATTCTCAGCTATTCCTGTTTCCAGCACTCACTCCAAAGAGCAAATGCATCTAGGAAGCCCATCCGCAGTGGCAAACTGCTGTCTGCCACTAATGTATAGTAACAATGTATTTTCCCATCACCTGGCACAAGCTTAAACCCACAGCCTGTTGTCAGCTCTTCACGAAAGCCTGCTAGCTGAAGGCACTAAATCCGTGGAAACATTTCCTGGCAGAAGTCCTCTGAGCAATTTGCAGAGTAGCTCACCGACGTGGGTAAAGGCTCACTGCAGGGTCCTGCCGTACCTTCTCACCTGCTAAGGACCCAGAGCAGACAGAATTCACACGGCCCAGGTGAAGTAGGGCTCTTTACCCCTCTGGTGCCACTGAACAGGTTGCTATGGCTAGAAATGCAATTTGCTTATCTGTGCAATGCACTGAGACAAATCAAGGCTTTCATTATATGCTGAATATTACTCTATTCAAACCTGCCCAAGTAGCTTCGATTTCACCTTTCCTCTAAACTAAAAGTTACAGTTCTTCCTAATGAATCTATAGGGTTTATGATAGGAGGAAGATGGACAGCCAGTCTTGACACAGGGGATCCATTTCAATAGCTACAGATGTATAAAGAAAGTTAGTGATCACAAAACCCTCTGAATCAAAAATTCATTAGACGAATGCAATAGTTCAAGAACACAAGTGCCCAAAAGCAATCTCTTTTAATGTTTCATAAAGAAATATGAGAGATAAGAGGACTGAACAGCCTGACATTGCTATTAAAGAACTTGATTTTTCAACCCCATGGATTTTTATCAGCACTTGCACAAGCTGTCTTTCATGTGAATTGCTTGCATGATTTATTCACCCTGAGCAGCACCTGCTAGTCACCTAGTCTGAGTGCTAATAAATGTCAGTTAATATTGCAAAATACAGCCCTGTTTTACAAAATGGGAACTGGAGCACATGGACTGAATTTAGTTTAGCTCCTAATTCCTTACCGGGTTTAAACTGCTGAAGTCATTGAACAGCCATTAAAAAACCACTCGGGGTATATATTGCCCTGTTATGGCAATGTTCCCTGAGGTTTCAACTTGAACAGTGACTCAGGACCTGGCTAACTGAGAGATTTAGCTCAATAATGACTCAGAGGATGAATCTGATTTTACAGGACTGAATAATCAGAGGAACTACTGAGATCAATAGAGTCACCCAGGAATAATAAAAAAAAGAGAGCTGGATAAAACCAGAATTCAAATTAGCTTACAGCAATATTCCAGAAAAAATGTTCTTATAAAATAACAAGAACATTTATTATTAATGAAGGTAATGGTATGTAATCAGGTTATGCCACTGATGGATCAGTGGGCTTTGACTGGGTTTATCTGAGTTGTGGCACTTGCATCTTGAGCAGAATTCTGTTCTTCCTGGGTGTGTGTCTTGAAGGTCCTCCACTCCGGACTCAGGTAAGCATAAAGAAAAAACAAACATCCCTGTGGGATAATGTCCACCCATCAAAATCTCTTTTATCCCTGCTACCAGGAAATACTTTCTTTTATCAATATTTTTGAGCTGTAGACTCACTCGTGTGCAGTAATCCTAAATCTACTGACAAAAGTAAAGGGTAAGATGTGCCTCAGGGGCAGGGGCACCAACCAGGTCTGTGCAACGCTGGCTGTCAGTGACAGCCTAGAAACTCCCGTAAGTGATATAGGAAATAAACCCCAGTGGGTCTGGTGTGCAGAACGCCCAGTGAGGAAATTCCAGTAGGTCCAGAGGAGGCCAGGAAGATGATCAGAGGGCTGGAGCACCTCTGCTGTGGAGGCTGACAGCTGGGGTTGTTCAGCCTGGAGAAGAGAAGGCTCCAGGCAGAATTTTTTGCAGTCTTTCAGTACTTGGAGGAAACCTATAAGAAAGATGGGAACAAACTTTTTAGAGAGCCTGTTGTGACAGGACAAGGGGTGGTGGTTTTAAACTGAAGGAGGGTAGATTAGATATATGAAAGAAGTTTTTTACAATGAGGGTGGTGAAACACTGGCACAGGTTGCCCAGAGAGGTGGTGGATGCCCCATCCCTGGTCATTCAAGGTCAGGTTGGATGGGGCTGGGCTTGGTCAGGCATGGGGTGCTCAGTGGCCAAGGCATATTTGCCGTCACAGACACCACCCCCACGTACATCTATACTCGCTAACACTATTCTTTTTGAATTTATGACCATCTTAATTTCCTTAGAGACTCCAATGTTTGTGTCTCTAATGATTGCTGGTTTTACTTTAAAGCTACAACAATCACAGTCTTCTAAAGAGAGTTTTAATTGGGTAGTGAATTAAATACCAGATGAGGTTGACTGTTCATAGTGGCAATGGAATTCCAGACATTTAAAATTCTTTAAAAATTTCATTGTATTGATTTGTGTTTTCTATTCCCTGTTGTACCTTGTTTCTCTTGGCCGTACATTGATTCCATTATTTTCAACTTTTTAATTTCAGCTGACAAAAACTCTATCCATAAGCCAGCATACAAAAATTTCTGAAAAAATAACCCAAAATATACAGAAATGTACATATAAACACACACAGAGCCATGCAGTAACGGTGACAAGAAATTGCCTGTATAATTGGCTCTAAAACTGGTAGGAATAAAACTTATTAAAAATCAGTATCATAGAAAGGCAATTAAGAATTTTAAGGGGAAAAAAGCCCTGATTAATTAACTGCAAATTGTAAGTATTACTTTGAATTGCATTGTACAGAACAGGCTCAAATTACCAATTATCCCTGCCCGCTTTGTTCAAAGATCATGAATGTGCATTTTAATTTACGCTGGAGAAAGCTAAATATGCTGAGAACCAGCATGCAGAATTTTGCAGAAATCACTGGGGATGAGGGGGAACTCCCCCATTACCATATAAATGACATGCACAGACTTATAAATGACAGGCAGTGGATCCAGCTCGTATTGTTCCTTCGGATGTAGCAGGCAAATACCGGAAATTAAAACACAGCTTATAACCTGCCAGATAATAAATGTAACCCATACTGCACAAATCCCCATCTACCAAAGCTAATTTTGTCTGCTGGTTTTTGCTGATTAAGGGTGGCTTTGGAAAGAAAGACCCTCCTTTCCCCTCTTTATCTGCTGCACTTATTGGCAGGATGGAGATGGCTCCATTTTTATCTACCCAACAGATCACAATACCTAACGTAGCATAATCTGAATTTCCAAGGTCATCATAGCCTGCTCTACCCTTAAAAAACTTCCTGTTTAGTATTGAGGACAATTCCCACATTAAAAATAAAAACAAAAAACCAACCAAACAAAATAAAACCACTGATTATAGCAGCTCCTTTTCCACCAGTATATTTTTACCACGACATCCATGACATTAGCAGCACTACTGTGCTGAGGCCATGGCTGAGCAATATTTCACTATTCCCTGGCTCTGGTTTTGTGGGGTGTTTGCTGAGCACTAGGCACAGCTGGGCCACAGGACACAGCAAGCTGGCAAGAACTTTCCCACCACCAGACTATGAAACAGAGGTTTTGAAATGCCTCAAAATGTTCAGATGGCAAACATTATGAAATTGCAAAGAAAATACCACTGTCCTTGCTGAGTAGGACCGGCAATGGTGAGTTGTACTCTTTGCCATCTATCACTAAAAACCCAGCTTTTTAAGTCAGGTTATTCCTGGAGTATTTGGATGTGGGTTACACTCAGAGGTGCCAATTTTAGTACATTTATTGTCCTTTCTTTCTAAGACTTCCTTGGTTGCCTTTTATCTTTTCTTGGTAACTCTCCTCCTGGAAAGCCCAGCAGCTCTGGACTGGCTGAACACTTGCAGCAGTGCCCGAGGTGGGTGCTCAGCCCTGCTCCTTCTGGCACAAACACTCCTGTGTGGGAGGGTTCGTCAGGGAGGGAGGCTGTGACTTGCTCTCCAGGCTGCTTCCAAGTGATATTTCTCTGTCATTCCCTCCAGCCCCTGAAGATTTTGTGCTCCAGCCTGCAGCTATAAATCCCAATTATGTTGTTGGCATGTTGGGTGGAAGGTAGCATCTTCATCAGCCTTAGCAGGATTCCACCAGGTTATGAAAATACTCAAAGCATTGGTACATCATTACTACACAGATTTTAATTTTTTTTTTTTTTTTTAGTGTGAAGAACATTTCTTTAAGGGATGCTAACAGTATATCTGGTTTCTGTTTTGCAGATTTATGTTCCCAAACTGAAAATGGGACCATGATATACTGCTATAAACACAACCACCTGGCTGACTAATTGCCTGTAAATTACCTTTCTGTGCCTCTTGTACTCAGAGAGATGGTTTAATGTGGTTTTAAGTCCAAATTCATAACCGATATAAATAGTAATACGTACTTACTAAGATTCCAGTTATTTTATAATGTGATATAAAGAAAGGTAACTGTCAGGTTTGTCCACTAAGGACTGATGTGTTTGAAGGAGCCAAATCCACTGCTTTAATTTCTGCGAATGCACTCACAGTTCATTGTTTTCTATTTGAAACTTAAAGTAGACATTTATTCAGGAAAACTGTGCAGGCAAGCAATGATTTTACGCTTTCTTTCCTTTTTCAAGTGGTCAGCAAAGTACACACTCTTTGCACTAAGCTAAACTAAAAGCTTGAAAAGAAGTAAAGTCGGACTGGAGAAGTCACGCTCCATTTTCAGGCACAATTTAGGTGTTGTGTAGAAGGCAAAGGGCTGTTTCCCCTCTAAACCATAACTCATCTGTGCTTTCAAATGTGTATTTTCTCCTACAGGAAAAGATCAGGTCAAACATGGGACAGGGCAAGTCAGGGACCATCTCTGCATGTCCCAGGAAAATTATTTTGTTGGAACCAAAGCCAAATTCTTTGTGATCTGGCGTTTACTGCACTCAGTGGACTTGCATTTGAAATTTCCACAAAGTCCAAGCAAATAATTCATGCAGGTGAACATCAGTTCTGGGAGGGAACAGAAGGTTGGCTGTTTCAACCCCAATTTGCTCAGTCAGGGACAAGCCTGGGCTTCAAGCAACGCGGCTAGATCCATCATGTTGCTGCCTTCTTCCTCTCCCAGGGAAAGAAGCTCTGCCAGGGCTGGAATGTGAAGTCTCAATGGGATGAAAGAAAACACACCTCGTGGCTTCTCCACTCTTCCTGCAACTTCCTGCAGCTGCAGTGCCACTCTGCAGTGCTGTGCTGTGAGATCTGCTCATTGAAGATAAACTCTGACCTCAGTAACTGGGAGATCCTGCACTGCAACCCTTCCAAATGGCAGCTTGGTTGTTGTTAGGACTGCACTTCTGTCATGCCACTCCCACCTCTCACCTGGAGGCTCTCTGCTAACACAGCCAGAACAACTCCATTGAAGTTACCATTTCTCCTTTTGGGGTTTATTACTCGGTCTTGAATAATTTTAAATCTCACAAAAGCACTGAAACATTCCTGATGCACACCTAGCTTTCCTGGTTCACTACTTGCTAAGTCAGGATCCAGTTCAAATTACTCTCACTTGCAAGGTCAAAAGCAGATGCCCAAAATTCACAGGCAAACTCTTAAACAAGAGGTGTCCCATAAGCAGCCTTGTGTTTTTGTTTCTCAAACAACATAATATTTTAGCTGGGTCATTCCCCAGAAAGAGTTTTTAAAAGGACCCCAAGTTCCTGAGTGGGCAGAAGTGAGCTGCTTCTTCATCTCAGTGTGTTGACACTGGGGCCATGCAAGCAAGATGACCACTTCTCCCACCATGGCTCTGGGTCTGGTGTTTATCAGCAGTGCTCACAAGCCAGATTTACAGCTCCACTGACACTGCTGCAATGGGGAAATTTACAGGGAAATCCCCAGATCTACTCCCTGCTCCACAGAGCCAGACAATAATCACATCAACTCCCTGAACCTTCTCCTGACCCTCCCATCCCACCACTGTTCATCCTCCATAGTTGCTGAGATATCCACAGTAATAGCAGATGTCAAATATTAGGGAAAAGGGATGAAAAGCATGAAAGGATTCTAAAACACCAACATTTAGCTGGAAAATTATTTATCCAGTGTATCATCACACACTATATAATCTGGGCAAGGAGTGCTACATCACAGGGCTTTTAGACCCTTATCAAGAGCCTTCAGACATACAGCTCTTAGGGCAATTCACTGGGTGTTGGGGGAGAAGGGTAGAGAGGAGGCAGAGCTGAAAAACAAGATCATTTAAAAGCACCGTAATTAATCCTTTCTCTCCTCATGTGCTTATGCAACTTTGTGCTGTGCCTCCGAGGGGCAGCACAGCCTCAGCTATCGCATCTGAAACCCATCAGCTGCTGGGGTCACAGCTCTTGCCTCCTGTCCTTTTCTCACCATTTCTAGCCTGCTGGTGATACTCCAGAATAATACATGACAATTTAAGGGTTAGGATGGGTCAGTTCAATAATCAAGTGAAGTTTAATTTTTAAAATGAGGTATTGAATCTTTTATGTCCATGCCTACAGTCTGAGGCAGAGGCTGGAAAATCAAAACAAATGCAATAAATACAATGATCTCCAGATAATTCTTTTCAAGTAAGATTTATTTAGATGCCTGTTTTCAGACTGCTGCCTTCAATTTTAAAAGCACAATAGCATGAAAACATAATGCTTTGCTTTTAGGAGCTGTTTTCCTTCAGCTCCATTTCTTACCAGTTTCTCAAATCTTTAATCTAGCTATCGTGAAAGCCTCCTTTAAGGAATTGCTTTTGATCTAGTCTGATGCAGTAGCTACTGATGGCTATTTTTTTTCTTCCGCTATTGTTGTTAAATCAAATACAAGACAATGACTCAACTTGGAGCAAAAGCAAAACTAATGTAGGAGGCAAATGCTTGTGAGTCATTTGCGTAAAAAGGGAAGGGCTGAAGCGATTTGCTCCTTTTTGCTGGGATTTGAAAGGCAGGTGAGTCCATCAGTCCCTTTAGGATGCAGTACAGTCTGACAGAGCTTTAACAACAGACATTTGCCTTCTGCTCACAAGGTGCCCTGTGGGTTGGAAAGGTTCTTATTCCTGTGGAAATCACTAGGGACCGGTCCAGCCTTCCTGCAGAGTGACCCTCACAGACGCATCTGTCCAGCTGTGCATCCCTCATATCCTGTGACCAAAACTGAAGGGCACCTGCCGGGGGTCTGTGCTGGAGGTGAGCTGAGGGACGTGCCAGAACAGCCAGATCTGGGTTTTCACGCTGTGCTCTTCACTTTATTTGGTTTCTAGGGATTAAGGTGAAACTCTCACCTCAGTTTGGTGTCCTAATTTCTCTCATCTCATCTAAAACCAGGTCAATAATTGTGCCTCAGTTTGCCTGTTTCTAAAAGGATGGTAATAATTCCTGTCCTACCAGGACATTATGTGAAGTTTTATTAATTGATGCTTGCAAAAGACATTAAGATCAAGACAGAATAATTGCCTCGGTGGAGGTCATAATTAGACTTGTACCAAGAGATACATCTGTGATGGTCATTTAATCTTTTGCTTGCATTTTAGCTACAAGTGTGGGGGTGGTAGGGAGGGGAGCTGCTCTTACGGAGGCAGCCACTGTATTTAGCACGGATTCAAGCCCTTTATAAACCCAAACAGGCCTGTGCAAGGGATGTGGTGCACAGATCAGGGAAAGGTTCACGCTGCAGTGAAGACAAGGAACAGACCTTGCAGTGGAGCAGGACAGAGCTGTCTGAAGGGAAAGCCGGGGAGGCCACCAGCAACCCCTGCCTTGGGAGGAGAGGCTCGCCCGGCTCCCCTCGGCTGATGGTCAGCTCAGGGGTCAGCACTAATCTGATCAAAGAAGGGATTGTGAAAAGCTCATCCGACTCAGACTGTGAAATCATGCTCCTGAATCCTTAATAATTTCTACAGCAACCAGT
>VZTI01003153.1:151945-481043 GCA_013397865.1 Struthidea cinerea | reverse complement strand
CTACGCCGGGGGGGGGGGGAAAGAGCAAGCTGACACAGTTTTGTGAATCCCAAATCCTGCTGTAGGCAGAACTTGAAGCATTTCCATAGAAAAAAAAACATTTCCATACAGTGTGTTCTAAAAAGTACCTTGTGAAACACTAAGGCTCACGTTTCTAAATGTTATAGAACTTGGAAGTATCCCAGGATTATCAGAAGAATTTGAAAAAATCAAAATTAATGCAGAAACTTTGGAGATGATTTCAAGAAGACATACAACAGAATGATGGATTTTGGTACTCAAAAAAGCTTATAAATGACATCATTTTAAAAAGATAACTTTTCTTCCTATTCTTTTCTGCACTCTGCTCACTTTTCTCCTGAATATTTTATGCAACAGCATTTTGAATTAAAATTCAAGTCAAAACCCCCACAAACACACCAGCGAAGAACCGACGGCACACGCTAATCAAAAGCAAAACAGGATTTCATCTCACATTGCTTCTTTCCAATCAGGATGCCATTTGCATACTATATTTTTTCCAGCAAATCATGCAGATTTCTGGCTGTTTGCAGCTCTCCTCTCGAATCCTGATGAAGAGCTGCTCCAGCTCTCCACAGTTTTACCACATGGTGGCAATGTAACCTCCACCTTCCTGCTCAGGAGGTGAGTTGTCTCTGATTTCCCCCTTCATTACTTCTTATTCACTCTAATTATCATATTTGTAGGTGGCAATTACAGTCTTCTGAGTTTCTGCTTTCCATTTCCTCAATAAATTTAATAGAGGCTTGTTGGGTTTATTTTTCAAATAAACTCTGCAACCTTTCTAAGGACATTAAATCCTGTAATATAAGATTTTTTCTTCCAGTTAATGCAATATGGCATGTTTCTCTGATGTCTAATGAAGTTTTGAGGACCACTCTGGAACTGTTCCCTTTTGCCAACAAGCATTCATGTGCCCTTCAGTATTAACCTCTTCCTTCCAAGACAGTAATTCTCCTCTTTAGCCTATGTTGTTCTTGTTGCCTCATCAAAATTGGGAAAAAGTCTCAAATGATTTAAAACAAGCTTAAAAGGAATGCACGAAATATAATTTAAAAAATAGGAATATGTACAAAACAATAACAACAGAAAACAGAAAAAGATTCAGCCTGGAAAGGAATTACAGATGCAGAAGAAAAGCTGATCCATGAGAGATCATGCTTTTAAAATCACACTAAGGAGTAGAATTGTAATCTTCATTTTAAATGACTGTGATACCGATAAAATGAAAAAACAAGATCTATTAGTTACTACCTTTTAAAATCAGTATGCATCAAAATTCTACAGCTAAACTACAATGCAAACATTTTTTTCTGCACTTTTGAAAAAGTGTGGATTCTTCTCAGACTGGAATATAACTATTTCAGGTCTCAGAAGAAAGGCTTTATTCTCTGGTTCCCAGGCCAGACACCACAGATTTAAAGCTTAATCAATGATAGCCAAGAATACAACACCATTTAAATCAGTGAAAACACTCAAAAAATCTTGAAGCAAAACTCAGAGAACTTAAAAGAATATGTACATTTGTTAGAGGTATCAGTTTCTGCTTAACTGTATAATTCAGATCTGGATCTAATATATAAATCAGGGCATTGTGCATACTGAATGAGATTGTAATTGTGCATTTTACGTCTACATTTCTGGCAAATTTGTCTGAACTATGGGAAATATTTCTTAGCTAAGAGTTTGAAATTCAAATAATCTGCCCAAGAGAGTATTTGCAGTGTTTGTCCTCTGCTATATAATCAGTACCAGGTGAGATGAAGAGTAAGTAATTTCTTGGTGTAGCTTATAGCTATATGGTCAGCACAGCTGGAAACCATCTAGGAAACCAACCTCGCTACATGGCAGGGAATTTTAGGAATAAAAACACAGAGCACTTGATAATTTGCTTTTGTACTATATGATACATCCACTCTCATTAAAATCTCAAAAAAAAATTAAAAGTGAAAAAACATCCCTTCAAAATCCACAGTTAAGGAATTTGTTGAGAAGTATTTTAAATAACTATAAATAAAACACAGTATTTAGCTCTTAGCAGCATTTTGTGTTCCTGTGCTGTTTGATATGACTCAAAGCAATAGAATAAATTTTTCCAGCGCAGGGTGACTTGTGAGAACTTTCATGGTCTTAAAACTTCTTACGGTTGGAGAATACAGCACAACAAATTTTCAATCATTAAAAATAAAATAAAACAATAGAAACTAAAATAAACAAGGTATACTAATCTTGATTTTCTGGTATGCAAACAGTAGCACAAACTGGCTGAGCGAGGGATCATTCAGCACCAGAATGACACAGGTGAACAAAGAATTGACCACGATCCCTTTAGAAGAGAAGAACTGGGAAGAATGGCAGCAAATCCAGCTCTACAAGGCTCACCTGTGGAGAAAGTTCTCAAAGCAGGAAACTCACTTTGGAATGGAAAGAGAAGAAAGCAGGCAAAGAGGCTGGGCAACACAGAAGTGGTCGACGCTGTTCTTGCTGGAGGCTGCAGAGCTGAGCAGACACCGTGACATGGGTTTATTCCTGGTCTTCTCCCCCCTGTCTGGCTCTGCCTTGATGGGCCATGAAACCTGGCTCAGTACGTATCCCTTCACCTCCAGACTCTGAGAAATCCCAGTGGATGTGGGCAAGGGCTGTGGGAAGGCAGAGCACAGTGCAGGTCTGAGCAGTGCCTGCTCTTGTTTGCCACGGATTTGAAGGAAAACATCTCCTTCGTGTTACTGTGTTGCTTGGTCTCTGCAGTTCTCACCCCAGGATAGCACTGAAGGTTTCTGACATCCTTCTGGATTTGGTCCCTGCTGTCCCACACTGGCTGCTGTGCACATACGTGTGGTGTTTGCAGGCACCTGGCATTCCCAGCCTGGCACACAGCAGCCAATGCATCCCTGGCCACTTACATTTTACTGCTTAACCCATCCAAAAGCTTTAAGATCATCTTTAAAACCTGCTATTTTCCCCCACTTTTCTGATTACTGTTAACTCCATGGCGTAGTTTCCCCTCAGACCTGTACTTGTTGAAGACTGGAAAGCAGCTGGTGCAGAAGCCACACCATATGGTAGTTACTTATAGCAATGTAAACTAATTGAGTGTTGAGGGCCATATAATCCCTGGATGCTTTATCTTTCAGGAACTGCTGGCATGTCAATTGATAGCTTTAAAGATCTGTTCTAGCTCTTCAGTTGTCCTGACACAGAGCAGAACCCAGCCAGAGTCAGCTCCATGTCCTGGTTGGTATCAACATTGCAGTCACCACTGGGCTTCTCTGGCACAATTTGAAAAATACCCTGCACTGTATCACCCACATCCCTCATGTCTTAAAGGTCTGAGACCCAGTGGAGAGCTGGTAGCTTGAGACACTGCTGGAAGAAACAGTCTTGTTTTCCCAGCCCCAGGATCTGAGCAGGATGGTCATCATGCCTCGCACAGTGCCAAGCGCAGGCAGCACACACAGGAACACGGAAGGTTGTTTTTCACATACAAAGATTTAATCTCTGCTGGAGGAAACCATGAACTTGAGCTCTGTGGGGGCCTCCCAGATCCCCAGCCAGCCCTTAGTAGTGATTCACCCTTCACATTCCATGTCATTTCTCCTCTGCTCTCCCAGTCACAGACCCACTCTGACCTCTGATTGCTTCCAGATGGCATTAGGATTTGGAGTTGTGGATTTTAAACTGCGCTTCAATTTGGTTCTGTGTACTTTTAAATTTTTTTTTCCCTTTAAATTAGGGAAGCTGATGAACGCAAATTATAATCTGACTCGTGTCATCATTTTGGATATTCTTTTGATTTCCCTGCTGTTACACAACACCGGACAAGCCAGCTCTCTACTGAGAATCACGTATCTCAGCAGAATTGTCATCCCTTTCATGTAGCTCTCCCTTGTTCTAATTTGGGCAGAGTACATTCATTTTTGCTTTTTTTATTTCTTAAGGCAGATACTCTTCACTCAGGCCAGGGAGCAGTGAGACAAATAGGAAAGCTATTTAAACAGTCTGTAGCTTTTGCACTGGCCCCTTAATTTCCACAAGCAAAGCTGTACCAAGAAAAAAACCTACAGGAAATTACTTTTTAGGTCAAATTGATGGAATTATACACTAACATAAAATTTCTATTACTATCTTTCAATTTCTTTGTTCTTTCTGTAATCACTTCTTGATTGCAGCACTTTAAAAACATTAAACTTTCTTTCTTTCTAACATGTTTTTCAAATAAAAGTTCATGGACACCCTCAGAAGAAGAAAATGACCAATTTTCCTCAGGGAAATAATGAGGCACATATAAATTTATCATGATAGAGAGCTCCATTCCCTAAACCCATGTTGTACCAGCAGTTCATGTGTATTTACCCTGTTGTATATAAAAACAGGCATTCTTTATAATCTCAGAGCCAAAATGTCTAACTGCAAAGATATCAGAAAAAGACATCAAAACTATACATAAGATGATAAAATTTTAGCTCTAGAAGAAGCCCGAAGAAGTAATCTAATCCCCTCCTTGCACTGAAATAGGATTGATGTTTATCTCAACAACCCATGACAAAGATCAGTTTAATTCACTCCTAAAAATCCCCCAGGACAGAGATCCCTGCAGTATCCCTGGGAAACATGCCCTAACAGCTACATTTCCACCCTATAATACTGTACATCATTTTCGTACAAACTAATTAAATTCTTTTAATCTCTTACAACATTCTACAGCCTGGAAGATTCTTACATGTGTCACAGCCCCCAAGCTCATTTCTACCAAGACAAAAATGATGCAGTTTTGTTTCACACGCAGTGAACCTGATCACCTAAACGCATTTTCTGTGTTTTATACTATCAAGCCACAGAAATGATTCTATGGAGGAAAAGCATGGCTTTTAAATTTGATTGAATTTGAGAATAGTCTCTAATATGCCACTCTTTATTTTCTGGGAATAATAGTGTTTTAAGATATCTCCTTTGATAGTGGACATAAAGCATGAATTATACAGCAAGACCCTCTCATTCAGCATCCTGGTGCAGATCCAGGGCATCATGATTATCTTCCATGGAGTTATTCCAGACTTCAGCTTAGCATGGCATAGGTCAAAATCTGTTCTGCAATATCTAAAGTGCTAGTATACTAATTAGTTATTAAAAATATCAGCATAATCAGAAAATGAGGACACAGCTCTCCAATAGGCAATTTAACCCAAGGCCACCGTAATAAAATTGGTGCAGAGAAATAGAACTTGTGTGCAAGCAGAAAACTGTAACAGCTGTTATACAACCCACAATACACCATTTTTTGGAAATATTTGACTCTAGTGATACAATACCTATTCTGTGATACGTACCAGGGCTTCAGGGCAAACAAAAACAACTTCACTCACTGAACACCTCTTAAGGTAGCAGCAGCTGCTGGCTGAGCTGGGACATCAGGATGAACAGCTGGCTTCCTACCAGTGCCCCAAAGAGATCGCTGACTGTTGCAATAGTTGAGGCCACCGCAGGAGTGACCAAGGAGCCACAGAGCCCCAAAACAGTGGAGGTCTGCTGGTGGGCAGGCTCAGAGGTCTAAGACCACCCTCTTTACCCCTTTTAAGTCCATGTTCTAGGTAGTTCTCCTTTCCTTAGTACCCCACGGGTTCCCGGTTCCCTTGTTCCACCCCTCGACTTCCCCACTGGTCACTGCCCTGTCACCCACATCCTCTCCACCCCTTGGCCCCCAGATGATTGGTCTCTGATGTTCTGCCCGCCCCTGGTGCCACCCCGGATAAAACCCCGGACCCCTCCGTGTTCTTGGTTCTTTGTCCCTGGATCCCTTCGAGCGGGGACATCAATAAGCCCCTTGGAACGCCATACAAAGGACCCCTCCCGCCTCTTTGCCTCCGGCGCCGCTGCAGGAGCCGTCCGGCTCTGTGTGTGTGAGTGGCTGCGAGCACCCACCAGCTCCGGTGTGTCAGAGTGTGTCCGAGTGCATTCACGTGGCACCCCCCGAGCTGCTCCGACAAGGACGCTATGGGGACGGACGCGGCGCTCTTTCCACCCCCCCGCTCGCGCCGCGTCAACTGACCACAGTAAATAATATTCTCTTTTCCTTCCAAAAGCCATCCTGAAGCCTGAGTGAGGATGATCCAATAATTAGAGGATGACAGGTGTTGGTTTTGGCTGGCGTCCTCCTTCCAAACAACCTTCTGTAGAAAGGGAAGGTTAAGGACTGGGCTAGAGCTGGCAGGGTTTCTCATGGTGCGGTGCTGGATTTTGAAGCCAGTCCAGGTAAGAGCACATTTTAAAGTTTTCAGGAGCTTGCTGATTTCTAGGCAGGCATTCACAATGTGCACTTTAAATGGTTCAATTTTCCCTGACCTTTGCCAGCTGAGAGGGGCCAGAAGCCTTTTCCTGGTGATGGGAGCTTCCCTGGAACAGAGGAATGTCTGCCAAAGGAAGGAGGTGAGGGAACTTCTACAGAACCCTTCATGACATCATCTGGTGAAATTTAAGACTCTCCCTCTGCTTTAGCATGTATAAGGCAAAATAACGTGGCATCTAGTTCATCTTCCTTGCAACAGAATTATGTATGGTGGAAAGACCCACTTCGAACGCATGGCTGAGGTCAAGAGCTGCTCTTCACCCTCTGACTGCATCTAAACTGGGCAGATTTTATGCATATTTGGTATAAATGAGTGTGCACATAAAAGTGCAAAAAATACAGTCGCCTTCAACAGGCAGCTAAATAATGGCTAACTGGGACTTGTATGGCCCCAAGTGCTGCAGAGCAGCTGCTTGTACTGAATGGGCAACACTGAATGATGTCTGAAAGGCAGAACAGAGGAAAACCTCCTGTTTTACTGTGGTGGCAATGTCACTGAAGCACCACACTGCTTTTGCTACCTCACCTGAGCAAGCACACAAATGAGGCAACAAATTCCATGCAGCTTCCCCCAAAAACCCTGAAAATTATCAGCACATACTTGAGAGTAAACTAATGGTTTTTAGACTTGCATTTCTGGCACCATCTCATGCCATTTCCCAGTTCCAAATGTTTCTCAAATTCCCTTTACCCCACAGCAGCTGTGTAGAACTGCAAATTTACCCATGTCCATGGAATACTTTCTTCGTGACTGAAAATGTGAAAGTTCTTAAAGTAAAATCTGTATTCTCTGTCCCAATGATTCTTCATATACCTTCTCAAAATGGAATAATTTGTAGTCCCATTAAGGCTGGTTTCTTTTACTCTCTGCAGAAATGGCTTTTGCATGGCAAGAGATTTATTTATCTGGAGTATCTTAAAAAATGCAGTGATGAGTCAGTCTAATTCTTCATCTCATTCTCCCCCACCAGGTTTTGGAGCTTCTAATTACTGGGAAAGGTTAGCCCTGCCTGTTAAATACAAGGATATGTCATCTCCTTCTCTGGTGGCACTAAACAGGAACTTCAAGACATACTTGCTTTCAGCCTAATTATGAATGTTCCTTTTCAAATTCAGGTATAATTTGACCATCAAAGTTCCTGTTTCCAAGCAGAAGTTCAGCATTCTCATGTTATACAATGAAAAATTGAGCACACAGACAAATTAGGTAAGGCACTGCTTCAGCAGACTTACTGAGTGTTTTCCCAGTACTAAGACCACTTCCAGAGAAACAGAATTAATATTTCTAAGCATAAGAAATATGTCTACTTCACTTGCTTGAAATGCTATCGGCATAAAAGGTACTGCTCAAAATAACTGATATTTGATTTGGCAGCTCCTGCCAGGCGCTGCACTTCCAAGACCAGTCATACATGTTCTAAATATACCCTCTGATATTTTTTGTGAGATGCTGATTAAATTATGGAAAAGATTTTTCTCTATTACTGTGTTCTCTTTCCTCTCTTTATGAAGTGTACAAAAGGAACAGAAGCACTATTAGCATGAATCAGCCAGTGGCCTTGGATGTGTAGTTCCCATAAGCTCAGAGAGAGTTTCAGGGAAACGTATGTGAGGGGAAATTGGGAGCCTTTCCTAGATCTTGCAGCAAAAAATTCTGCAGTTTCATTGTCTTAATGACGAAGGCATCCTGGCCTCTCCCACCAGGTGTCACTGCGAAGTCACGCAAGAGGATCTGTTGGTGATCATGCAAGACGCAGACAAAATGAAGATTAATAAGGCATAGGAGTCATCTCTGAAAAAGAGTCTTTTTTCCCCCCCTCCTCCTGGTTCCTAGCCAAAAAAGAAACACAGCGACAGCACTGTGCATTAAGCACAACAAAGCAGAGTATCAGTTTTAAAGGATGGCTGTGTAAAGCTCATACCACACAAGAGATTTACATGTGTGCTGTGGGAGATGGGGCTGGGGCTTGGCTGCCAGGAGTGGTTCCCTCTGATGTCTGAGGCTGAGGAGATGTCCTGATGAGATGTCACAACCATGGTGTCAGGACAAAGTCTGGAATGGGAATTCTCACTTTGAGATGATCTTGAGATTTAGAGACTTCCAAATTCAGAGACAACCTCCGATCCTCTGATCCTCTGACAGTGACACGAGATAAGGGAATAACTCACATGCAATTCTTACTTCTTAACTCAGTGCTTACCTTTTTACTCACATGCAATTCTTACCAAAGTCCCTAATAACCACAAACATGTCCCACAGACCAAGCTGCAAAATATTTCCTACGTTTTTCTAGTTTCTACTCTTACATCTGAAGACAGATGCAGCAAGTTTCACACTCAGTTTTACACTTTATGCATGGCATAGGACCATCTAGAGGTGAAAATCCTTCCTTCCCCTCCCAGGAGTGACAGTGGCACACACCACTGTGTCACATCCTGCTCCCCCAGGATTTCCAAGCATGCACTTAGAGCATAACACCAGAAGTTATCTACCTTTATCTGCGAACACAGACTTGCTCAAAGGGGACCACACCAGGTCTCCTTATAGCAGTGCAGCCCAGAGGAGGTCCCTGTCCTGCTAAAGGGACCCTGAATTACCCTGCTGGGCTGCTCCTGGTCTGGCAGCAACACGCCAGTGTGGAGGGAAGTCCTCCTGCCCCATTCCTCAGGATTCAGAATCACACAAATCCAAAATCAACAAACTTCCAAACTGCCACACAGGGACACCTCAACCTGCTCCTTCTCCCTTAACAGAATCACAGAGGTGACCTCCATCAGAGTGCCTTGCTGCCACACTTCCTCACAACATCTGAACAGCCTCTCCAAGTGCTTGGTGGCAAATTAAGACACTTTAATTACACCATGACAGAATTAACTTCTGTGGAAGAGTGCTCTAAAAAAAGCTCATGAATGAAATTAATTTTACCTGCAATTTAATTTTTAAATGCACATTATCTTTAAGATATTACTACTTATATACAGAACATATAAATACTCTCACCTTATTGCTTTGGAAGTCCTTTTTGCTGTACCAGCATTTGCCTTAAATTTATCTGTAAGACTTATCACTGCTAAAACATATTCTCAAACCAACAATGATCATACAGCAAACTGAAATAAAAACCACTCTTTGCTGCTGCTATGCATTTAAATGTGTAGCTGATTTCAGCTGCAGAACTTTAAACTCTCTTTTATAGGGTATCACTCGATTTTAGTACAAGCATCTATCAGGCACAGCTCTGAAAATGTTAAGTCAGACTATGAAAACCTTGTCAATGCTTATTTTAGTAATAAACCCCATGTTTAATATGCTTTCATGTTACAGTAATCTATGTATCAATCTATAACCTTCCAGCTAAATGCACTAAGTAGATTAAGCTCTGATTGATTTGAAATGTTTTTCACTATATTATCAAAAGTCAACAGATCAGCATAAATACCTCGAAGAAATTTTTTCTCCTTTGGCAGATTTACAAAAGCAGAGCTTAACTTGAATTGAAATGAACGTCTGCATTTTTCCAGGGCAAAAAGCCTTTCAAATTGACTCTGGATCTGCTGTGCTCCTGGATTTAGGAAAAACCTGTGATTAATAGCGTAGCGCATCTATTCTGTCGTGACAAAAGCAATGACATTATGAAGAAAAGTGTCCCCCCGGGTCTGCCATCCATGTGAAGTGCCAGGAGTTACCCCAAAGGGTGGCACTGCTGGGCTGCCATCTGCAGAGCTCGCTGTGCAAACAGCTCTCAGAAAGGGCAGGGGGGGGTTGTTGTTGGTGTGCTTTTGCTACGAAGATAAAAGTCGTTAAAAGTCATCTTCCTCAAATAGAAAACTCCGAGTTTGACTTTCTGTGCTGCATTTAGGGGAAGTGAGAAGCAGGTTGTGAGCTGCCACAGGAACCCAGCGGGCGCTGCGAGGAGGCTCTGCTGTCGCTGCCAGGGGTCACAGAACTTCAGCAACAAAAAGAGCATGGGAGGGAAGAGGAGTGTGCTGAACTCTCTGTGATCCTGATTCTCGCAGCTCCTTTGCAGACTATCTGCTGGAGCTGGCTGCACAGATGGAGGGAGATTTTTGCATATGCTCAGCGTTCATCCTGGTAGCTCGCTGAGACAGCAGCAAACAAACACGGGCCTGAGCATCCCACCCAGCTCGGCTGGGGAGGTGGGGAAGGCATAGCTGCAAACCACAGCAGGAATGAGTGAAGAGCAAAAATAGTCTTGACGTGGTACATGTCAGTCTTTGCCAAGTTTTCAAGCATTTCCAGTCAGGTAAGTTCAGATTTAAAATGTTGTCCAAGTTTATCCCACTGACAGGTGGCATCCAAGAAAAGGAGAGACGCTGGAAAAACAAAGGTTCTGGTGGTAGTGTGTTGGCAGAGTATCCCAGGTTAAAGCTTCAGCTTCACTAGCAACCATAACTCAATTCCCTTGGACTCCACTGGGGAGATGTCTCTCATTTCTCAGTTGTCCTTATCCATTTATCCCCATGGAATATCCAACTTCTGTATCCTGCTCCATCCATCCATGCATGTAGGCAGCTGGCACCTGAACACTGCAGACCCATCCAACACCATGGCCCCACAGCTTGTTCAAGCACCTGGCACAAGTCCTCCATCCTGACACTGGTCCCAGGCTTACCTCCAGGAGGATTGCACAAGTGATGACAAGAGAAGGAGCTCAGCTCACACAGTGCAGCTCTGGATTTGATGTTGGATTCCCATTAGTTGGGAATGTTTAAATCAGGTTTTCCAGTGGGACCTTCTAAACCTTGCTTGTGAAATAAGAGAATTATTTAGTTCAATATAAATTGTGTTTGGACACAAAGTGACATTTCCAAATCCCAAATTCTCCCAAACATACTGCCAGTGAACAGCAGGTTCAGTGGTCCTAATCTGCCTTGTGCCTCACAGGTTACAGAACATAGCTTGGGATAACCAGACTGTACTCGATCACACATTCATTCCTTACCCTAGTATATTAACATAAAGTTAACAAGAAAATTCATTATAGAGGGCAAACCTGAAAGTCAATGTCAGCCAAGAAATTGCCTGAGCAATCCTGTAATTGAATAAAAATATGTGTCAGCAAAACAAGTGTCATCCTGGGCTTGCTGGTGTGCTCAGAGTTCACAGGCTTGACAAACTCCTCTCAGCGTGGTGCTATGTGTGAGACTCTGCGAGGAGACCTGATGTAGTAAATGATGTTTATCAGCAAAATATGGGTAGGAGTAGGCACATCTGACCTACAGAGTCAAACAGGCCTGCCCACAACTTCACCAGCAAATTAATAAATAAAGTGAAAGAAAATTAGCATTTTGTAATTTCTTAGCCTCTTCTCTTGTTACAAAATGCTTTCACAGCACAAGGAGAACATTTACCTGCAAATATGCTGTATTATAGTAGAAACACATGTTTAAATAGCAAAAGTAATAAACCCATATCAGATTTTTCCCCTGATGTGTTTGATGAGTTTTTACCCTGATTTATGGGATCAGCTTCTTTGGGATAGGCGAATAAACTGATTTATTTTAATTCCCTCATTTTTGAGTCCAAGGGCTCCAGTCTAGCTATGATACAGGCCAATTTAAGTAGTGGTTCATGTTTTTACACCAATTAACTGTTAATGGCATTTTGCAACCTATTCTGTTCTATTGAGCCTCAAGAAAACTGGGAGCAGCCAGCAGGACACAGTTAATAGATGTATCTGGAAACTTTCTCTCTGTAGAGGTAAGAAAACCTTGGCACTGTGCTGGGACCTGTAGGAGAAAGTGTGACTTTGGAGGGAAGCTGTGTCACAGGAAAGAGACACTGCCAGGTACAAAAGTCAGGATCCTTGTGAGAAGGAACTGCTGGCAGCTGCATTAGCCAGCAACAGAGAGCGGGATGCGTGTTGCGTGCCTGTTTTATATATATATGTATATTACATGTGTGTGTGGGTGTGCATACATATATATATGGCGGGGGGGTATATTCAAATTTTTATTCTGACATATAAGTTTAAAAGCCTGCAACAACCCCCAAAAGAACTTGGGGTGGTGGGGATGCTCTCCTAAGCTAACGAGCAGTTGAGATCACTTTTCAAGCAGCTGCTCACAGACACCTAAATGGCCCTTTGCCAGATGAAAGGATCAAAGAAAAGCAGTGCTCCAGAGATGACCCTCCACCCTGTCAGGCCCATTTTCACGGGAAAGAAGCCAATTACTGGGGTCTGCTTTTAGAAATATTTTTTAGGTGGCAAGATCTGGGCAGCTTCCAAGGCCCACCTAGTTCTGTGGAAAACAGCTAATCAAGTAAAATTGTTTCCTCGCTTTTTCCTTTAAGACAGAACCCCTTTCCCTCCCCATTTCTGTCCTTTTCTGTGATTTGAAAACTGGCACATCTATGAGTGATTGCAGGTGCCATTAAATAATGAAGCAGTTCTGTTCATTAAAGCCCAGTGATTTATTACCTTTGGACTAAGGGAAAGAAAACAGCCTGAAAACAGAATTCTTACATCATTTCACATTATTTCCAGTCCAGCACATCAGGCAACTGTTAGAATAGCAGGTTTTCAGCTCCGTGGTCCACCAGTGCCCAGAAATGCAATGCTGGATGTCTAATTCCAGCAAGGTCTGTAATTCTAGAGCGTAACTCAAACTCATAACTAACTGCTGGCCTAAATTTTGTGTCCTACCTTCATACAGCCAGTCGCTGAGCCCATTGAAAATAACACCTTCCTTTCCTGTGGAGACCACTCGGATGGCTTGTTTCCCCACATGGGCACAGTAATAGATGTTATTCTCAAAGATAAATATCTGATTTGAAGGAAAAAAAAAAAAAAAGAAAAAAAGAACAGCATTAAGCAGTGGCTCCAGCATAAAATCTTGCATTTTGCTTTTACAATAATTGGCAGTACAAAATCACACATCACAGTTTTATGGCATCTTTTGTCAAAAAAAAGGATTTCCACAGCTTGCTTACAATGCCATCAGCTAATAGAAAGATGCTAATTTACAGCAAACTGAAGCCTTGGTGCTTTGATACAAGCTTTATTTCTCTCACTCCTGTCTTCATTTCAGAAATTGAACAGTTCAGTTAGAGGGCATGAGAAGAAGAATGCCGTTGCTCAGGTTTAGAGAGTTGTTAGATCTATTGCTGTGAAATGCTCCTATGAATCAGGCTCTTTATTTATGTGTTTAAATGCTGATCAGGAAGTAAAGCTTTAGCCAGCCAACAATAAAAATATGGTTCCATGGCATTAGACTTTATCATGTGGTTAAATATTTTGTTCTGCCTTTCGCTGTCATCGACAGCACAGCTCCTGTCCCCTCACCCCAAAGTGAAACACATCCTGCTCTAAGTAGAGTCACAGAATCACTTGGTTGGAAAAGACCCTTAAGGTCTTTAAGGTCCCTTCCAACCCAAACCATTCTATGATTCTAAGATCACTGAGTCCAAGCATTAAACCAGCACTGCCCAGTTCACCACTAAACCACGTCCCCAAGTGCCACATCTACACATCTTTTAAATACCTCCAGAGATGGTGACTCCACCACTGCCATGGGCATCCTGTTCCAATGCTTGACAACTCTTTCTGTGAAAGAATTGCTCTTAGAATCCAACCTAAACCTCCCTAGCATAACTTGAGGCCATTTCCTCTTGTCTTACCTCTTGGCAAAAGAGACTGATCCCCCCTCACTACAGCCTCCTTTCAGGTAGCTGTGGAGAGTGATAACCCTCAGCCTCCCTTTCTCCAGGCCAAACAATCCCAGCTCCCTCAGCCACTCCTCATAAGATTGGAGCTCCAGACCCTTCCCAGGTCCGTTGCCCTGCTCTGGACATGATCCAGCATGTCAAAGCCTTTCTTGTTGTGAGGAAACTGAACATAGGATTTGAGGTGCAGCCTCACCAGAGCCCAGTACAGAGGGACAATCACTGCCCTGGTCCTCCTGGCCACACCATTTCTGATATCAGGCCAGGATGCCATTGGCCTTCCTTCCTGGCCACCTGGGCACACCTGGCTCATGTTCAGCTGCAGTCAACCAGCATCCCCAGGTCCTTTCCCGCAGGTCCACTTCCCAGCCACTCTGTCCCCAGCCTCTAGCACTGCCTGGGGTTGTTGTGATCTAAATGTAGGACCCAGCACTTGGCCCTGTTGAACCTCACACCACTGGCCCTTTTTGAAGATGGGCATCACATTTACTGACCTCCAGTCAACTGGGACCTTCCCAGTTAGCCAGGACTGTTGGTAAATGATGGAAAGTGTCGCAGAGAGCCCTTCTGCCAGCTCCCACATCCAGCTGGATGGATCCTATCCAGCCCCATAGAGCTGTGTGTTTCTAAGAGGTGTGGCAGGTCACTGACCCTTGCACCTTGGATTAGGAGGGCTTTATTCTGCTCCCCGTCCCTGTCTTTAACATATTTTTAAACTCTATTCAAGCTGAAAAGATGTATCAGTAAGCTATTTAGACTGAAATGCAAACTGTTAATATAATTTAGTAGACATATACAGATGGGTTTTTATATACTTGAAGATATTGGAATAAATGTTATGTATCTTTACCACGATACTAGAATGTAATTTCTCACGTTATGAAAAGACAGAGCTGGGAAAAAATACTTGCTTTCATATTCTGTTTCACATCCTATTACGGTATATGTTTCACCCAAAGATGAGCTGGAAAGATTCCAGAAGAAAGTATAGATCTTAATTTAATTTTGGCAGGAGTTATAGCAGGTTTGCCTAAAGATAAAAATTATTACTGAAGCTGTAGCTTGCTCTTTTTCCTTTTAAACTAAGAAGGGTTTCACTCAATTAATAGGTTTTGAAAGTAAAAAATACATTGTGGAAGATAGTACATTCTCTTTCCTACCTTGAATTTTAGTAAACAGAGGGGCCTGTTAGAAACAGAGGGGATTCCAAGTAAATAATATTATGTGTTAGCTAATCTGCATACAGGGAGGTTTCTGAAGCTTAAATGTGCATAAAAATTGTGAAGAATGAGCAGAATAAAATACTCTGGGTCCAAATAAATCCAGATCTCTGTGTCTGAGTACTAAATGTGCTAAGGGGTGCTTGGGTGAGAGTTCTTCTGTGACAGGCACACAATCAAGTGGATTTATTTAAGTGATGCAACCCTTCCCTTGCCCAGATTCTTCCAGCAAAATAAGGTTTGCAGTATTTTGTACTACATTCAGTGTTACATGAGTTTATAGGAAAAACAAAGGAGGTGGATTGACAACCTGTTCCTGCCCTTCCCTTTTTAAAGAACTGCAATGTTTTCCATCTTCACTGTTGGGTCTTTCAAAGCTTCATTGCACTCATCAGGCTGGGTGAGGTATCTGGTAGCTGCGGTGGAAAACTAATATAGTGCTCTGACTTCAAACTGTCTCCCCTATAATTCAGAGCCAAACTGCAGCACCTCATGGAGATTTAAAAATTATCCTCCTAACTACAGTGCCTTGTACCCTAAAAACGTCAACCATAATCAAGATAAAAGATAACTGAAGCAGCACAAGGAAGATTTCTGTGTAATGTATCTTATAAATTAAGAAAAAGCTTTTGGACTTCTGTTATTCATCAAGATAGAAATGTCTGGATTACCTCACATCCCATGTTAGAAACATATTTGAACTTATTGTGAAATACCTGTATAACAATTTTTACTCTTTTGGTTTTATGGCATCAAAGCAGTGCTTTCTATCAGATGATCAATCCTGTCAGCTAATTAGACGATGAGAAGTTTTAGTAAAGAAAAATAGGAAATATATGTGCAGACATCACTTCCACATTACTTTATGCCAGCTTTGCATAGCGCTCCTAGACAAATTTAAAATGATGACAGAAGGGATCAAGCTCAGTTTTATGCCTCTGTGTACAGGAGACAAAGAGCAGAGCCCAAATTTCTGGTGTCTTCTCTTTTGGTGTCCATATTTGAGCAAGACTTTACCCCAGAATTTCTTGCAATACATGTGCCTTAAAATCCAACACTGAACACAGCTACTGGCATGGAATATCAAGCTGTGCTAGGTCAGGAAGACCCATATGTGGAATACCATGTCCGTTTTCATCATGACACATTCAATGCAGAGGAAAAGAGGGTATTCTGAAACAAATAAGAAGAATGGAAACATCCATACATAGATTGAAGAAACAGAAATTGCTAACTCTACAGAAAAAATAAAGAAGACATGAGTTCTACAAGATAATGGACAGGACACAGAAAAAAGGAAAAAAATGTATTTTTATCCTTTTATTTCTCCAAAACAACAGGCAAACCAATGAAACCTAGATTATTTTTCCTAATGAAATCAGGATTAACATATGGAACTCCTTGCCACTGGATCTAGGAGAAGAACTCTTTTTCTGCTGGATGTTTTAACAGATGCCCAAAAGATTAAACATTTAACAAAAATAACTGGAAAATCTGAGGGGATTAAGATAAAGTTTGGAGTTTTTCAAATGCATTCACTTAATCCCAGGATAATAAAAATCAATGGAGATTTTGCTGTTGGCTTTATGTGGCTCAGGATGTCACGTGAAACTTTCAGATATAACCCCTTTAGCTTCAGGTATCAGCACACCACTGACTCCTGTGGTCTGGGAAGAAATCCCTGCCTGTTTGCAACTGGTGTTAGAATTGATTACTTCAAACCATTTGACAACCTTGCACGACACAACTAAAACTGGAGAAAAAAATATGAGACTGATTGGACCACAAGCCTGAGACAGAGGACTAAGTCAAAGCTTAAGTATCTAGTAAGATAAATTTATACAGTAAGGTAAATATTTGATCTAACAACAAATTAAATTTAATTCACTTCACACATACAAGAGCCTTAACGACACTGATTGATTCAAGGATTTATTCAAAATGCTTTTGCAACTGCTTAAGGACTTCTAAAATAATACTCTCTACCAAACTGACCCAGAGTGGTATTCAGTAATTATGCTGCATTAATTAAAATATTGGTACTTTTAAATGGATTAATTTATGGATCTTTTCAGGAATATAATGAAAAAAATCTCCTTAAGACTTAAAAAGTCACAGTGACCAACTATTTTGAGTAGGTGAATACTACACCTCCTTTTACAGTTGTTCAACCTACCTTCCTTCCAGACAAAGAGGTGTGTGAAATTCCTATTTCTCCATAGACCAAAAGAAAATAAATTCATGTGCACTAATCTGCATTTTTACTGCTCCTACTTATTTTCCAGCTGTAGGGTGGCATTCTAAGTTTATGTTCTCTTTACCCCACAATTTCTAACATATAACTTGTCAACTAAATGAGCTGCGTCACTCAAATGTAGCATAAAGTTAATGCCTGGATGCTCACTACTTTAAATTATTAGCACATTGAGGAATGTAAGTGTTTCCTACACATTAAAATGCACATTTCCACACTGCAAGGTGAGCCCACATGATTTATCTGTGAGAGAATAGATAACATGGAAAGGTTGGCCCTTTGACATGGAGAGTTCGCTCAACAAGAGCTGGCCTTCATGAATAGACAGGCACAAAGTCTTGCCTTGACACTCTGTGCTGGGTTTGGCTGGGGTAGAGTTAACTTTCTTCCCAGTGGCTGGTACAGGGCTGTGTTTTGGATTTGTGCTGAGCATAGGGTTGACAATACAGAGGTGTTTTTGTTATTGCAGAGCAGGGCTTGCACAGAGCCAAGGATTTTTTTGCTTTTTGTGCTGCCATGCAGGCAAGGAGGCTGGGGGTGCCTGGGAAGTTGGGAGGAGCCAGGACAGGTGACACAAACTGACCCAAGGGATATCCCAGACCATGTGGCATCATGATCAGTATATAAAATGGGGGAAAGAAGGAGGAAGAGGGGAACATTTTGAGTGATGGTGTTTGTCTTCCCAAGTCACTGATATGTGTGATGGGGCTCTGCTCTCCTGGAGATGCTGAACACCTGCCCAGCCATGGGAAGCAGTGAATTAATTCCCTGTTTTGCTTTGCTTTGCTTGTGTGCACAGCTTTTGCTTTCCCTGTTAAACTGTCTTTATCTCCACCCATGAGTGCTCTGGCTTTTACTCTTCTGGTTCTCTCCCTGATCCCTCTGGAGTGAGCAGCTGTGTGGGGCTTGGCTGCTGGCTGGGGTTAAACCACAAAACCCTGTTTTAAATTCAAAATCAGTTCAAGCTTCCTTTGAGGCTTAAAAAGACCGGGCACAAAATGGAAGACACAGTGAGTGGGGAAACAGAACTACAAATAAGCACACTATTCTCCTCCAACATGATGTACTTCATTGTTTCTTGTTGTTAATGTTAAACTTTTCTTTTAGTTTTTCTTTTTCTGCTATTTTGTTGGAAAACCAGTTTACCTGAGAGCATATTCTGAATAATTAACAAAGAAACCGAATTATCTTAAAACTTTTTGCATCTCTCAGAAATGCTTGTATTTATTTTGCAGAATCGGTTAAAAAAGAAAAAAAAATCTGGGAAAAGTGACAGACCTGCCACTGGTCAAAGCTGAGCCCATCAGGGACACTGCTAGTGCATCTGTGAAAATGTATTTATAAAAGGGTAAAAATGCTGGTTTTGTATGTGAGTGAGAAAATGTGAGAGAAAAGGCTTGCAGACACCATGGTCAGTGGATGAGGGAGGGAAGGAAGGGAAGGTGTGTTTGATTTTGTTTCATTTCTCACTGTCAGAATTCTGTTACAATGGCAAATTATCAAATGCACTTCCCCAAATCGAGTCTGTTTTGCCTCGATGGCAACTGGTGAGTGATCCCCCTGTCCTTAACTACACCCATGAGATTTTCACAGAGTTTTCAGCCCCACGCCCACTGGGGAGAGGGAGTGATAGAGCAGCTTGGATGGCAACCCACCACAATAATCCCACAAGGGGATTTAAAGTCCCTTTAATCAAGGACTTTTTTTTAAACGTTTCAGCATAAGATACTTCCTTAGAATAGTCTGACTCCCGTTCATTTTCTTTTGGGTTTCAACAACAGGAATGTTTTGTGCTGAACTCTATATTAACTATCTACATATTTATATGATGTTATTCATCACATTGATCGGAAAGGCTCTGGAAAATACACAGATTTATCTTGCCAATATGTTCAGGAAGTGGAAAAGTATTATGTCTTTATTTATATGCTAAGTAGCTGGCTGAGGTCTGTAACAGAGCCACAGCTTGTAAATGGGGTTTGGAAATGTCAGATCACGGACACAAGTAGATTTGATTGTGATCAAACCCTTCCTGGTATGCACATACAGAGTGACCTCTCCTTTCTCTCCACCATTTCCAGTGCTCTTTAATGCCATCCAAATGTTTTGGAGATATCCCTTCTTAAGCTGGTTTTGTTTTCATGCTGCCAGATGAAACCTGGAAGCTGAGGACCGTGAAAATGCAAAGCTGCAGAGAGAGAGATTCCCTGCTGTTTGCTCAAGTTAAAACCTGTGTGTACCACACACAATTAGCATGGGCCTGTCCTCATCCATGTAGTATCTTGAAGCAGATACAATAATTGTGTTTTCATTTTGTGATATCAAGGAAGTGTGATGAGCATTGCACCGGAAAGGTCTTGGCATTTTGCAGTTATTGCTCTTACATCAACTTCAGCAGAAAAATGTGTGATCAATTCAAAATCAGTTCTAAAGCTTGTTGCTGATTGATTATGCATTATTTAATGAATCATCTGCCAATTTCTTCTTTTGAGCCTCATAAAATGCAAACTTTGATGTTCAAATAGCTGTCATTAATGTATTCTGTTATTAGTGTTTTTCCTAATGCATATGATGTGATTACACCAGCTCTTATCAGTTCTTCAAAAAGGGTAATGAAACCATAAACTGCTCCTCACCAGTGAGCTTACATAATAAGATCTAGTATTTTAATTAGACTTTTCTTGTTGCCATTTAAATATAATTTGATAGCACAGATAAAAAAATACGAGACAAAAAACTTCAAAATATTTTCATTCTTTCCATCAATTGGTTCAGGTTCATAATTTAGGAAAGAGACAGATAGCAATTATGACAGAGGAGTGAGATAAAGAATTTTTAAATCAACTTTTTTTCTTCAGAAAATGAAAATGCCATTATTAAGACCAGTGATGAAACAATGAAAGTCTTCCACACAATCAGCACATGCAGAGAATCACATCTTAATAAATAATTGACAGAAAAGGCTACAGTTTCAGTTTTTTATACCAGGGTTTATCTTTGTTTTAACTCAAAGTAAGAAGCTAACTACTTAAGACACCAGGGATTTAGAAGACACAGCAGTCTCTGAATGCACGCCACAAAGAAATAAAGCTTAGTTTAATTCAAATTTACCTTGCTCACACATAGGCAAAGGTAACGTTTACATCAAAGTGAGGACTACACCTGTCTAAAATAATTCTACAGGGAAGCTTTCAGGACAGAGAGCTTAAAACTCCCAGGGGACTACTGCAGCCAGAGAATACAGTAGTGCAGATTGATGCATGTAAGAATCATGCTGATCCATGAACACGTCAAAACCAATATTCATGACTTCTCACTGGGGTTGGAAGACTTGAACACATCTGATTCCAGTGGTGTAAGAGCTTATCTGCATGGAAATCTGTGCAATGAAAAGAAATGCCACTGTTTGTGCAAGGGAAACCACCAGAATCACTGCAAAAGTCAAACAAAAAATCTGCTGCCTTTGGTGTCGTTGATTGCATGTTTGGGAAAGGAAGTGTAGAAGAGTCACCACTAGTAAATCATGCAAATCTCCTGATTTTAGCCACATAGCTTGGAAACTGCCAATATATCTTGTAAAATAACCATTGAGAACTTAATTTTGCTTTCATCACGTGATCAACAAAGCGACTAAAATGTCAGAGAGAATAGAAAAGCATTCCTTCATGTCTTGAAATAAAGAAACCTTTCCTATCTCTGTGAACAGTGTCCAGAGCTCTAGAACAGTGTCGTAATGGTTCCCAAGAGAGGATGTGGCTCTCCAGGTCTGGAGGTGACTTCTCTCTGGGTCTGGGGGAGGTGATCACCTTGTAGGACGTGGGTATGGGTGGAGGAAGGAAAGTGGCAATGGGAGCACCTGTTACCAACTGGCTGGTCAAGAAGAAGGAGATGAGCCCTTCTTCATACAAATGAAAGAAGCCTCACATTCAAATACCCTGATCCTCATGGGACACCTTAACCCTTAACTCCTGGAGAGTCAACAACATGAGCACGATAACCCAGGAGGTCTGTGGAGGGCATTTGTCCTGACACAGGTGATGAAGGAGTTGATGAAGGGAGATGCTCTGCTGGACTTCACGCTTTCAAACCAGGAGAAATTGCAGAGCAAGGTGAAATCTGGGAGCAGCTGATGCTGCACACACCATGAGGTGATGAAGTTCAGGACTGCAAGAGGAAATATGGCAAAAAAAGTATTAAGTCCTGGAATTCAGGAGAGCAGACTTTGGCCTGTTCAGAACTTGCTTGGAAGTATCCCACTTGGATTCTCTCTTAGGAAATCAGTAGAGTTTTTAAGATCTTGTGGGTTTAAATGTCTTTAGACAATCCAAAATTGTCAAAACTAATACTCGAGATGAAGTCCCACGTAATGGACTACAGAAGTAATGAGAGATTTCTATGATATGGAGACACATTCCCAAAATTTTTCCTTTTAAACTGGGTACAGAAGAGATTTTCCCTCTTGATTCTCCCAGCTTAAGTCCTTCAGTGCATTAATATTCTTTTCAGTTTTCTACAAGCTTTTTTACATTTCTGACATTGCGTCATTACAAATGCTGTGCATTTCCATTTGTATTCTGTGAGCAGGTTAGACCACGACATGCAAGGATTCTAATCACACCTAGAATCTGCCAAAGTACAGCCAAATAAACAATTATCACAGATCTGGAGATTTAAAAATATATGTTTGAAGAAAAACGTGCTGTCCTATTTTCTGTTCTTCAGGGAAGAAAAGAGGGTTTGTTTCACCTCAACAAAGAGAAAGAACCATGTCTGCTTGTATTTCATTGCCCTGTATTCTAATGGGGTTATTTTAATTTATAACTGCCTTGTTATATAAAAGAATGTAATAGTAAATGTACCATTTAGTATGGAACTCTGATTCTGCTTTTAAGTTCTGCTTGATGGATTATCTTGTATTCTATAACCTAATATCTCGGACGGTTATGTAGGGCATGACTATAAATTAGATTATTTAATGTGAGATGATACAGCGTTCCATTTAAAATACTTTATTGTGTTATAGAAAGAATACCTGACTAAGAAGAGCACAGAGATTATTTGTGTCAGCATAAAGAAGCTGGCAATTGGGATTTAGGATTCCTCCTGGTGCACATCCGACCTTGGACTGTGAGCTGGTCACTGCAATATTCCTCTTTAATTAGAAGCTTGGTTGTAGAAACACTCAACACCTATTCCAGCAGGTGAGGAGGAGAGCTAGCAGAATTTTTCGTGAAGTTTCCTCATCTCTCTGGTAAGAGGCACTGCTCAGTCCTGCTTGTGGCATCCCAATGTCTGTCACTTCGCCACACTCTCACCAATGACTGCTGCTGTCTAAAGTAAAAGGTAACTATTTTCATGGCAGTTTTCAAGAACAACACTTTACTTAAGCACGTATTTCAATGGGCATCACCTACCAACCACTGGTTTGTAAGATGCCAAGAACCCTTGTGCACAGACAAGAAAACACTTTTGGCAGTTAGATCTCTGAAATGAAAACTGCCCTTAACAAAAAAGAGTTGTTCGAGATCCATAAATCTCAACTGAAATTCAAGAAATTTCTGTAATAGGAGGGAATTACTTTCAGTGGAACTGACCCAATGCTGGAGTGTTTTATTGCTAGGAATATTGTACAGCAGCAGGTGAGGAAATGAGGTAACATATAAAGGAAGGGAATTCAGTGCTTTCCTTGTAGAGGAACAAGATGGTGCATTCCTCTAAGCTAGTAAATCCATGGATATGTGCATTTCTTGTAAGTACAAACTCAGTTTCCTTAATGCAGACTGTGAATGTCTGCAACATTTAATGCATCAGTTCTGTAAGTCCATTTAAAGGTAGGAATCCATTGCTGTAACTTCACCAGAAAACAAAGTGACATATAAGAAATCACAGAGGAAGCCTGTGAGAGTGTCTCACCCCCAGGAGAAATGCATACATCATCCTATGTCTCATATTTGGGTGTAAGGGCAGTTACTTTCTGATTTATTGGTGAAACTTCCATGGCAAATAATCAATTTCATTTTGTCTTCTGAAATCTTTCACGCCCACAGAAAGAGCAACATCTTATTTGAAATAAAATCACCTACATCTTCTTTCAGTAACATTTGCTGCAGCACCTTCAATTATCTTAAATATCCTGCTCTTTTGCCACTGATGAAGATGCAGTACCAAGGATGCTGGGAGGGGAAGGGATGTGACCATTTCTCAGCAAAGAACATTACACTGACTGTGCCAAAGCCTCCCTTTGGGGAACGAGGACCCAACACCAAGCCCAAGGGTAACAAAGGAATGACAAGGATGTGCAAAGTTAAAAATAGGACACTGCTGCCACTGTAACCAAAGAGAGAGCATCAAAGGGAAAAAAAAAACAAACCAAGAAACGAAACAAAACCTAAACACAACACTTTTCCAGTGGAATTATTTGAATAAAGCGAGGGGAGAGGGGAAAGGAGCAACCTGTCCAGGTGCTCAGTGGATATGTCTTACTGACATTTCCCTAAAAAATTTCATACTCTGACACTGGAGAGGGGGATGAGGATGGCACATTATTATGCTGAAATTCTGGCATTTCCATGTTAAAATCTGCCTGAATATCCCTCACTATGCTTACATAGGGCTTACACAGACTTTGGGGATGGGGGTGGAGAGGGAGACAGGGCAGCAGTTTTTTTTCTTGCAACTAGCAAGATAAGCAAGCCAGAATAATTACATACAGCAGACCACAGCTAAATATTGATTCAGATGTCATTGCAAAAAGAAAAGGTAAGGGAACAGCAGCTTGAAAATAATGATGCAAAAATCTATGAAAGAATGGTAGAGACAAACAGACCTACAGCAATTATACACAGAGCAGTTCAAAAGCCCAGCTGGAATAGGAACAACAGCAGAAAATTCAGTGCCTCCTGTGAAAATGGCCCTCTTCCCTTGATATCTGTGCAGCCCTTCTGCCTGGAACTAAGCTGGCATGACAGGCACAAATTCAGGCAAGGAAAAACTTCTAATTAGAGGAGTCACTCCAGTTTAGTTCCAGGTGTCATCACTTAACCAGTTTTTTTTTTTGCATCTAGATATCCTACTTGGCAAAACATTGTACTACAGCATTAAAAAAAAAAAAAAATAAGGGAGATGGATACGTTCTGGTCATGTGCAGCAGGATCTATCATTCAAATGTTTTATATATTAAAAAAACCCGATGTTTCTCTTAATCATATTGCATTTTTTAAAACAGCAATATTTATGACAATAAGCTGTTTACCAGCATCAGCATTCACTGTTTGAAGGCACCTGCAAACCCCTAACACGGTAGAGGCTGAAAGAATCACTCCTCCTTTTTTTTCCTGGCATTTGCATTTCCCTGAAATAGAGATTTCTTATTGCATCTTCTGCACCTCCTGTGAAACTTCTGTTACCTCAGAACCAATTATAAACTTGATTGCAGCACAATCTACAAGAATAAGAGATAGTTCCTGCTCCAAAAAGAGTTGACACTGAAAAGGGCTTATTGCCTATAAATGCAGGAAAAAAAATGTGTTTTGACCCTTCTGTGGGGCTGCAGTAAGTGCAAGGGCGTAAAAAACTTCCAGCAACCCCAACCCTCTTTCTGTACGTTTTAGGTACCTAAAAAAACTGTGTAAACAGTAAAAGACTGACTGGTCAGGAGAACCTTACAAAAAAAGTTTCTCTTTGTAGAAGAATAAATACTATGATCTGTGAGAGATATTTTTTAGAATTATAACTGCTGCCTCTAAAGTTGTGCAAAACTGCTTCCCCCAGCAGCTGAAGTGTCACCATCACCATTAATATCTGTCAGGACGGTTAAAGATTCTGATTTTGAAAAAAAAAAGAAAATAGCAGCACAGCAGAAGTGCTTCTGCTTTTGAAACGGGAGTTTAACAGCTCCTGTGAACTGTATTTAGTGCTGTCAACACAGACAAATATTCACTGCATTTTATTAGAGCAGGCCTCCTTCCTTCCTTTTGACAGTAGGGCCCATGGATATTCCCAGCTTGTGCTTAATGCAAATACTTTGAACCTGGATGTGCTCATTTTGGGGCAACTTAGATAAAAACCTCCTGAAAGCTCTGGGTTTATTGGATTCCTTGAGCACCTCAGCTGCAGACATGCACTGGACAGTCTCTTCCTCCTGAAGCACTCCCTGACTTCAGCTGTGCTGCCAAGCAAAACAGCAAAGGAAACCTCTTCACACTGCACTTACTTCTCTTGATAAATAGACAGGTCCAGGCCTGTCAGCCACACAAGTTTTATGAAGCTGAGTTCAGGATCAGAGGCACTGTTAACCTTTCCTTAGATATTGTTGGGGCAAATGTATCATGGGAACATTACGTGAGCTCTCGGGATGTGGGCAGAGCCTTGGAACATGAGATAGAACAGGATGAAACTGGTAAAATATTCCAATAAGATCAATTAACAGAAGGGTTTTATTTTTTTGTGGCAAAATCAGAAGTGGGTAGCTGTTGAGTCATAGATGGCATGATCAGAATAAGAGAAGAAATCCAAGGAGTGAAGGTTCTTGTGCAGATAAGCACACCCAGAACAGGACAAAGGTACAGAATAACACTTCTTTGCAGTCCTGTCATGCCACCCACAGCCTCATATTGCTGGAAAGTATCACACAAACTGAGGAGAGTACAGTCTGTTCACTAAAAAAACCACCAGGCACCATGCTGAAGGCCAGTGGGCTGATGAAACTGAATACTAAGTGTGACTTTGGGCTGTCAGGTGCACCGTGGAAAAGATGGATTTTTCCCATAGGCATTTTGCATAGTCATTTACACCCACAAATAGTGAATATATCACACGGCTATTCCGAGTTAACAGTGTTTTTCACTCATTCTATAAAAGCATAAATGATGACTCATGCTGTAGGACAAATGAGAGGAATGAGCCCTTCATTTACAGCCAGATTTAGGGAATGTGCTCCCGCTTGCATTGAAATTAGTGGATCTCTTTCTAATGACTCTGGAGCTCACACCGGTGAGGGCCCCATTCTTCCAACAGCTTTGTGAGACTTTATTTGTCAAGACTTTGGCTGAGATCAGAGAAAAGCAGAAGCATTTTTCTGAGATGCCAGAAGTGAGAGCTTTTTTGCATTCTGATCTTCTGACAGATTTTCTGAGATCCAATATCTGCCATTATTTAAACAGCTCAGTTGGCATGTGTGGCATTCTGCAGGCTAGTAAGAAGTCAAGAACCATGCTCTGAGGACTTAATCACCCAAAAATTGGCATATAATTCAATGAGAAAGGACAAAATAAAGCAAGATAAATAGAAAATTGCTCCTGGGAATACTCCACTATATTTTTAATCGCGGAGAATGAAGATCATTCGGGCTCCTTCTATTTCAGATTTGTTTCTTTTTTGAATGATTAGACATGCAAGAGAGAAAGAGGTCAGGCACAGCAACCCAAAGGTCCCCTAGGAAGGATGAAATAGAAGCTACAAAGAGAATAAAAATTTTGGTATCAAGCCCTCTTACTCTCCTGCCCTGCCTCTCCTTTGTGTTGCCATAAAAGAACAAACCAGGAGATTTCAAGGGGAAAGCTTTTCTATTTCCTGAAAATTGGGGTATCTTCAAGGTGATGCAAAACCCACTTGCCCTTCACTCTCACCTTTCCTGGGAGATGCAGCATGAAATTGGATTGAGCCTGTGCCCAGAGGGCTGCTGCTGTGTGCAGCACCAGGGCTGACACACTCGGCTTCCTAATTGCTGCTGTAGGATCCCCCTTAAACACACTCAGGAACCTCCTGGAACCAGAGGAGCTGACATGTACTTCCCAGCCACTCCTTTCCGTCCCACTCAGTGTATTTTCCCTCCTTCTCCTGCAACACAACTCGGTGTACATTTAGCAAACACATGCCCACTATCAAATTTTAATAGACTTTAATTTTTCTCTGTCTTTGCATCTCCACAGAAGGTGACACGAATTTTGCTGGCAATTATATTCTGAGTAACCCAATTAGTCCTGAAATACAGAACAGTGAACATGGTGTATTTCTAGATCTCATTTATAATGCTTGTAGGGTTTTTTTTCTTATTTTAAAAGCTTCTCTTTTTTTCTCTGGAAATTCTCTGCTGATTATTAGATACAAAAAGATTATACTGATGTATGTAAAAGCATGTTTATTTTATAAACTACAGCTAAAATTTTATTTCAAGGTAAATGACTGGCAAAGAAAAGGGCAAAAAGGCACATATGTTAGAAGGATAAAAAAATAATACTTAAACTACCAGTGAGTTGCTCCTCACCTACCCCGATTCCAAATGCAAGAACAGGGAATAGAGCTCAATTATGGGCCAATAATTTTACATATCTGGAAGTAAAAAAAAAAAAAAAAAATAAAAGCATGCAGAACAAATTTGCTGTTGCAAGATATTTCCAAGATTCATATGGAATTCAACAACCACAGGGTATTTAAAGGTACCTAAATATATATATATATATAGCATGTACCCCACAGAAGGAACTTGTACAGAATTCTTAGGGCGTTGAGTTTTCACCGAAAATTCCTTAATAAAATATGGTGGAAATTGGTATCAGCTACCTCTGCATTAAATGATAAAGCTGGGAGTAAAGAAGACTTTTCTTCTCTTGGACTGTATATACTGTCCTTGTTGGAGATACAATTTGTCTATTTTAATACGAACATTTTTCCTTTCTGTGTGGTTATTTTACTTTGGTAGAGAAGGCAACGGAGGCAGTAAATTGGTCATCTTGGCTTTGGTATAAGATCTCATTAGTTCTTCTTTCCAAGGTGGAAATTAGGTGCAGCCCTTCAGCTTGGTAGAATGAGCATGGGTGTGAGTCAGCAGCAAGCTGTGGCCACCGGTGCTGAGGGCACAAAAGTTCACAGCAAAACTCTGTTAAAGGAAGGAAGATTCACTCGTGGGGTGCAAAATGTGACTAATGCCACTCAATATTAGCTTTTAATTAGCAGATGTAGTTTTTGCTACACATTGTGAAACTCAGTTTGTCAGACTTAAAATAGAGCTAGTGAGCAGTGAAGGAAAAAATGTTTTGGCTTTGTTTGCGATGTCCTAAAGGTATTCCCTACACATGGTGGGGGGATTGGAACAACATGATGTGCAAGGTCCCTTCCAACTGTGTGCAATGAAAGCAAAGAGCTCCTCAGAAGATATTTGGCATAGAGGTAAAGGCTGCTGCATCTCCTCTCTGATCAGATTTGAGGTCAATGACTCTCAAACACAATTTTCCTGATGGAGCAGAGGAAAGACTTTCCTGTTCCTGTATCTGTTACGTTTTCTCCAACCTGATTTTCAGACTTGCAATTACAATGACTCCTACTGCTGTTTTTTAAATCACAGAATTTAAAACAATCTAGTTAAGGACACAGACAAACAGTCCCCAACAGAGGACTGGGAACAGGAGACAAATGCCAGATTTTCTCTTATAATGAGCTTTCAAAGCTCATTTCTTGCTGTAAAGCTTCCATATCAAAAAAGATGTTTCCACCTTTTCATTTCTTGTTACGATAGAAAGAGAGTGTTTGGAATATGGAAAAAACTTAATATTGGATTTGCACCAGGAAATGAAGCCAGGAAATGCATGCTCCGAAAAAATGGGCACATCCAGGATGGCAGTGGCTGAGGGGTAAAATACTGGAGATTTTAAGATTATTGCAGTATGAATAGCTCCATGAAATACAATGAATCCCTGACAAGTGGTGTGGTTGTTTTTTTTAAGCAGCTCTGAAAACTTTCCAGGATCCACTTCTAATTCTGTCTATTTTGCAAACAACCACAGGGCAAATTCAGGGCATCTCTGTTCTAGAGAGATGCATTCTCCAAACTGGGCTGCTAATATTAACAAATCCCAAGTGCCAAGTTTGCAAGTCTGAAGATGCCCTTGTGAAGCAATGAGATGCTAAATAAATCAAACTGTCTATTATCTCTATAATCTGTCCTGTGTCCAGCATCGGGAGAAGCAGGTGCATCCTCTCAAAAAGCTTTCAATAAAGTGTTCTTTCTTTGCATTTTTAGACACGATTACTTTGCAGTGAATGGATATATTTGGGAATTTTATAAATAAATTACATGATAGAACAATCATAAATAAATGCTAGAAGCCACCACACAGGTTTCAAGAAACTATTCAAAAAGGAATTATTATTTCTTTACTTCCAAGCAATAGCAGCATGGTCTCTAAATGCATTGGCACACTTGTTTTTTCTCTTACCAGCTGTTGCCCTTTTGGACCCCAACCAGCATACTGAAGCTTTGCATTGCTGACCTCAGGGGGATACAAATTCTGGGGATCCCTGCGAAAAGAGAAAAAGAAGATTTCTGTTTCAGAAAAGTCCTTGTTTAAGCTGCTGCACACCTGCTTTGGAAATAGACCACGAACTTGCAAGATGCCTTTCAGCCAGATTTCAGTAGATTTTTTTAAGAGTAAGGTAACCACTATACCTCTAGCAAGTGTTGGTAAGTTCAAGCATTTAAGTGACAATTTCTGTTTCTTATTAATAAGAAGCTAAACATATTAGTTCCACTGCTGACTTGCCTAAGCCTTAAGAATTAGTTCAGTGATGGCAAACAACGTAATTGTATTTATCAACACCAATGATGTCCACAAAGGATAAACAATAATTATATCTTTGAATCCTACTGCCATAAGAAAAATATAATTTTGTCTTCTTCACCCAATGGGTTTTTTGCCTCATAATTTTCCTTTGAACATGATGGCAGAAAAGATTAGCAACTGTTTGACAACTGATATGAAGCCTGGCTTCAAAGGGAAAAGCTCCTATTAATACAAAATATCAAATTTTTTAGAAAATAAAATCAAAATGCTTTTCTTGTTCTCTCATCCATTACCGTCATGTTGTAGCAGAACACAAGTGACACACAGCAAATGCAATAATAGAAAAAGGAGGCTTTTTTGGTAAATGTCAAAGCAGCATAATGTCATTTTATCCCAGCACAGATAGCATTGCCTTAACTGTATTTATAGTCAGCACAAATAATTACATTACATATTCTGAAGTCACATTGCAACAACCCTGTGTATCGTAATATTCTACAAACAAGACCTCTAATAAAGCCTGTATAAAATATACCTCATTAGAAGATCTCAAACTGCTTGAAAAAGTAAGGGTATTATCATCACTGGTCTACAGACAGGAATAACAAGGCAATTTGAGGCCAACACCACTGAAAGCCAGAGAAAAGAGCCAAATCCTGCCTGGCCTTTAAGCAAAAGGCCTGCTTGCACAGGGTTTTCCAGACCATGTTTTCGAAACAGAACAAAACCGAATGCAATAATTAGACACTAAGTGAATTCTCTTTATTGCCTGTTTTGGGGCCTGGTGCAGTACCAGAGTCACACCCCAGCTCAGCACTGTCAGGCAGGAAGTCCCTGGGCTGCACATTCCCTCTGTGCTGGTGCTGTTGCAACAAGGACAAACAACACAGCAGCAAGAGGAATGTTCAGAACTGATTTTGTGCAGTCTTCCCACTGTGAAAAAGCTGTCATTTCCTGGGAACTGTTCAAAGGCCAGCCAGAATCGGGGCAGACCCAAGGTGAGGACCCCGATGGCCACAGGTTTCCCCTTCCATCAGTACTGCAGGTGGAACCCCCACAGCACAGCTGACAGGTTTGATGGAGATGGGATGAGCTGAGAATGTGGAGGGGCAAAGTGGGTCGTTGATGCACTGACACTGCGAGTCTGAGTGTATCGTAAGATGCCCAGATAGCTTTTGTTTCTACATGCAAAATGCCATCCACAGCTGCTGCTTGTAGAGCAAAATCATATCTTTTCTTATGTTTTTTTACGTAGAAGGTGTCTTTGTTGGCAGCCTAAAGTCATTTTTGTTAGGTATGGATAAGAGAACACATAATGCTCATACTGAGAGCAGCCACAAAATCCCCTTTCCTGTAAAAAGATGAGCCCTACAACTTGTTCTGGATCTTTTCAAGCTTGTGTGCATTAGCTACTTAAGTTTCCGGTCAGCTATGACTGTTAGGAATCAATCTCTCTGGTTAGCTATCTTGATTATCTTAACAGAGAGTAACCTCTGAGGGTAGAAGGAAAAGAGAAAATCAGTGAATCAAATCAAAACCCCTTTTGGGAAAAAAAAAAAAAAAAATAGCACTTCGCTGTTTGTCAATTGAACTATCTAATTCTTGGGTTATTTTACCCATGGTGAGAAGAAGAGCAAGGAATTACAAATAAAGGGGGAAATACCATACATAAATAAATAGATTATACAAATTGTAAAAATTTAAAGCTGTAATGCTTCAGATAACACAGGTGGAGCTAAGGGACAGACATGCCAATTACAGCAAATCATTCACACCAGAGCTCAGACAAGTCCTGTCAGTTCTGCTCACTGCATCATCTGTCAGGAGAGGAAAACTCCAATGCCATGAGAAATGCTGCATACACCAGCTTTGGTAGATGATAAGGCAGAAGGAAAAGCAAAGAGCTGTGCTGCAGACAAAAAAAAAGCGAAGTCATCTTCTCATTCTTGGGTATGGCCAAGCAAAAAAAGAATTGCATCTCCTGAGCTCTTTCTCAAATTGTTTGGTATGGCTGGGAAACTTCTTTTGTAGCAAAATCTTGTTTGCATCCAGCCTCATGCTGGGAGCTATTCCCTTCTACCACAGGCTACAAAAGCAGACTAAGATCCTAGTTTCCTCCCACAAATGCTCCCAAGAGATGGATATACTCATCTTGGTATATTTTGGCTTCTTCCTCATCTTTTGAAGAGAATCTTCTTCCCTGAAGTAGCCACACTCCTTCACCCACCTGCAGCAAACTTCCGTACCACATGCAAGGGGCTTGAGAAGACATCCCTCCTTGCCAAGCCTGATCCCTCAGGCTTCAGAGAAACTGCAGCAGCTACCTGGAGATGGGCTGCACCAGCAGTGGCCAGGGGAAACTGCGCTGCCAGCAAGCCCAAAGGTGGCTTCATGAATGGGCTCCACCCACTTGTGGACCTCACTCACTTGTGAAAGATCAGATTCCCACACACTTATTTGGGCTACACTGGGTGCATGGTCCATGGTGGAATATGCATGGACTCCTGACCTGGAAGCCCCAGGCAACTCCTTTAAAAACGCATTATCAGAGATTCACAGATTGCTTTGGGTTGGAAAGGACCTTAAGGATCATCTCATTCCAAGCCCCCTGCCATGGACAGAGATGCTTCCCATTAGACCAGGTTGCTCCAAGCCCCATCCAGCCTCGCCTTGAACACTTCCAGGGATAGGGTATTCTCTGGGCAAATTATATCCTGACTAACTATAAGTTAACTTCTCTGGGCTATTATATCACTGAGAGAGAGAAGGAGGAGGGAGAGTTTTCTACACAGGTGCTCTGGGCAGGATGGCCACAACTCTCTGATGGTCTCCTTGAGAGAGCTCTTAGTGATCCTCAAACTGAAAAACCCTTTTGGAGAGCATTTATCAAACACATTTCCAATTATCTTGTGCTAACATATCTTGGACCTTTATCTCTCCTTCATTAAATTTCTGTAGGGGAGTCAGACCAAAGGCACACCTGTGTTCCAGGAGCACTCATCCATTTTACAGTTGCATAAATGGGATCTCATGCCAGTCAACTCCTTTTGGGAAGTATGTTATTCCTGTTCAGCTGTAGTCCTCCGTAGCTACACACTTCCATCTGCTCCAAAACAACCCACTTAAAATTCCTCTGTACTTTTTTTCCCGAATCAATCAATATTATGGGTCATCTCAGCATCTCCAAAGAGCCAGTGCTCCTCACAGACCCTCATAATTAGGGCTTGTTTGGATTTGAGCCTGTCCCCTGTGAGCTCATTTGTGCAGGATGCTGGCTTGGAAATGGGCAATTCCGAAGGCGGTCTGTACATCTCTGGCTCCTGGTTTGGATGAAGAACCAGCTTCACGGCATCCTCACAATATTTTCACTAGTTTCTCACAAAAAAGAACCTTAGTCTTAATATCCAGCCAAAGAAATGGCAAGGCCTTATTAAACTGTTGCCATTATTTCTTTCATCTTTTAAAATGATTGATCTTACAGCCTGGGAAAGAGGGGAATAATACGTTTTAGGCCAGACAGAAGATGGAGCAGGTGCTACATAAACTCTTCCACATTAAAATGACATTGTCTGGACCAGAGGCTGTTAAATTGCTCCAGACACAGGCGTGACTTCAGCACCATGTTCAAAAAACATTACTGAAGTAATAAATTGGGAAATTTGCTCATTTAAGTGAAGTTTTTTGCCAGAAAAGCCTTCCCTCAAAATTTCCAAACAAGGGAAGTTCCCAAGTGCAAGCAGAGTGCTGACTGCCAAATCATTTTTGCTTGCAACTGAGCTCAGAACAAGTATGCAGAATAAAACAAACTAATCAATCATGTGTTACCTGCATTTGATTTTAAAAGTTACTGTGATTAATGAGGAACTTGTTTGAAAGAGCTTGTACTGGTTTTTGCTGAAATTTTTGTATCTGTGTGTTCCCTCTTCTGACATTTTCTCCTAAAGAAGGCGAATTTCCCTCAGAGACTTCGTGGCGCTGGCTCTCCTTCTGAGCATAAACATGATTAACTTTTCTATATAAAGTTCTTCAAAAGCAACTTAAAAATACCCAGAAATTTTCCACTGTAATTGAGGGACTGGCTCTCTTTACTTCAAGAAGAATATTTTACAATGCCGGACTGAAAAAGTCTGAACCTGATAAAAGCGGTCAAATTCTGGGGTATGGTACAGGCTGTTGTTCTAAGGTCTGTTTTCATAACTTAATTTTAATTTCAAATACAGAACAACAGGATTGGTATGGAAATTCTTTGAATATGCTGCCATTGTGAACAAAAATGCAACAATTTGCACCAAAGGCTGCTCTGATATGTCCATCCTCTAAAGAAATAACATAAACTATGTATATATGCTTTACTGGGGAAAATTTTGAACCTCCCTGCTTCACTATGTCATAATTTTGGAAAACATTTACTATATAATTAGTATGTCAAGATTTTAGTAATATATAAAAGTTGAAGAAATAAAGACAGCTACAAAAACATGTGGGGCAGGCAGAAATATCTCCTCTTGTTATCTGCATCAAGCCAGCTCTGAATATTTTGAAAGACAACAGTCCTAAGGACATCAAGCTCACAGTACTTTAAGCATTTTTTATGGTTATCTATAAAAAACTATCTATCTAACTAAACTATCTGTCTCAGCACCAGAACTCAATGTCTTCACATCTACTTCTAATAACATAAAATCAGGCAGCAGCTGAGACAGATTTCTTCTTCCTTAGAAAGAGGGAAAGAAAATAGAGAATGAAATAGAGAATAAAATCTAGAGGGGCAATAACGAACTGGAAACTTCTTAATATTTAAGAGTTCTTGATGCATAATGAGGAAAAAAAAAGCAAACAGGAGAAAATTTGCAAAGCCAAATAAAAGCGTGTAAAACATACAGGTTAATTAATAAATGTACAAAGAACCATAGATAAGGACATGGAGGAAGAGGGAAAGATTTCTAAGAGGCAGGAATGCAATTCCTTGAGTAGCAAACACACAATTTTAATGAGTTGTTTTTAATGACTTGACACAATTAAATGACTTGTTTACTTCAAAATTCACCAAGGAGAAGAGAAGACAGGTGCCATTAAGAAAATTTCTCCCCAGGAGATACAGAGCCCTACTGAGACTCACAGTGAGACAGAATAAAATATCATACAAATGGGAATAAAGACTTGCCAGAACAGATAATCAAGAAATCAGACTCTTAGAAGATGCAACTAAAAGAACCCTCCCGGAATTCTAATAAAAGTGCTTAATTAGATGGGAAAGGCTCTTCCATTCATCTAGGCTCATCCACTATTAAATATTTAATTCACACACTCACACATACACATACTTTCCTTGGAGCACTTTTCAATGAACAAAAGTAGAAGGAGGTGATGAAAGCAATTTGAACTTATTAATTTCAACTGCAGATGCACATCAATTCATTCAGCTGCTCTTAGAAACATCAGCGCTCACCAACCATTTTCTCTAAGATGAATTAATTCCATGGATTTAGAGTATAAAAGCTAAAAAGCAAGGGAATCTAAAACATTTGTCTCTACTCTGGCAATTCTTTCGGATTCAGGCCAACAATATGAGCTCAGAGGTCTGCCTGTGTCTGTAATCCCCCCTCAATGTAATATTTGGTACTGAACCTGCAAAACCTTGCACTTTAGTAATATTGCCTTGAAATCATAGAACCATAGAATGGTTTGGGTTGGAGGGGGCTTTAAAGATCATCTAGTTCCAGCCTGCCTGCCATGGACAAAGGCACAAAATTCAATCACTTGTCAGAAAAGGAGCCACCAAATTCCACTGGCAATGGTGTAAAATGATGGCACAGAGTTGCCTTTCTAGTCTAAAAGAACTGATTTAAAAGTGCATCAGAGACTGGTACACAGCTCTGGGGTGCAGTGATGCAGGCTGGAGGACTGCAAAGCGTTGATCAAAACCTCTGCATTTCCCCGAGTAAGCAGACAGTGGAAACGGACCTTGGACACTGGTAACATTACTTTTAAAAAGATGACATTATCATGTTTCTCATGTGACCCTTCTAAATCACAGAAGAAAGAGTGAATTTTTATTGTATTTTGAAAAGGAACTTTTGTTCCTGGAGTCATATTTTGTCTCCTAAAGAGACAATGAGAGGCGATAGCACTCAGGTGATAAACACAGAAACTTAAAAGCAATTTTCTCTTAGTCACGTAATTTTCTTTTACTCTCTAGAGCTTTCTCAGCCAGCTCTGACCTCAGTGCTGTGCAAGGCATGAGGTAAGGCACTGGATTTATCAGGGTTTCACGAGTACTTATCTACAACAGAGACATGAAAAAAATGAAAATCTAAATATTTGAATGCTGTAAAGAAGGCTAGTCGGAATTGCAGCTAGCCAAAGATCAGCTATTGAAAATATGGGGGAAAAAATGCAGGTTGAAGAGAAAGAACTTGATAAGCACCGAGATGTTTAAGAATGAACTGGGAAGGTCTTCTGGATGAGCCTGGGTTGAATGTGGTTCTTCTGAGCAATTCTGCCAATCTACAGGAAAGGATGTTTGTGATGAAACCTGAGCATTTTCCATCCATCTGACCTTGTCTGACTTTCAAACACATAATAAAAATATGGCAGCATGATGTGATGCCCGCAGAGAGCAATATGGGATTATTAGTACATAAAATGAGATACAGAAATGATCTCCTACCACCAGAGACAGCAGAAGTGCCTCGTTACAATAAGACTTCACTGGCTGCTAGGTCACACTCCTACTTGGGCAAGGGATTGATTCTTGGGCTTGTGCTCCAAAATAATTTAACAGTTTCTGTTAATTGGTTTCAAACCAAACCAGAATGACTCAGTATTCTCCATTTTCTTTTTGAAAACTAAGTCTTTGAGCAAATCTTATTTCTTCTCATGTCAACAGGTTAAGGAGATCCTGGAGGTTTGTGTGGAGGCTCTCAGGAGTATTGGAACACTCTTCTAAACAGCCTCTCCCTACATAGACTGTGTCATCATCAGTTAAAATTAACAAGGCATACACTTAGTTGTGCCATTATTTCCCTTTTTTATCAACAGCGATATGATGATTTTTAAACACCACCACAGCTGGCCTGGTTTCAGTTACAGCTTAAAAGTGGATGGCAAAATACTCTCCTTATTCAAAGGAGAAAAGCACCACTCTAGCTCTGCACTTGTGCCCCATAACAGAGATGTATAAAGCTGAAGTACCACACAAGAGGGAATGCCTGCATTTGAAAGGGGGTATAACACCTGCCTTCAGGGCTCTGCGTGTGGGAGGTCCTTTCATTCCTCTTATCTCCTTCTCATGTGTGACACGGGAAAGCAACCTTTTCTATTCCTGTCTTATCTCCTCAAATTTCTAGTGGAACATTCAGTAAATGTCGGGGTAAGGGGTGAAGAGGCATCATGGCTGGAGTGACACAGTCCGGGCTATCAGCCAGGTATTTTATCACCTTTGCCATAAAGACACTTTCTCAGTGGTTACTGTGCCAAGGAAAATTCTGGCTGTAGCACCCATTCTCCACCCAGAGGTCCTCTCTTGCTTTCCAAAATATCCCCATACCCTTCTTCTCCATATGTTTTGAGCTCCCTAGGGGTTCAGGATGCCTGTTTTTGGATAACAAGGCATTTTTAGACTACTGAATTTGGTTAGTGACTACCTGTGGAGGGGTCACAGCACGAAGTAGCAAGGATAACAGGGAGCCCCAGGACACAGCTGGGGTGCATGAGAGCTGTGGCATGGATTGCTACACATTTCTCAGAGGTGGGGCACTGTACAGTCCTCAGTGGCTGCGACAGGTCCCTGTATAGCCCTCACTATGTGGAGTGGAGACACATTAAATCCCACAACAGTGAGGAAATGCCCATAATCTTGCAGGTTTGGGTCCTCAAAACTGACGTTTTTTCAGGTGCCCACAAATGAAACAAGTTTGTTTTTTGCAGGATGCACATTCTTTGTGCTGTGTAATCAAAGAGCAGTGCACTGAGAGTTTAGTGGGCTGAAAGAGCTTATCACCCAGCCACAGCAAGATGATCAAGGCTCACCCTACAGGGTGTCTCCACAGACCCACAGAAGTGGAGCGAAAACAGCTCCCTGGGGAAACCTGTGTTTCTTGTTCCTGTCCTATCAGAAACCCCATCCAGGATCTTGAACGTTAGGGCAAAAATGCAAACAAAAATTCCTGATTCCCACTATGAAAATCCACCTACAATTTTATTCCTGGGAAGGTGAAGCATGGAAGCGGCAATTTTACAGACTGTGGTTAGTCGGTACTATGCACCATCATTTTATAAATTCTCTTTCATCCACCTTTATTTCCCTTTTCTGTCAAAACTCTGCACTAACTCAACCTTGTTGGTATGAAAAAGGAGGAATACCCGTGCCAAGCAGTTGATTTGTGGTGGTGGCAGTGTCAGGAAGCACGTGTACCCTCCAGCAGTGACTGAGGTTTGGAGGCTGACCCCAGCCTGGGCTCCTCATTCATCCTGAGGCACAAAACCATTTTCAAATGCAGACATGTTTCTCACCAGTGAAGCACATTTTATTCAAGATTCAGACTTTAATAGGAACCCTGCCTCCATTTCAGGGGGTGCTGCCTCAGAAAAACACAATGGGAGAGTTTGCTTCAAACCTTTCTTCTTTTCCTTTTTTTTTTCTTTCTGATGAGCCATAAGCTATTGACCTTTTCTGTAACATAAGGAGGTTGGTTGCTGGGCTTTTCTCTGCTAAAGTGCTAGCACTTGTGTCTAACTATTAATTACCCCAGTTCTTTTTTTTTTTTAGTCATTACTATAATTCTTAATATCAAATCCTCCCCTCAGGGGACCATTCGTTATTATTATCGCTACACATGGTTTCTAAGGTGTCCACCCACACCACAACTGATTCTGGAAGAAAGAAGCATGTGGTAGGAATTGCTTTGCCTACACAAGAAAGGAACATTTCACATTAATAATAATAAAAAAAAATGCTGTGCAGTGACCAACATGGGTGAGCAACTGGCAAATCCCCTGGGGAAATGATATGGTGTTGAGCTGCTGAAGTGGATTTCCTCCCACCAGCACAGCCAAGAGCCCTGCCTGAACTGCCTTCCAGGCTGAGCTGCTTTCAACCTGCCACAGCTTGGAAGTGAGTGATGCTTGAATAGTGGCTTTGCTTAATGAAATGCTGGTTCTTTCTTTTCAAAGAGGCCCAAAATGTATTCACAAGCAATAAGCTGGTATGTGATTTAACCACTATTCCAGTGATTTACAGAGTGTTTAATTCAGAAGATTATAGAAAGCAAAAAGCCAAACAGTTCCATCAGGGCTTGAGCCAAATGCTAGCAAACTCAGATGAAAAATTCCTGTCCACATCAGAGCATGTAAGGTCAGGCTCCATGATCAAGCTACCAAATGTAACCATTCCAAGGGCCAGTTTTCTGTTGTCAAAATGCAACTGAAAAGGCATCTGGCATCATGAGGATGTTCTTATTTATAGTCTGGCATAAAAGCCACCACACTGTGCAGAAGTGCCTTAATTAACTATATAAACTATCTCAAAATGTGATAAAATCTATAGAATGATAATTGTTCAGAGAGGGAGGAGAGAAGGAGTAGAAATAGCAGGTTCTTCATGAACTGCAGAATACATTTTTTTACTTAACAAATTTCACATTTTCATATGGTTTTACATACCTTTTTATAAAGATTTTATTTCAACCTCTACAGATCATTCTTGGGGGAAAATATTCAGCTGTTCTAAGTAAAATTTAATTAGCTGAAAACGGGTTTTATTAAATGCTGTACTTTTTCCTCTTAAAATAAAGTGTGGGCACTAATACAAGTTTATAAACGTTAGAGTGAAATTGTGCAGCAGTCTGTACAATAATTATTGCATATTGCCTCCATTGGGTAGGTACAATTTCTCTTCTTGCTTTGCAGATGGGGACACTGAGGCACAGGATTTTTTAGTGCTACAGGGACGATGTGTAACAGGCCAGATCAAAATAAAACAGAGCAGTCTTGGTCAAATGGGCAGATGTCTGAAGTAGATTCCGTTCCCTGAAGTTCTTTTATCCATGATTTTAAATAATGAAACACAGTTTTCTTTTGCTGTGAAGATGCAAATGGGAACTTGTGCAAGGGTGAACTTCCTGTCTTTTGAAATACGCAACAGGACACGTACAAAACTGATTAAGTTTTCTCCAATTAACTTTAAAGTCCATTTCTTTTCTGTCAGTGGCTTGTGAAAAAAAAAAGGAAGAATAGTGAGAGCTCTGCAGAGAGATCTAGAGACATCACTTTGAAAATTTACCCACAGTGAAGCACTGGCTCAGTTCCTCTCCCTGTTACCACTTCTGTGGATCTCCAGCACGTTTTGTGCACTCACTCCACCCCTGGGACTTCTCTTGAAGTTACTGGGGCTCAGCATGGGGCACTCGTGCAGGATTTTACAGACCCTGGCAGTGTAGGCAGGAGGAGCTGAACTCAGCTCTGTGCTTACCATGTTCCTCTGAGCCCAACACATAAAGCCGGTAAGGAATGTGGATTCTGCTTAGGAGTGACTGTGCACAACTCCTTCCTCCTCAAATGCAAAATCAGTGAGGAGTGGGAATAGCGGCTGATTTTCTCCCTGATCGTGGTAAGAACATTTGGAAGCTCCCACTGACATGTCCCAGCTGGATGTGCTAAGAGCTCCTGTGAGGGGGTCAGCACTAATCCCTGACACTTGCCTGTGTTCAGAGGGAAATGGTTCATGCAGGACTGGGTGAGCTCTAGGAGGCCTGAAAAAACATGTTTTGTGCTGGGCTTTAAATTGGGGAATGCAAACACAACTGGAAAAAACTGTAATATTTCTGCTGGCCACAGCAAGAGATTAAATACAGAAGCACCCCCTTGGATATCTGTCCAAAATTAGCTCTTGCTCAGAACCTGCAGTGCCAGATCACACCAGTAGCCCAGCAGCATGCACTGGTGTGAAAACACTTTAATTCTGGTGAGGCAAATCTTGCAACTGGGTTAGGGAAACACTCTGGTCAGTCCCAGCCTGACCATAAAAACCCCCAAGAAACGAAGTTCTTCCCCTTATTTCAGTGAAGGATGTGAATGACTAAGATAATTCATATTAGACTCGGTAAGAGCAACATTATTAAACCCACAAAAGAATAAAACAATTTTCAGAGCCTGTTTTTCAGGTCGTTGCCTGTACTGCTAAATTTTTATTTTCCAAAATTAGGAAAAATAATATAAGGAAATAACTGTATATGGTATTGGAGCTCCACATTCCCCCAGCACCTTGCAGGAGAGCTCCCTGTTCCACATCTGGACCTGCAGATGCTATCACAGTACCTATAAATTACAAGTAGCTGGCAACTGCAATGCAGCAAGTTCAACTGTGCGGTTATGAGAAGAGCCTTGCAAAAATATTTATAAATGGAGACAGCTGCAAGCAGTTATCAGCAGATATCTCTGAAAAGCAGCAGCATTCAGAGGGGAGCAGATGGGACAGGACGGAGATGCTCATCCCAGGGAACACGGGGCTGGTTCCACTAGATGGCACCCGGCACCAGCACCGCGTTTTTGGGGGAGCAGCAGGAGGAGAGAAGAGGCGACATGAAGGAAAGCTGAGCGGAACATAAGCCCCTACACACCTCCGCCCAGGAAAACGGGAGCTGCGGATCTCAGCCGGCTCCCCTGTGCAAACCATAAACCACGGGCCACTGAAAGCAGGAGGCAAATGAGTCAAAGCAGCGGCGGGTTCGACCCCGAATTTACCAAGAGGCTGTGAGAAAGCTGAAGTAACAAGAAGGGAGGTATTGAATCTGTGTGATCTCTTTCTTCTGCCTCGGGCTTATTTTCATTTTTAAATCAGATCCTTTGAGTCTATGTCATTGGCATCTATTAGTTGTCCTGTAGAGACCCAGTGCGGGGAGTTTACTTTGACAACAGCTCTTGTGGAAAAATATTGCAGTCCTGTATAAAATACCATTTGGGAACATATGTGCCGAGGACATTCCCCAACTGGTTTGTCAAACTTATTGAGAGCTTGAAATGAAATCTGGAAAACATTGGTATGAGCTCCTTTTGACTTCAGACACAGCCTGAATCTGGAGAGCCTGCAGAATGTGGCAAAAAAAATTAGAAAAATCCCTTTAAAAAACAATTTATGCTGGCAGATTAATGCCATGTTATTTAAAAAGTGATGTCAGAGATTAGGTTAATTGGCTTCCTTATTAGTTAGCCTCAGCAGGGGAGTAGCAAGGGCATGAGGGGGGTTCAAATCCGAAATTGCCTGGCCTTCCTGATGAGGCAGATCATAGCTGAGGATGGGGAACAGGATAGAGAGAGGGAGCACAGGGAAAGAGACGCTGTCACAGCCTGTTTCCAGGAATGACTGTCTGCTGAGCAGGAGGACACTGTGGAGGGGAGTGAGTTTGTTCCCCAGCAGTCACTGCCTCGGCTGCTGAGCTGGAGAGATGCCGAGGGCCACAGGCACACACCAACAGGGCGTAAAGCTGTGCCTGCTTGCACAGGAGGAAAAACTGAAAACAGCTTGTAAAAGTGGCAAAGGGGTCGTTGCTCAGTGCAGAATTTTGTCACTCCTGTTACTGACAGGTGGAGAACAAGGATGGCTGCTTGTGGATTGCAAATTTCATCATCACCAAAGAACCTGGAATGTCAAACTGAACTGAACCTTGTGCTGTGTCCTGCCCTCAACAACCTTCATCCACAGGTATCCATCAGAGCAATATTCCCGTGTTAAATACGAAATAGGTGATGAAAAGATTTTTACCCCTTCATCCAACAGAGGCTCTACTTTCAGCTGATGTGTTTCAGCACCTGTTACCTCATGTTCACCTGCTGGACCTGTCCCCTCTCTTCATGCACCACCCTAAAATACACATGGAGGTCCAGAGGAACGATAAGTGCCCGTGTTCCAGGGAAATGGCAGTGTGCTGCCCTTTCCACCACTCACATGCACCATGATCACCTGAAAGATCAATGAAATTGTCACTGCACAGTGTGGTTCACAATGCCTGTGCACAAATCTAAAGCCTAAACTTTGCAAACCACACCTGTACCAACACGAGATTCAGGGATCTTTCCAGCCCTTCTTCAGCTCATGGTCTCCTGATCCACCACCACACCACGCTGTGAGGACATCAATGCCTGACACAACTGTGAGCCTTCTGGTGTGCTCTCACTTTCCAGATCTCCTCCTTTGCTGGAAACTTCTCCTCTGACACATCCAACCCTTCAGTTTCCTGCGCCACTGCTCAACCAAACACAGACAGCAAGGGGAACCACAGCTGCATGCACAACAGAGCTGAAGCTGGGGGGAAAAAGGAGCTGGTTGTCAGGGACAAAGATCATGCAGTAGTAGAAAACTGCTTGGACCACTGTATTGTTATTTTTTAGCATTTCTAATACACGTTATGCCTGATACTTCTATTTTTTCCACCTTTGTTTTGTCTGGAATAGAACTGCGCTGTCAGTCAAGCCCTTTTTGCTCTTAGCCAGGTTTGCTGCAGACACAAAGCTTATATGCTCATGCTGTGTCTTCATCCTGTTGCTGAACACTTTCAGCCCACAAGCTACTACTCAGATACATTGCCAGAAAGATGGAGTTTTGAAAAACTAAGCATATTGAGTAAATTCCCAGAAAAACCCCAGCCCAACCAACCAACCAACCAACCAACCAACCCAAACTAAAACATAACCAAACAAAACAAAAAACCAACCAAACAAGAAACATATCCCCCCCGTCCCCCTCCTCTTCCCCCCCCCCCAAAAAAAAAGGAAGCAAAAAACAAAGAGCAGATTGTGGCAGGGAAGGGAAGAGACTGAAGAAATCTGGAGTGTGACACATGGACACTACAGCTTTAACAGGGTTGATGGTGAGAAATCTCCTAATTTCCATGTTCCAACCATACATGGAAGCAATTTAACATCTAGCTCATGATTTTTTATAGTGAGTGGATCACAAGATGGAAGCTGGAACGAAGCAGGCTGCACAAGCTCCCGGGCTCAAAGACTTTAAATCATGTATGTCTCTATTACACACTTTTTTGTACAAAGTATTGTTCGTCTGTCACTAAGTAGAAGACAAAGAAGTTATTTTAGCTTTCTTGTTGTTGTCTGAGGGTTTTGTTGGGTTGCAGGTTTTTTGTGGGTTGGTTTGTTTGTTTTCTCCTATTCATTTTTTTTGTTTGGGGGGGTGTGTGTGTATGGGGACTAGTATGCTGAGACAAATCCTTGAGGAACATCTGAATGTGGACAGGATTTTTATGCAGAAGAAATGCTGAGAGATGTGTTTATATCTGTACTTCTCCACTGTTAAACCCACAGATTACTGTACCAAAAAAAAACTGATTGGAAAGAGGGCAGGGGACTAAAAAACGTAGGTGTTGCAATGTCTGACTTCTAGGCCTTTTGCCCTTAAGATATCATACCCCTGTTGAAAAATTAGTTCCCCTGAGGACTGCCCAGCGGGAAGGCGGCTGATCCACGGTGCACAGAACAGTGGGAGCTGTCTGCAGAAAGCAGACACAGGCATGGCCAGGACCCTGCCTTCTCCCAGGGCAAGCCCCTGGAGGCTGAAATCAACAGGTCTTTAGGAGATGTTCCAGTGTTTTCCCAAGCCCCAACCCATTACAGTGGTATTGGTGAGAGAAAGCAGATAGCAACTGAAAGGGGAGGTTCACATTGGATATGAGGAGAAACTTTCTGCCCATGAGGGCAGTCAGGCAGTGTGACAGGTTGCCCAGGGAGGCTGTGCAGTCCCCACCACTGTAGGTTTTCAAAATCCAGCTAGAGAAAACTCTGAGTAACCTGGTTTGAGCAGGAGGTTGGGCTGAGTTACCTGGTGATAATATGATCACCCTATGTACAAACCAGAAAAAGTTTTTTAAATCTTGCATGTTTTGCCAGCGACTGCAAAGATCCAAAACACCTTCTATCTGTTTAGCCATGTTGTATAATAATGGCAACCAGAAGAATCTTGGCAAGTATTTAAACGAATCATGTACAAGGATGGACAGAAATGGCAAAGCACAACTATATTGTCCCTTTTACCCATTTCTGCATAGTTATCACCACTAAGGTACTTAAAACATGCAACCTGACAGCAGCTTCCTGGCTTTCAGCTTCATATTTAATGACAATTAATTGAGGAATTTTGCTGTGGAAGTTATGCATTTCCATTGGTGCTATGGAAATGTCACCCCGAAATGGTCTGTTCCAGCATACGTCTACAAGTGACTCTGGTGTGGTGGCATCCCATTCCTGACAAGCTGGGCCACTGCTTCAATTGCATATAGAAAAAGAAAGCATAATTTAGGGAAAAGAAGGTAGAAACTAAGAGCTGAACTCTAAAGAAACAAGGCAGGTGAGATGATTGGTTGGGTGATGGAGTTGGAACCACAGGCACCATGAAGACAAAGCGTAAAAAGAGGGTTTAAAAAAAACTGCAACTAATCAAAGCTAAAGAATCAAAGAATCATAGAATGATAGAATGGTTTGGGTTGGAGGGGACCTTAAAGATCACCCAGTTCCAACCCCCCTGCCCTGGGCAGGGACACCTTCCACCAGACCAGGTTGCTCAAAGCCCCACCCAACCTTACTTTGAACACTCCCAGGGGTGGGGCAGCCACGACTCCTCTGGGCATCCTGTGCCAGGCTTCACCACACTCAGAGGAAAAAATTCATTCCCAATACCTAATCTAAGCCTGCCCTTTTTGTGTTTGAAGCCTTGTCCTATCACTCCATGCCCTTGTAGAAAGCTCCTCTCCAGCTCACTTTCAGGCCCCTTTCAGGCACTGAGGCTGCAATAAGGTCTCCTCAGAGCCTTCTCCTGTCCAGTGCTCTGGTGAGTGGCCAACCATGGCTCTCAGCCAGACACCACCACATCTATATTCTAGACAAAACCCCTGAAATCTGGAATATGAAATTCATGTAGTCGGACTCTCTGGGGAAGCTGAGTACTTCTGTTTCCAGACTTTGTCATCTTTTGCATGGCACAGAGCTCAGTGGATGCTGCAGCTGAAAGCCAGGCCATTGCAAAGGGCTGTCACAGGAAACCATTTGTCACAATACACATTGTTTTGCAGGATCCTTAATGGCTGAGCTTTTAAATGAAGACATTGAAAAATTGCTTACCCATGAGGTATTTTGCTGAGGACATAATATGCTGTATATGAATGCTGATACACCTGCAAAACAAAATTAAGAAAAAGACAACAAAAAAAAAAGAGATTAGTAACTGTCACCTGTGTTAATAGGGCTCGCTTTTTGCAAAAATACTCTAGCATGTGTGGCTGAGAAGCTCTTCTAAACACTTCAAAATCTCTAGTAGAAAAGAACAATGCATTAATCCACTTAGAGCGGTTGTGTGTTCCTTTCATCCTGCACTTTGTTACGGTGTTTGGCAGATCGTGCACACCCAGATGCTCGGTGTCGTTACCATGGCTACCAGGTCTTTGATTAAACCGGGGGCACACGGGCTCTGCAAAGGCTAAATATAGAACAGTCATTAATGAGGACACCTTGGTCAGCTGGAGACATTCTCCATCATTATAACTAGACACAACAGGGACACAACGCGTGTTTTCGTGCTTTATTTCCACATAAATAGAACAGGGAGCGGTGCTGGGTGATATCAGAGCGGGTTGTCAGGCCCCTGTCAGTCAGGAAATAAAACTGTATTGACTCAAGGCGTAAAGCTGACTTCATGTTTCTGTGACCTGCTAAGTTGCATCTTCATATCAATCTGTGCTCTTTGGGCCTTGGGGAGGAGCTGGCCAGCTTGCACAGCAGCTCATCTCACAGGGGACAGTTTATTACTTATTTTCTAAGCAGTAAATAATAACACCAGAGTCAATGTCACTGATTTAAGAGGTGGTGATTTTCCTCTGGTGACAGCACAGTCCCTTACAGTGATCAGAAGTCAGGGCAGCAGTGTGAAAGGTCTAAATATGAATCATTTAATACAAATTTATACAGGAATCACTTTTTGCTATTCTGTCCTCTTACTGTATGCTGCTAAATAAATAAATAAATAAATACGTCTCCTAGCAATCATTTAATTTGGCTTCTGCTTAAATCCTTAAACCATTTTTGCTGTCCAGCAGCTCTCATAAAGCATCCTGCCCCAGAGGACAAAGAAAAAAATTATTGAATACTTGCTTCACCAAGCAACTTTGATCAGAATTATTTTTCCTAGGCTCCTGTTTTTGCACAAGTACTTCTTTTTATACTTATGCCAAAAAACCATGAGATGTCCTGGATGATGCTGCCAGCCCCAGCAGGGGCCATGCCACGCACATCATTAGCATCACAAGTAAGCATGACTCACTCCCTGCCACTCTGGAGGGCAAACCTGCACAGAGGTGTCTAGAACGGCCCTGCAGCTTCTGGGGTCTCAGTGAAGAGGCAGATAAACGCGAGGCACATCAGTAAACACAAGGCACATCGTCCTGTAAATATCAAACCAAACTTCTCTGTTACAATTTGAAACCAAACACTGAATCCTTACGCCACTGCGTGAGCTCCCTGAAAAACAGGCACAGAGGTGAAAGCACTGGATTTCTACCTATGAAATGCAGAGACTGATGCTGGATTGAAGTGATTCCCTTCTTCCCTGTGCAATTCACTCCCTTCATTACAAGGACATCATGAGGTCACATCCCTAAATCCTATCTCCTTTCAGGCATTTAGATCCATAAGGACTCTTCATGCAAGGTGATCTTTTGGTATATTGATATCAGGGGAGGTCTAGGAATACAAGTGAATTGACCAGAAGCCAGCATGTATTTTAGTACAAGTGTCCTTTTTAGATCCACCTGTGCCAGATGATGTCAAATAAATTACCATTTCCTCACCCTCATCCAATCATACCAAAGAGCTCTTGAATCTTCTGATGTTGATACCTGAGACCTGGCTGATACATGTGGCCTTAGAGTTTATTCCAGCTTTGATGAAGTCCTAAAACTGCTACAATTCCTTAAAGAAAAAGCACTGAAGATTGAATCTGCCTACAGAGCTGAAAAACCTGATAATACATTGTCATTAAATACTGAGTCACTTTTGTCTTCCAATATCCTGGCAGCAGGATGGAAAAACTGACTTGGATATATAAATTCTGATCTGAGGCTGGGACTGTTGTTCAAGGTTATGAGCCATGCTGTGTTATCAGATACCGGAGACATAAGCCCCCCAAAATGAGCTAAACAGATGCCTTCAGGGAAAAAAGACAAATGTGGCAGGCTGGAGGGAAAAGAAACAGATAGGGAAGTTTTGAACAGGACACCTGCTGATGTCCTTGCTTGTGGTACAGAGTCCTACAGCCCTGCTGGAGAGTTCAGAGCTGTCTTAGAGCCATTAATGGAGACTGAGGCAAAACATTTTCTTTGCTGAGAGAGCTTAGGAGTGAGGAAAACAAAAGTTGCAGGACACTCAAAAAACTCTTTTATTTTCCGAATGTCATTTGTCATCAACTTGGGTCTTTGGCCAGACTCTCAAATATCTCACATCAGCTGTGCTATAGTATACAGTCTTCAAAGGCTTGCAGCTGGCAGAATTCACTCACAGGAGCAAAATTTTGTCAGATAAATCCTTACAATGTATCGGTTTGCTTATGTAAAAAGAACTACTTGTATGAGCAAAGATTTCAGGACCAGGTGTTTATTATTATTAGGACACGAGCACATGCAGCTCAAAAATCCCTCTCAGCCCAACATTTTCAAACCTATTCGGAAAACACACTGCCAGCAACGCTCCTAAGCAGAAAAGAATCCAAGAGAAAAATCAGTTTATGTCTTCCTGAGAAATTAAATGTCTGCTTTCCTCTTAGATATGCAACCCAAATGAAGTTAACTGGACTTTTTGAGAGGATGACTTTTTTTGCTTAATATCTCTACTAAAATTTCTGCTGGGGTCAAGATGAATTTGGCTGTTCACTTCGCAGTAGGAAAAATCCACAGCAGGGAAAAGTGCAGGGAAGAGATGAGCATTCTTCTGAAATTCAAACTAAGCGACAGAGAATGGAGAGTGTTTAAAAGTTAGTATTCACTTCATTAAACCTGTTTCTGAGGCTTGGCCAACAAAAATAGCTGTATAAACGGTGTGTTCCCCTTTTCTGTCAAAGAGTGTGGTAAAAGCCATTGACTGATTTGATGCTCTCAGCCCTGATTTTTAGCTGGATCCCAGAAGCATTACAGCTCCTCTCAGTAGAGAGGCATGTTTGGGGGTAGCAGAGGTTTTGGCAGTTGTTCTGCTCTGTAGACTCTGTGTGCCGAGGCATCCCACCAACATCAGTCAGAATGGGTTTGAGAGTGCTCTGAAGGGTTCTGGGTATCACCACAATCAGGGCACAGAAGCTCCCATGCCAGCTGTCACCAACAAGTGCTGTAAAAGTCATTATGCTAAAACCATTGGGCCAGAAGCTCTCCCACTGGGCTTCTCATCCCAGGTCACAGCACAGATCTTGTTTACTTTCAATCTAAATTATGCTCTGCAACAGGTGCATGCTTACACTGAAATCATAAAGGGACCCAGAGACGGATCTATCTGTTCCCACTGAAGTCTTGGAAAGGCAATTATCTCTCTGAAATTCAGAAGAATGCAGGGCTAATTATATATGACAACACCTTGTTGTGAAGCCACCGACCTCGTTTTATGTAACCAACAGAAGAAACCTGGGCCTGGCCAGATGACAGCAGAAATGGAAACACTGCAGCACACAGAGCAGCAGAGCAGGGCATGTGCCTCTCCCATGCCACCAAATTCCAAAGGAACAGGGAAATCGTGGTTCCAATAAGGTACAGAAACAAAGTTGAAGAAGCAATTTCTGTGTTCTCTGTCACTATAGAGCAAAGTATGGTGTGAAAGGTAATGTCTCCTTGGAAGAACTTGTTTAAGTGCCGTAAGGATACAGGTCCTAGTCCAGCAGGGCTTGCTGAAATAGAAACTATATGTTATTTAAGTATAGAATGGATCTGGACTCATTTATTCATTGCGACTATTCATATACTTTAAATTAGAATCCATAGCTCTTGCCCCAAAGTAACTGCAGAAGTATGTGACATAAATCCAAGAAGTTTGTGAAATGGGTTTTCAGCATCTTATGACTGGTATGAAAGACTGCACTACCTGCTGAGGATTTATCACAAGCATCAGGAAAAAAGGAAGAGTTTAGTTTACACTTCCATCTCCTCTGTCAGTTGGTTTCTGTCTCACTTTGTGGGCTGATGCCAGCACCAGCAATAAAAAGCATTTACAGAAGGCTTTCTTTAATGTTTGCATGACAAGGTGCTGAGTCAATACAAAGAAGAGGCACCTCATTTCAAGGAGGTTTACAAACAAAGAAAGGGGTGAAAAGCCCTTAGAAGAAGGCCCCCCAAATCAGCCCAATCCATTCATCTTCCAGCAGGCTGTTCTACCAAAACAGCTGATTTAGGATCTTAGCACCCGGCATATAAAACAGCTCATGGATCTGGGATTAAACCCAGGCAGATTGGCTGCAGTGAGCTCATGATTGTTACTTACTTGATAAATACAGGAATAAAGCATGCTTTGCATCCATTTTTAAATGGCTCCATAGAGCCACCTGGCCCCTCATACAGTAGTGTTATTTACATTAAAGAATTACCCAGAAAACTCACAAAAAAATCCCATAAAACTTAGAGCTCACAAGGGACCAGTACAGGGCACAGCAGAAGTGCAAGCTGTTTGCAGCTTGCAAGGCTAAATGCAAAATTTCTACTGTTTAGTGTTATTCTTCTTTTTCAGGAATCACACATTTAATCCAAAAAGTCACCCCAGTGCTCCCAAATAAAAATGAACACACTAAATAGTCATCAGAAAGGAAAGTGTACAACAGTTTGCTAAAGCCTGAAAATAGCAAGAATATATTTTAATGTAATTAATCATAAAGCACTCAGGATTTATCTGGGTAAAATGACTCATTTTTTATTCTGTAACAATAAAGTACATCAACAAATAATAGATCCCCTCAGGATTCTTAACAGAGCCCAGTTGTCTTGATAATGTATCTGCTTCTACACTGTGTAGTAAGACAGCAAAAATATATCACAAGTGGCTGGTGAAACAGGAACTGCCAGATCCATTAAAAGGGTTTCCCACAAAGAGTCTCTAAAAAGACATTTGCTGGAAATAGATTATACAGCCCATTTTCCTACTTATGCTCTGAGCAGACAAATCCCCAAATGCACATATGAATGTCAAACCAATTGAATAATCCCAAACATTTGACATAATTACATATTCCACCTTTCAAAATGGTCCTGGTGCCCTTAAACAGTAACTAACGCTGTGATGCAAAATATGCAGGTAAAAGATGATTTGCCATTTGGCCTTTAGCATCTGTGATATTTAACCAGGCTCTGAAGCTGACAGATTAACAGGGAAAAGAGAATAAAGTAGAATGCAGGAAGGCTGCTGCTGTGCATTGGAAAATAGCTCATGTATTTGGTACCCTGTTTCCTCACAATGGCTGGAAAGGGAGGGGAAAACAAGTTCAGGAGGAAAAGCGCAAGCAAATGCTACCCAGAGGTTGTGTTTCCTTCTCCTGCATGGGCATACCATGTTCATAAAGGATACAAGTCACTACCACACTGTCACATGGACCCTTCTATTGGTCAGTCACCAACAAGCAAATACGATGCTCACTTTACAGGACAACTGTGTCACTCATACAAATCTTCCAGGAGAGAAAAGGGTAATTATTTGACTAAAAATACCTCACTGCCATAATCTGTTACGGTAGTCTGTGGAGGATTAAAGCAGGTCCCTTTAATTTGCAGAATATTCTGTATTTTTTGCAAAAATCAGCATTAAAAACTAAATTTTCACTTAATGTGTCAACATCATTTGCCTTGATCAAAATTCTTTATGAAGCCATTGGTTCCTTTGAACCCTTCTGTTCTATTGAGAAGAAAACCTTTTGCCATGACATGTTGAACTGGCCCTCCAACGGGATGAAAAATCCATTCCTGTACCTGATCACCAACTTCTGTGTAATGTTTTGCTCAACTTTTGTACTTTCATTTGTGATTTAGAGCACGAGGGGTTACCTCTGGGTGAGGCATGGTTGGGTAATAGTCTTTTCATTTTTTCCCTCAGTGGAGACAGAATGGTCAGCAGTGTTCTCCTCAGCCCAACTATTTTTGCAAAGGATTATGACCATTTTATTGCTAATAGGCACTCCATAGTAACCAGCTCGGAATTAGATTCTCTCAGAAACAGCATGCTATCTATTCTTTCTGTGTCACTGCAATAAAAACGAAAAACAACCAAAATCCATACTGGTATTTTGTACCCTGCACTCAGTGAAGCTTGATTGCTTGCAAGAACAAAATAAATCAATAAAGCCATATAATTTGAGGTCTCTTCGACATTCTCACCTTTCAGATTCATTGTGATACTGACCTATTTTGCTTTCTTCTGAGACAGCATATTCTCTTTTGTCCCTGCATTGAATTATCCCTTTATACTTTATCACTTCTCCAGTAATGCACCTCCAGTACAGCCTCATGCTGTGTGTCAACCTGCTTGTACAGCCCTCTAAGGAACACTGCCCATTTCTCTTCGTGCCTCTAATAAATTAGAAAACCCATAATGAAAGGCTATCAGTGAGCACTTCCTGAGCATTGGTTCAGCTGGCAGCCAATAACCCACAGCTGTCACCAAACACCTGATCTACGATGCTCTCACCCGCTGCTGCTGCGCGTATCCAGCTGATCAGCCACATGTGTGATGTGCTCACAGCCACAGAAAGGGCACTCCGGCACGGCTGGGACACTCCAGCACAGTCTGGGGAGCTCAGGGGAGGGCAGAGATGGGGGAAACGGGCTTGAGCAAGAAAGATGATGAGAAGACGGGGTCTCTGAATCAATCAATGTACCGAGAATTTGGCAACTGGTTGTCTGTTCTGTAATTGTCTCTGTATTCCAGAGGAACTAACTTAACATTTGGGAAAAAGCAGGAAGATATCTATCTGGGGAATGAGTGTATTAGAGTTGTTATGGGAAGTAAACCTTTTTCTTGCAAAGAGGAGGGAAGGATCCCGACCCAGCAGTGTAACTGTGCCTGGGTGAGGTGACACAGCCAACACTAAACTGGCAGTGCCTCAGAGAGACCCAGCGAGGCCGTGCCTCATCTCAATCATACCAGTATGGATCACTCCACTCATGCCCAGTATCACAGGAAATCAGCAACTGAGTGTCTCCAGAACCAGGAAGAAACTTTAGCATTCGATTTGGAAGAAGGAAGTAACACAAGAGGCAGTGCATCACCAGGAAGAGTGTTTGCACATCTCTGTTTTTCAAATCTTTTAACAATTTAATCTCTTAAGACTGAAAATTAAATCATGGTCCTCGTTGTTTAAAGGACAACCAGGACATCTCTCCAGCCATGCAGTGCTGTGAATGCCCTGCCACCCACACCAGAGAGGCTTCCTCAGAGAACAGTCTCACATCAAGGTGACATGAGGAAGGGACAGCACATTCCTGCCATGGGGACTTGCATTTTGGAAGCATTTTAACACAAGCCGAAGCCGACTGCGGTGGGGTCATGCGCCACAGGCAGCACGCACGGTTAATATGTAAATCTCTCCCACAAACATACAGAGGCGGTGCTGGGATTAGAAGCTGTTTTTCCAAGCACCAAACCAAAGGTCTCTGAAACAGCAAAGCCAAGGAATTATTCCTTTACAAATAGTGTCATCTCAAGTTTGCAAAACAACTGTAAATAAATGTGATGGCAACATCCACCATGGTAATGGATGGGCTGCCGTGTTGTAAGGTAATGCTGCTAATTCACCTTCCACAAACTGATTATCTATCTCAGTTGTTTCATGATAATAATTCTTTATTAAAAGATTAGTTTTCAAATTACACTTTTGAGAGCCTTATACTGCTGACAACGCCAAAAGGGAATTTCAAGGCCGGCTTGAGGATTTATGACTTTGTGACGGCAGCGGAGTGGAGTGGATGCTCTTTTTGTTACAAATGCAGTTCCAGAAGCAACTCAGGCCACAGGTATTAACATACAGCTCGTGTGCCAGCTCTCACCCCTCGGAGAGCGTTAATCCAATCTGCCAACTGCTGCTGCACTCTAATACAGCTCTGCCCTGCCAAGCAATTACAAAAGCCTCCTTTTGCTCCCGAGCCACCTGTCCCTCACAGCGCTTCACTGGCACCACAAAGCCCTTGCAGTCACTGGCTTAAAGGACGACTGCTCCATTTTTAACTGGTAAATAAAATGGGAGCTGCAAAGCACTCAGCAGGAATTTTGCACCAGCCTTTGTGCACTTGTTGATGCTCAGGTTATTGGGAAGTAGCTGCAATGAAGTTATAAAGAATTAAGACTGAGGCTTACGAATAATGAGCTCATTCTGTTGTTGATCTTTTTAAAATTTTATCAATATTCACATCACAAGATAAACTCCCAGGTTTCCCCTCCCACCCTCTATTCAGAAACTTGGAAATGAGAATAAAATTGTCTAGAACATAGTTGTGATTCTAACACACCAAACAATACATCTGAGGAAAAGAAGTAAAAGATGAACAAATGTTATTATGTATTAAGAGTACAAAAGTAGCCTGAGGCCAAATAAATGTTTTAAAAGGAGATAGCAATTATCCCAAATCCAGGGATTTGGGATACATAGAACACCTTCAGATCCATAGAAACACACCCATAGAAAGCCATGATTCTCTAGGAATATCTGAGATCGTAGTAATAGTTGTATTGGGCCAGACCCAAAGTCCACCCCGTTCACTACCCTGGCTCAGTAGCCCAAAGCCAATTCAGACCAAAGACTAGAGTGAGCTGATTTACAGTCATCCTTTCCCAAAATACTTTCCCAGGCTCTCGCACTTTGCAACTTGGAGTGCCTCTCTTTGCAACTGCCTGCCTTGAGGGGTGTCCCTGCCACTGACCTCTCCAGTCATTCTTTACAAGCATTTACCCTTTTTGCACCTACAAACTCATACAGCAACTCCCTTTCCCCAGACAACGGTGCCAAAAGCTTGTGTGGGGTATGATTCCTCTCAGCAGCCTTCGATGTCTATTTTAACCTCAGATTTACACCCTGAATCATACTGTTTATAGAGGCAGCCGGGGGTAGCTGGTGGAGATGGGAGTTTACAGGGTTCACATCTACATTCACTCGACTGACTCTCACCTTCATTGCCTTTGGAGTTACAAGTCTGAGGGCTGAAAGACAGCATGAGAAATCAATGCTTAATACTGCTTTTAATGAAACATTAGATAATGCCTTCTTGCAAAGAAACATTTCTTGAGCTGTGCAGACACTGACTGTGGAAAGATTCTAAAAGTCTCTTTTTTGTGAAGTTTACAATGCAAATGGTAAAGCTTTGTAGCAATTATGTGAGAACTAAGCCATGAAAATGTGCTGAATGCTTAGTATATCCAATTAATTTATTCGTTTTTAAATAATTCACTTTAGAGACAGAAATTAGCAACTACAGAACCACAGCATATGTTCTTTCTATTAAAATTTACTCTTAGCATGTAAAAATTGCTTTTTCTACTGTAGCAGCTGAGAATGTGAATACTACAAAGAAGTTAGCAGCACTGGCACTGAAATTTTTTAAGATGGTCCTAGGCTCAGGGCACTTTTAGAAGACTCAAAGAAAAGAATCTGAAACAAGAAAGATGAGACCATCAGAAAGCATTAGAGAACAACAGTTTAAAAGCAGTGAAGTGGATGCAAAAGAAATGAAAATATCCAGATATATGCCAGGGACCTTGGTCAAAAATCCTCTCCCCATTCAGTGAAAGATTAATTTTCCAGTTCCATATGAGATCAGAAGACACAGAGCTGTATCTCAATGGACACACAGATCTAATTCACTGGAAGAGACAATTCTATTTTCTGACATAAAGAAAACAAACTGAAATCACACAGAAGGCAGGAGGACATTTTATGTGTTATCTTTGTGATGCTATGGGCAACTTCCATGGGGTAAATGGTCTGTGGTGATGATGAGCATCTCTTTGGAAAGCAGGGGGAGAGCACAGAGGACAGGAAGGAGCACAGAGCCTGCCCTGCTCCTTGCCTGCTGCCTGCTGCAGAACTCTTTGCAGCACTGCCATCAACAGCATCACTCTTCCACTCCTGCACAAAAAAAATACGAGGATTCATGCATTTAAAGACATGACTAAAGCCCTATGATTCCTCTTCCTTTTCAAAAAAGAGCTTCTTTTGAGCAGAGAATAGAAGAAAAAAAGAATAGAAGATTCCATTTTCAAATGTGGGTCATTAGCTGCCCAAGGAGGAACGTTAATTATTGGTTTTAACATAGAGCTGGTACAAGCAGAGTTCTGCAGGCATTTAAAGAGATAAAAGGCACTTGTTTGGGGTAAACACAGAGAGCCATACACTCCTTGGATTTAGGCATGTAACTCAGCTAAAGAGGAGAACATTTTCGTCAGAAGATTTGCATTTCTGAGTACAGGAACTTCACTGGGGTGCCCTGCATAGCAAGAGCTGTTTTTCCAGAAGAGGGCACTAATTATATTATTTTTACTATTTCAGTGATTAAAAATTAAAAAAATAAAAAGGACTGGAAATCAGAAGAATTGTATTATAGACTGCTTCATGTGTTTCTGCAGAGACACCAGAATTAAATTCTTTCTAGTTTTGCTTTCTGAAGCTTTTAAAATCACTGTTGTCTTCCCCTTTTGCATGCTATTCCTAATTTATTTCTTTCCTTAACATTTTAAAACAACCACCTATATTTATAATGATCCATCACAATCCAGGATGTTTATTGTCCCTAAAAGCTTAGGAAGCAAATTTATGCTAAAAAGCAGGAACTCGCCTCTAATGTAATTCTGAAACCTCTCTATGTTGCCAGGAATCGAGTTATTTGTTAATTTTTAATTTTTTTCAATAATTTTCATACTGGTATTTATTTCATACCTCGTAAAGCAAAGTTCCGCTGTGTTTCACTAAGATAGATCCCCATAGAAGTACAAGAAAGAAAACTGATTATTTTACTCCTGTCCATCTAATTTTGACTATCTAGGAAACCTTGCACAATTATCTTATGAAGGCTTCATTCAAAAAGAAATTGCAGTTTATTTTTAAGATATTTTGTGAATCTTATTAGGACATTAATCTCTAATAGTTTGCTCAAGTTAGCTCATCTATACACTCAGAAAAGGAGGCAGAATGAGAAATATAACCTTACAAGAGCTAGGAAAAATTGGTTCTTTTTGTATCATATAGTGTTTTGCCTTGAGGCTTTTTTATTTTTCCTTCCCTGGTTGATGAAAATCTCATTTACTAAAGAAAATATTTACAGAGGAAGACTGCTGATAGCTGATACTGATAGATAATACACCTATGTACTTTCGCATGACAGGCTAATTATTTCTGAGTTTTGATGCTCCTCTAGTCTTCCCTGGAACAGTGGATTTGCTTTCCAGTTTACTGATGTGTATCTGTGCCTGTGAATAAATGTAGGATACAGTTTATTGGCCTTTGCTACATAAGCAAGGCTCTCCAACTTAGTCTGAAATAACAATTTTACACTCAGTCGTGTTTGTGCAATTTCTGTTGAAGTCTCCCAGCTCAAATCAGGAGGCTGCAGGTTTAGTTCTAACTCCATTTATCTGCATTATTAGGAGAACAGCAAGGGTTTAATCCATTGTTTTTAATAGGAAAGCAGTTAAAGCTCAGCAGCTGAAGTCAGCAGACTCAGTTTTTAATGCTTCATGCAGAGTGTTTTGTTGCAATAATCAGAATAAACAGTCCCTGGAATGGAGAGAATGGAGACTGAGTAAGAAATTGGGGTTTGGTGCAGTTTTACCAAAACCATTGTGATGCAGGGAGCAGGCACCAGCAAAACTGTAATGTGAGGATGGAGGACTGCAGGCTGTGCTGAGCTTTGCTCCCCAGCTTGGGCAAACACATCATGTTGTGTTTTATGGACACACCCAGACCATCATTTCAGAAGCACAAACTTCCCCCTGGAAACATCCCCCAAAACCAGGGAGCAACAGAGCTACAAATCTGGTATCCAGTGTGGTTTCATTGCTGGAACATGAAAGAGCTGCAGGCCCTAAGTCACCATCATGGCTGCCAATGATCAATCACAGAATGGTTTGGGTTGGGAGATCATCCAGTTCCAACCTCCCTGCTACAGGCAGGGCCACCTTCTACTAGACCAGGTTCCTTCAATGTTGAGATGATCCCACTCCAAGAACACCTGCTGAGGATGAGGACAGCACCCAATCTTTGCATTTAAGGGATGCAAATATATTTTCCATGGATAATAGACACAAGCAGACCCCACCCAGCCTTTCCTCCTTGCTGACACTCAGTGCCTATCAGGGCCCTTTTATTAAGAATGGAAGATAAAGAAAAAGCATGCAGACTTGGGATATGTCTTTTCATTCTACTTTTTTTTTTTTCAGTTTCTACTGAGTTACAATGATAGACCCTTAATTTTAAATAAGAACCCATTTTCCCATGGCCCAAGGATCCCAATGACCAAAATGTTCCTACAGTTCATTTGTTTGAGTTCCTAACCCCCCTCTAACTTCTTGTTTAAATTAATTTTTTTTCTCATTAAACCAAGATGTTCCAAAGCAGAAGAATTGCTGTCAAAAGCAAAGAACCATTTGGGCTACATAAAGAAACACAGTTTCTGCTGGAACTTTGTCAGGATTTCAAATTAACCATGAGAGTCCTTCAAACCAAATAAAGAATAGGTTTGACTCGTTTTCTTCACCTAGTCCAAAATTGTTAGTCCAAAATTGGCCCTGAAATTTAGCAATATGAAATTAGTTTCTCCTTCAAAAGAAAACTCTAGGATTAAACTTGTCAGTAATTATTGCTCCACTGGCCTGTAACTGTGTCCAAAAATTTCTGTTCTAAACAAACCATGTGAGAGAAATTGGATGGAGTGTTGACTGCTGAGCAGTAAGAACAAATATTCTCACCACTTGATAACATATTTACTCAATTACAGTGAGTATCCATCCTCCAATAGCAAGAACTTTTAATTTTGTAAGTATGTGCAGCAGAGATTTGGCATCAGAAGGGCTCTGCTGCTGAAGGCACGGCTGAGGACACCTGAGAGGGCAGTGTTTGCACAACTCTGTAATAGAGTTTTGAAAACCCATGAATCCCTCTAGAGTTGTGTGGCAAACTTCCCCCTCTCTCTGTGCCACTGCAGATATCAAATATTAATTAGGCTGAAACAATTAGTGATACCAACACGCGGCGGCACGTTGGTACGTCTGACAGAGATATTGCTACTTCTGCCTGCACCAAGATTCACTGGCAGGAAACCTCCCAGCTGCTGAGGTTTCGTGTATTAGCAGCTTTGGTTTATTCAGTGGAAGGTGACCATGAAGAGCTGATGTCCTGGCTTAGATACACTCCCCCAGGTCAGACAGAAAAGCAAATGGAAGTGTGGGAATCTTTTTGAATCAACCTTCTCTGATGCCTTCAAAAATTCTGTTTTGTCTGTTCTGTTGAAAACAGCAAATGAGGGAATTTATTCATGGTGGGTTTGAGATTGGAAAAGATAGCCTATCTTTCACTAAGACCAGATTCATAATTAAAAATTCCCACAACTATCTCCTTTTAAAATAAATTATTGCCTCTAAATGTTGTCAAACAATAGCTGCTGCTTCAGCTTCGAATCCAAAGTAAACTATCACCCACAAAATAAACCTCTCGTATGTTCTTAGCACATTCTTGTTAAAACAACACTTCTGGACACACAGGCCTTAGCTTTAGTTATGCAAATGTAGCTGGAGAACCGCTGCTCTACCACAAAGAGGTTAAACAGCACTTTATCAAACAAGGTTATTTACACTACTGATCTTGGCTGTTCAACTAGTATCACTCAAAAGAGGTTCTGTGAGAAGAAGGAGAAAGAAACGTGCTCCCCACCTTGAGCCCTGAAGCCCCAGAACAACCTCACTGAAAGCCCTCACAGGCACACACATAAAAGTGCTGCCCTTTTCAAAAACTGTGAGCATTTCATTGAAATATTAAGGATTAGCTGAAGGGTATTAATAATATTTATTCCATGGGAAGTAACTGAAGATGCTGCTTTCATGAAAACTTAGTAAATTACCAGATTTGATGAGTGGCTGGCCTACGTGTTTCCACTAATTCATTACTAACTTGACTTCTGCTCATTAACAAAGCACTGAATGACTACAGTCATACAGCTTATTCTTCATTCACAACTACATTCACACAGTCGGTGAATTGAGAAAAGAGAAGATACTCTGCCTGAAGATACACACATGCACAGATGTAATAACAGAAAAACATTTCAGCTAATATAAACAGTATTTGGACTGAGTCCTTTTCTGATTTTTATTTTGGAAGTGCATTATCCTAATCCATTATTTATCCTAATAGCAGTAACTATTTCTCACAAGTGTATGAGGTTACAGTGCTTTAGGCTTGAAAATGTTGGAAAAAATAATTTTAGCCACCAGCTTTTGATATAAGTGAACAATGCCCTTATATTGTGCAGCTTTCCAATAGAGGATCCTTCTGATTTATGAACAACAAGGATTCAAAATTGTATTCACATTAAAAAGAGGATATGCAAAACTATAAACATAAGCTTTTTCCCTCAAAATGACCCCCTCAAAAACTGATAATTTATGACAAACACCAAAAATTAAACAACAATCAATAAAACAGGTAGCATTGTTTATGACACAAATATTCTACCTGTGCTCATTTCATCGTGAAATCACTAAACATTTTCAGCGTTCCTGAAAACAACGTTGGGTGAGAATGAAAAAAGTAAATTTGAAATATATTTATTGCCATAGAAAGAAAACAGATTTATGTAAGCCTATTTCTAGGCCTGGTAAATCCATTTCAATTAAGCAATAAATATCATGACTACAGTTTGAGCAGTATTACTGATGATAGCTATGACAGTGTTCAATTTTCAGAGGTGTATTTATCATAATAATGTTTATCACCTACATCAAAAGGATGTTGTGAGGATTCATAAATATTTATACCCATTAGTGTTTTAGAAATAACAAGCATTATATTATTTTAATTTTTACATGGCTAATTAAATTAGTATGAAGTTGTAATTGTACCATAAGCACAAAACCTGTTCATTCCACATAACAACCAGACTTGGAGAAATAGTAAAAAATAGTAACAACAACAATAGTAATATGCTGCTTTCTATAAATAATGCTTTTTTACTTCATTCACTCTAAATACCAAGTCTAAGGTTTGGTCTGGGTCTTTCTGAGCTCTCTTTGGTCCCACCACTCCTGTTAGAGACACAGGCAGAGAGAATAGAAATACTCAACTCACCACATGATCTAGTCCAAAAAATAATAATTGAGTGTGTTCTAGTTACAATGATTGATTCTTTCCAGCCTTCAGCATTAAAAAAGAGCATTTCTTTTACTTCAAAATTGGTAACAGCATCTGTTGTATCAGCTGCAACAGCCTCTGAGCCCTAACTTTGTTCAGAAGTCTTTGCAGTTTGGTCCATGCTAATCAGCCAGGATTTCCAGGTGTAATTGCCCTTAACTAGCACAAACACAGCAATGGGCTGGTAAAATTGGAGACAAAACCCAACAAGTTTTAAGAAGAATCTTGGCAGCTTTAGTTCCTCTCTTGCATGATGATTACATTGATTCATAATAAAGGCAATTCAATATTCCCTATTTAACATCTCACTTTGTCACTCCACAAAATAACTTTTCTTCTCACACATATCCTCTGTTTCTTTTATTCCATTACGCAAACTCCACTGGTAACTGACTGCCACAGAAAGCTGCACAAGCCCGTGGGGCTCTAGTTACTCATCTTTACTCTTACCTCAGTCACAGAAATGCCACTGGATTTAAGGGCTGCTTTGTCACTTGGTTATTTAGGAAATCCGTTTTGGAGACCAGGGAGACCCACAGAGGAGATTCCAGCCTGAAGACCTGGGTGTCTCCCCAGGAGGAGCATGGGCAGCACAGAGCTTGCTCATCAGTGCTGGTGAAGACACAAGCTGGGCAAGAATATCCTTGGCCTGGCACCACCAGAGACAGCCGTGAGCCTCTGTACCCCTTCTGCTGAGGTGCAGTGGCCAAACCCCATTTGCCCATGCGTTTTGGGATCATTAAACCCTGTATCAGAGCCCCAGACACTAGTTCTTGTGAAGGATGATTCGAAATCAAAGTTTCCCTATGGAGGTGTTTATTCCCCAATACTTTCCAGAAATTTCACTCTGCTGTTTTGGCCTCAGGTTGCGCCTTGTTTTAGTGTAAAGAAATCAAAAACAAACAGCAGAAAAACTGTGGGAGTATTTTAAGACAAAGAAGCCTGGTGCGTTTCCTGTGACCTTTCCAGAAAAAGAACAGATCTTCTGTGTTCAAGGTTAGAAAAGCTCCCTATTAGCACAAGGCTTACCCAGAATATTGCTGCCTGAAAGATTAAACTTCTGTAAATATAAGCACTGCAAAAAAAGCATTTACAATGAAACGTGACAGCCAGACTGGCCGCAGTGTACCCGCACCAACCTTACAGCTGTCTGCCAAGCTTCCTGGGAGAAATGTGTTTTAAGGAACGTGCTTTAATTCATTATCCTTTAAAATGATGAAGTGATGCAACAGGAAAACAAACATTAGCTGCCTCAGTATCTTTGCAAAATAGGTGTCTGCCAGTTCAGTGCTGTGTTATTCCAACGTGGGTGTCACTGCTGTCACCCAGACCAACACTGAGCAGAGATGCTTCTGTGCAAATAAATAGAAAACTATAGAAGCAGCTATTACTGGAAGGAAATGACTTTGTAGCACTTTTCTTAAAAATATTCTGCTTCATTGGAGTGACACATTGTGCTCTTCTATTTTGATGCTTATTCCTGGCTGGTATTAAACACAAAGGCTGAATCAATTCATTTCAGAATTCAGAAAAAATATTAACTCATACTATGCATATTAAAATATTATATACGTATGTAAAGGCAGCACAACTGTAGTGTGCAAAAAAATGATGAGAATATCTATACTCACAAACAATTAAAAGGCAGCACATCCCACTTCCAAATGCCAAAAAAATAAGAAACAATTTGTGACACCTACAAAATAAGTACACACTAATTCCAAGAAGCCCTGTTTTTGAAATTGTAGAATTAAACTTTAAAGACATGTCCTCTGCCAATACATCTCCTGAAATTTCCTTTTGACTTTGCAACAAGGACAACTGCCCAAGGCTCTGCTAATCAATTTCTTGTGTTGCAGAAAACAGCGTAGTTTGAATTTTGTCCAAGAATACAGTTTGAAATGCAGAAAATGTGAAGAGCTAACTAACATGCAATTATTTGTAGCCACAGTCTGCATACCAAGGGAGAAGAAAGCTGAAGAAGTAATTCAATAGTTATTGCCATTTTAATACACAGAGCCACCCATCATGGCTTAAGGCTGCAATAACCAAGACTGAACCTAACTACCCCTCTATTAGCATGCTTCAAAACAAAACAAAACAAAACAAAACAAAACAAAACAAAACCCAAAACAAAACAAAACAAACTTTGTTTTCTCCATAAACATGGATCTTAAAGGAAAAAAAAGAGGGGGTTTTGTTTTGTTTTATTTTGCTTCAGGAGCTCTTGCTATATATGAATACCTGAACAATTTGCAGTGTTCTCTTATACAATGTTCTGAGTATATGTCACATCCTGAAATGTTCCCAAAGGTCACGTTTCCAGCCTTCCACCCTGGGTTTTCTTTTCTGGAAGAAGATGTGGTGTGAGGAAGGGAGCACCTGGCTGTGTGCTGCTCTCTCTTCTCCAGAGAGGCATCTTAGGGACCACAAACTCAGTGTTTTGCCTATACCTCAAACTCACAGGTGTGCAAGCACTGGCATACAGAGAGGAAGGTGCAGAGGAAACACATCCAGCCCATCCCTTTCCATTCCCATGTCCATCCTGCCACATTGCCCACATCAAGCACTCCTCTGCAGCCTAAACACAAAGTCTGCACTGTAAAAGCCCCTCTAACTCTGCTTCTTGCAGATCTTCAGAGTGTGCAGTCCTTTCAATGGATAAAGGTTGAGAATAAGAAGCTAATTTCTCATTACTGTTTTTCAGAAATTAAACTTTTTCTCTCTCTTTTTTTTTTGTCATTAAAGGCATTTTTCTGTTATTCTCAGAGGAACTGAGGAAGCTCTCCCTCCTTGGGGCTCTTCCAGCTTGCACAGTGCATCTGAGCAGTGTTGGCACAGGGCTTCCACAGCCAAAGGCTGATTTCCACTAAAAGAACTGATTTTTACAAAACATCTCTGGCTCACAAGGTGGGGAAATTTGAGAGAAAGGCTTTGCTTGCTCCGTGACCCTTAGGATCTCTTCCCCATGTTTAGAATTAACACTTCCACATCCATCTCTGTCTAGAACTCAGCTAAACTTCAGGTAAGTGAAGCCACACCACCAGTAATTTACCAGGAAGAATCGTTATGAATTATTCCTAAAGTCTCTGACACAGTTTTATTTTCCTTTCTTCTGAAACCAGGCATGCTTCTTCTGACTTTCATAGCACCAAGTCAGGAATAACTCTAAAGATGATAGCAAAGAAATCAGATGAGCAACAGAGCCACAACCCCCACTACCTAAAGGAGCAACAAATTTCCTTTGGTTAGCAGCTGAAAAGTTATTTACATTATGGAAAAAGAATTACAGCTGTTAGTGAATTAATTATTTTTATTTTGAAGAATTGGTGATATTCTAGATTATGGAAACAAAATATAGAGGGCTTATAGTTCATCCAAGTAGTACAGAACAGCTATTATTCAAACTTTTCAGGCCTTATACCAGCAGAATTGAGAAAGACAAAAATATTATTCATGCAGAAGAATTGCTTCCTCCGTGTTTGATTCTTTGGTCATCATTTAAAAATGACTCATTACACTTTTCCCTTTTGAAGTTTGGTAAAAAATTTGCTGTAATCCAGAACTTAGTAGCGACCTAATGGTGATTTTTTACGAATGATTTATACCTAGCCCTCTGAAGAAAAGGATTTGTAATGAAAGTGATAGCTCAACCCTAACTGCAGCACTGGGAATGGTGACACCATAATTAATGTATTATTTCAGTTGTGGGAGACACTGACAGTAGCTTTCGTTCTGGGGAAGAAATTTATAGGGTCACTGAAAAAGGCACTGTAGGAAAAAAAAAATCTCAGAAGAGGGATAGAAATCCTTGTAGCAAAGACATGTCCTTACAATCCCCCTCCTGAAGGCTATAAAATCCCAGCAATGACAGTGTTTCCTCTACGGTCTAATTTATACCTTTCTCCTCTACTAGATGGCAGTGTGACATGCTCTCAGAATTGCTAAGTGAGGGGGTTTCTTGCTTTGTTTCATAGGAAGTAATTAATTTAAAATATCATCTTGCTGGCATAAAAATGTAAAAAAAAAAAAAAAGTAAAGTTTGCCACTGGCTGTGTATTTTGAAATCAAATCTGTTTACTTACGGGTTCAACATCAAAGGCAAATAGAGCATATTCCCGGTCCGGTGACACTTCATACCGGATAGCCTTTAAGGAGACCTGGAAAATAAACACAATATTGAAACAAATGTTCTTCAGTTTTCAAGCTAATGACACCTAGACCTAATTGTTATGACCATCTCTCTAAGGATGAAGAATAGTGCCAGATGAAGTGTCTTGAAAAATGTAGTATCTTTTTTCAAACACCAGAAATGTTATGTGGGCACCTGTCTGCCCCCATAAGAGGAATAATAGATGCATTGTGACTCAGAGCAGGCAGCTATATTAAAAAAAAATAGAATTTTCCTTTCAATCTCGCTGCACAGTGGCTGGTGAGGTGGCAGCTGTAGGCAGTAGTTAGTAGAAAACTCTGATAAATGGCAATTTATTAATTCCCTCTCATTCTCTCAGTGCAGGAGATGAAAAAGAGTAAATAGCTTCTGGAGCAAATTAGTTATACAGACACCACCACCTCCCCCAATTAAGACAACACGGAGGAAAACTATTCCATTTTCCCCAGTTAAAAGTCTTTGGGATGCTGCAGTGATACGGTGCACTCTGACCTGGGTTCTGCAAAAATCAGCACTGTAAATCTTGCTAACAAGAAGAAATGCCAGGATATCTCAGACTTGTCAGGAATTACCTTTTTCCTGCTCCACTTTTCATTTGTATAGCGAAGCCATTTCTCCTTCCCAGTGTGTTTCAATATAATGCATTGCTGGCACAGATGGCACCAAGGTCAAAGAGAGGTGCCACTAGAACATCACTCATCCCCTGCCTTTTAAATCTTACCCTCTCACATAACAAATTAGATGTAAGTCCTTGGGAGAGTCCCACAGAGCAAAATTGAAAGGGGAATTCGGGAAAGGCAGAGCACCCCACTGGGGAGAGTCCTCCCCACGGCCGGTGAGGCTGGATGTGCTGGGTGTGCTGTGGGGGGAGCCCAGGGGACAGCCAAAAGCAGAGGGGACAGGTCATACCATCACAGAATGGTTTGGGTTGGAAGGGACCTTTAAAGGACATCTTGTCCAACCCCCTGCAATGAGCAGGGACATCTTCACCTAGGCCAGGTTGCTCAGAGCCCCATCCAACCTGATCCTGAGCATTTCCAGGGAGGAGGCACCCACCGCCTCTCTGGGACATCTAGCAGGCTGATGACCCAGTGTAGATCAGGATGAGGAGGTACAGGGGAACCTGGGAACCAGCAGTGTCAGCATGAAGACATTTTATTTACTGCTATGTTAATAACATGGAGAAAGGAAAACATGACCAAGTAGCAAAAGTTTTCTGACCCAGGGCTGGGAAGAAAGAGGAAAAAGACAACGTGTCTGAGTGAGGTGTAACAGCAGCTCTTGCACTGGGACCTTCTGGATTGGTGTGGAGGTGACCTGCAGATTTATTTATTGAGAGGGCAGAGCAACAAAGATAGAACAGGCAGTAGGGTGGTGTTGGGGTGCACTATGTGCTGGAAGAGAGATGGGCCCTGAGGATCAGAGAGAGGGCCTCTGTCCCGGGCCCGGAGGTGACCCTGGGAGTGCATCCAGGTCACCGGAGATGGACTGAGAGAGGATTGTGGGTTTATGGACAGACTGGGCCTGTGAGAAGTGTTAATTGTAGTTTGTGGCCTTATAGGGTATTGTTTGCCTATTACCATAATAGGTAAAATCTGTGCAATACCCCAGGTGATTGGGGGACACTGTGGGGAACATCTTTCCTGTTTATATGATGTGATATCCTGTTGGGTGCTGGTATTTAGGGAATTCTGACTGCTCAATAAAGGTCTTTGCATTTCTCCATCTTGTGTGCAAAGTCCTTGCCCGTGTGTCATTACTGCAGGGTGGCAATGGCATGAAAATGTAGGATTATCTTGTAGCACTGTCCTTTTCTTACAAATGGCAAAAATTAAAAACCAGGGGAGTAAACAGAGGACAAATGGAAGCCATTTGACTTCAACAGACCTTGACGTTAAAGGAAGCCAGCCCATTCTTTACCCTTAGAGTTGTAAAGAAAAGGGTTACACTCTGGTAAAAGAGGATTGCTTATGTGATGCAGCAAAGGTTGAAGGTTAAATGCATCATGTGAAGCTTAAGGTTGGGCCCTGCTATAATAACTCAGTGATAAATTCTTTGTCTCATTAAAAAATAATTAACACAACTGATGTACTAACTTCTGCCACAATGCTGGCTTCATCTACTCCAAAAAACAGTGCTACAAAACACTTCTATCGCTATAAACAATACTCTGTATCAGATGTGAATTTGTTTTCTTTACATTCATTTTAATAGCCACCTAAGAACCTCTTTTCACAATTTCTGAGGGTTTCTCTCCTGTGCAACTCCACTTCTATTCCTCAGCACTACTCATAAACAACACTGAAATTACGCAAGAAAAATCAGCAAATGCACAAATTAAAGATACGTTATTTGCATGGAGGAATGTAGAGCATTATGGCAGACAGAAAATTATATCAATTGTCCTTTTTATTAAGCATGCAGGGATGAGAATTATGCATCTTTCAATTATATATGATATGCAAGACTAGCTTCAAATCTCTATATGATACTTTCCAGAAGTATGAGGGAAACTGAGCTCGCAGAATAATAACAAAAGCTGGAGTTCAATCTCACATTATCCATCACTGCATAGCCCATTGTGTTACCAGTGAATTGCTTCTCCTTGACAATACATGAAGTTGAAACCCAAGTCATTTTCTGCTTTACTGATTCAACTGCTGTGAAATTCAGCTACTTGTCATAGAAAATACTTACAATTTTTTTGTTTTCTATTAATATGGTTGAACTGTTGGTTTCGACATTCCTCAGAATCACTGTGCCATTCTGGTTTCTATAAATGAATTCATTATCTGCAGGGAGGAAAACAAAAGGTCATTAAGGAAATCTGAAATTGTCTGTTTGTGTGAAACCCAATTACGGACTTAGACCAAAAGTACTGCTGGGAACTTCTTTCTGAAGAACACAGATTATTTTTTAACACAGCCATTGCTAAAAGTGGCTTTGAGGACAGCCATAAAACTATGTGGTTAGTGTTTGTTACGTGTTTGTTGTGCCACACTTTCCCTTAGATGAATGCAAGAGTGACCTGTTTTGAATGCACGTACACAGCTTGCTATATTGTTAGGGTAGAAAACAAGGTCAAAAAACCCATTCCTTATGTTTAAAGGTTTCCGAGGTCCGCAGTCTCTGTAGGAGTTTAATAAGCCTGGAAAGTCTCTGAAAGGCAAATGTCCCTCTAACAAAGCAGATTCTGGAACCTAATATTGTGCTCCAACTCTGACATTTGTTCTGCAAACTTACACCAGAAGGAGATACCTGCAGAGAAATCACCATTTTCACATGAAACAAGGCAAATCAGCTTGTCTCTGTGCACTTTGGGACTACTCCAGCTCTCAACACAGCTGGACAAGGACAAGAATACTGGAGACGGTGTCCAGCTCTCAAAGCACACAACCTGCCTGACAGAAAGGCTGGGGCAGACATATGAAAGGGACTCCAAATGAGGGTTAGGCAGCAGGTCAAAAGTTCAGGATGAAAACCATTACAACAATAAAAGGGTGTCATAAACTGAAGTTCAAGCCTGATCAGTGCTTACATGCACTGCCCTGCAGATAAAACATAAGTCCCAAGCATTTTGCCATTAAAGGAATCAGCAGTTTTTCTTGGCACAGGCCTAGGGTTATGGTTTTTTTTGCAACTTGGCTAGACTGAGACTGAGAACTGATGGATCCTACCATACTTCTGCCTCCAGTTTCATTTAGGGAAATAATTCCTCACTGCCTACCCTTACTGTGGCTACCCCAGGGGTGTTACCATGGTGCAACAAGGGTTAGAGACACATGAATGGTTTAATATTATCCATGGGTTGTCCTGGGATGAGTCAAAGGTGAGGTTAAATCCTCTAGGATTCGTACAAACACAAACCCAGCTCGCTGTAACCACAGAGGTGTGCACTGCCCAGCTGGGGTGACCTGCTAAAAGCAACACTGGGTTTCGAGACTTGGTGCTTTCAAAACTTTGGTGTACAGACCCAGCACACTCCTTACCTATGTTTCAGTCTCTTATTTCCAACCTGGTGATGACAATCCTCATCATAGTCATTAACCAGCTTTATAAAATGCTCTGAAAGTGCAGATGAAAAGCTTCTACACTCTGCTTGTTGCTATCAATAAAAAATCTCCTCCTCCATGTCACGGATTTACACATAAGTGGAGCAAGAAGAAATCTTCTCTGAGATTGGGATAAATCAGATTCTGTAAGGGCAAATGGTTGCTGCAATACAGTTTATCCTCTCAAAATCACAAGGTTTTAGAAACTTTGAGATTCTTAGTGTCCAAATCAGAGCAGCAGCCCTTCAGACTCACAGGCGAAGTTCTCAAAGCATAACTGTTTTTTGAATTACAGAATAAATTTCACTTTCAACTTCTGTCTTGAATTAAAAGAAAAAAAATAAAGAAGGATCTGAATTAGATTAAGACTTGCATTTATCTTTAAAGTATTCCTTCATACAACTTATGACTGAACAAACTAAGAAACTTAGACTTGAGAAAGAACTGATTGAACAGAGCTAGGACAGAAGTCAAAAAAGTCATAAGCAGTATGGAGAAGATAAACCAGGGATGCTTACTCTCTGCCTTTTCCAAAATAAATACTGGAAGGCACCAAATGACACCAGTCAGTGTCAGGTTCAAAACAAATAAAAGGGATTATTTCTTCATGCTGAAGGCAAACAAAGTGTGGGAGTCACAGTCCCAGAACAGAGCAAGTGCCAGGGCTGCAGGTGGATCCAAACTAGAATTAGGAAAGCGGAAGAAAAATCCATCAAAGATTATATACCTTGAAGGGGGAAGCTTTTCAGGAAGCCTTTGAACCCGCCATAGTGAGGGACTAAAGGCATATCCTGAATCATCAACGTGAGAAATTTGCCTGCTTTTTAGAATCTTCCCAAAGTATTTGCCCTTGTCCTGGTCCATATGCCAGAAGAGACAGTCCCTGGGGTCTGATCCAGCAGCAATTTATTTACAGCTCTAACTTCCACCTTCTGTGTTCATGTTAAGAAATGTGTTTATGCCAACAATTTAGGAAGTAAGGCAGTAAAAGATTTAATGCTTCATACACACCTGGTCTTTATATGCTCAGGCCACAGTGTCTGAAGAATTGTTATAAGAGGAAAGTATGCCATCTAAATTTTTATTTTCCAGCAATATTTCAGGCATTCCAGAAATAACAGGAAAAATTTAACTGAGAGACAGACTATTACCTAATTATCAGGCATTTTGAAAAAGATTACTGCTTTAATAATCACCCACTGTCAACAACACAGAATGTTTTCCAATTACACACTAAGTTCTAGGCAGAAAAATCGCATTTTAAATATGGCCAGCAAAACATTTGGATAATTGTAAGGCTCTCAGGATATTTCCTAATTACTGAAATATACAGCAATGAAACTTAGCTCAAAGTTCAGTACACAGGTAAAGTAGCTTATTAATCTAATGAGTCTGTGAAGCTGTTTCTTGAACATTGCAGGAACTGATGGAAGTTACATTACTGCCCATAATGACATTGCTACCAAATTTTATTGCTCCTTATGCTCCAAAAAACCCCATAACATTTTAATAAACTGAAACGTCAAGAAGATTACTCCATGGTTGCTCCATGGCTGGATGTAAGAGAAGACAGACTTTCCCATTATTTGTTAAACCATAACAAGTTTAAAATCAGGTGTTAATCTGCTGCATGTACTTCTGGAATGCATTAAAAAAAGTATAAATGAAGCAGTGCTGATTTGTTAGGGCTGTAAATCTTACCATTATATTCAATACCAGCCATCAGCACACTGTCTGAATTAATGAACTGAAAATTGGTCTGCTTAAGAGAAGAACAAATTGATCTGCATTATATTCCAAACAAAACACTGTGAGGTTTAGCTGGTCTTAGTCCTCCAAAGATGAATAATATTCCTGGACTTCTGTTTTGAAATGTGTGATTTGTTCCAGTGAAAGAGCATCTATTTAAATGGGACATACCTCAATCAAAGCCAGAAAGCAATGCAGCAGCCTCTGTCTGTAATGAATTCTGTCCAGCAAGCTGATGAGAATTTGCAGCCTGATTTATAGTTGTCACCACATCTGATAAAGGTCATCACTGCATCTCATTTTTTATATCTGCCTTTCTTTGGGGCTGGTGTTCAGTATAAATGATCCCAAAAATTATAATTTTCAGGCTCACAGCCATTTATTCCATTCTTCAATCTTACTTGGATTTCTTCCATCTCTTCTTCACCAAAGAAGTCATGGGTGCTCCATCCCTGGAGGTGTTCAAGGCCAGCATGGTTGGGGCTCTGAGCAAGCTGGTCTAGTGAAAGGTGTCCAGTGGGGTTGGAACTGGGTGGTCTTCAAGGTTCCTTCCAACCCAAACCTCTCTATGATTCTATGATTCAGTAGAAGTTCACTTCACCAACTCCTCACCCCTCTTTCAACTTCCAGGAAATTGTCTGGGTGGTAGAATATATTTTCTGTCTGTGAGTGTAGACACAGATATGTAGTCACACTTAAAAAAAAAGGTGACTGATTGCAAAAAACAACGATTACCAGAAATAATGGAGCAGCCCTGGGGCTGTACAGTGTCAGTGCAGAGGAATGGAGAGGCCTGGGGAGAAACTTTTAAAAACCTGCTAAGCAGAACGGGTGAAATCATAAACCCCATCTGCTTCTCTGTCTTGAATTCAGTCAGAAAATACATGGGCAGAGAAAACAGACCCAGTGAGAGGGAGCTCGTGTCCCTTGAAGCCACTGAGCCCTGGCCGGGAACAGCACAGACAGCCAGACTGGGCACCAGAAAAAACAGCTCACCACAGTGGACAAGAAGGTTTGGGACAACTTTACTTCTGGAAGGAGCAAGTTTGAGTGCTGGCAGTGCAAAGAATTTGAAGGAATTACATCCATCAACAGGAACATAGCTCAGTGCCCAAAAATTTAGTGCAGTACAGCTTCTCTAAGTCCACTCTACCAGAGAGGGGAGACTGGTTTATAAGATACTAGCAGGACCTGCGTGCTTGTGAGGGGAACTTTGATTATTTGTCAGAGATTATGGAAAGCAGAAAGCAAAACTGAGTGATAAAATATGAGAAAAAAAAAAAGTATTTAAATCCAGGTCTAAAAAGTATTTTAAAGAAATTGTAATTTTCTATCAGTTTAATAATGGATGAATGAGAAGAAGACAAAAATAGGTTATGAAATTCACATGCAACAAGTCAGCAGCGAGAGATAGTGAAAGAGAGAAGGTAGAGTCAGGACTCTTGAGGCCACTCCAGTCTTTTAGAGCCACAGATTTAGAGGAAAAGGCAACTTCTTGAGTCCTGATCAACAGATATGAAAGATAATTGAATGAGTCTCAGTCTGATGAAAGCCAGCATCGAGGGAATTGTTGTTCTCAATCCCTAAGATTAAGGAAGATTGGTGAATAAAGGAAATTTAAGTCCTGAAGTTGTTCTAAGCCATTTCAGATAAATAAGCCTCCAGATACCAGCAGGACTGGCAAACATTATGCTGTGTCAAGAGAGCAGACAGCAGCAGGTCCTGTGGGATGAGCCCTCCCTGGGGACAGAGGTCACTTTGCACCAAGCCACGTGCAGGGGTGCTGGGATGGAGCTCTGCACTGGCACAGCAAATGTCACAGGGCCACCAAGAGACCACTGGGACCCTTCTGTTATTCCTCATGGGAGGAAAAGAAAAGTTGTTGCGAGGTTTTTAATGACCCAAAGCAGTCAGACCTTGGGTGTTTTATCTTCCATCCGAAGGATGAGTCTTGCAGGAGCCCTGCAGCACTGCCCACTGTGGTGCACGGCATCCCTCAGCCCTTGGCCAGCCTGTGCCCACCCTCACTGAGGTGACGGCAACACCTGAACCACCCAAGGGTTTCCTGGAGTCCTCCCAGGCAGGTATTGATCAGAAACACCTGGATAGCACTCACTATCTAACAAGATAACAGGCAGGAAGGTTGCAACATCAGGACAGATGTTTCTCCAGACAGAATTCGTATTTTCAACATTATGTACTATAGTTGTATTCCTTTGGAAAGATACGTGAGGATCAGGCAGTGGAGTTAAAAATGAAAAAAAGATTTCTGCTTGTCTAGCATCCCAGCAAGTCTTCTGAAGGGCCAGGTGAGCCCCAGAACAGTGGATGGAGACCAGAGTGGGGAAAGAAGTGGCTGTGACCCATGACTGGAGCATGTCACAGCTCTCATCCAGCATACACACACCAGGGCCAAAGAGAAGGGTCCAGCTGGAGAAAGCAAACCCAGACCATCCATGGATGACCTGCAGCACACAGGAAAAACCTACTGGCTTGTAGTGATTGCCCACGTTTTCAGGACTGGGGGGGGCTGGCAGCTCCCACTGCAATACAGTGTCCGTGGGAACAGCACTCTGACTGAACTGAGTACACAGGCAGGCTGTGGCTCAGCTGGGGCTGTCGACATTCACACCCACAACCCCGCCACGCAGCAGCACCCGAGGGGAGAGAGCAGCCCAACAGCAGCCCATGAAGCACCAGGCACGGATGTTCAGTACAGCCACCTCCACAGCTCAGGTGAGCAGCTCACAGGAAAAGCAAACTGGGGGGGTTCTGAATTTCCTGTAAAAAAGGTGTTGAGTGTCACAGGTGAGGGAATAGCCCAAGCTGTGGTTAACAGGTTGCTGTGTGAGGGGCCAAGACCCTAAAAAACCCTTAATTCTGCCAGATGCAGCAGAAGCATCTATCTTCAGACACAGCCTGCTATCCTCAGGGATTGGTTTTGAGAGAGAGGGAGCCTGAGGTTTTTGGACATAATGGAAGCAGAGAGGAAAACAACAGAACAGGGTAAATTCACAGAGGAAATAGAAACTGTCAGAAAAAAAATACCCCAAACCAGCAAACATGAAGAAGCACCAAACAAGGAATAAGGTGCAACACAGTATGAGCAGGGGGAAGGATGAACACGGGCAGGTTTATGGAAATACTTATTTTACTTTGCTTTCATGAAAGGGGAAATTGCATCTTATTTACTAGGCCTGCAGGATTATTGACTCACTTAGGACAGTATCTGCCTAACTGGAGTCAGGTAGGAGAGTGGCCCCCCAAGATCTACACTCCTTGGGGCAGGTGGAACTTACTCCTCAGAGAACCACTGAGAACATACGTTGAACAAATGCTAGGTCTGTGCATGCTCACTAACTGCTGCAAAAATTCACCACTTAGATCATAATGCAAAATAAAAGCACAATCAGTCCCCAGTGGAAGCCTATTCAGGTGTCCAGAGAGATGCAATCACAAACTCAGGTGGAAATAAAGCTGTTGTGATGATGCATTTAATACTGTGATCTGTTGTTCTTTCAAGACATGCTGCAGTTCATCTATTTGATATTTACAGCATGTACCCAACAAACAACTGACTCTGAAGTTCCCTCCCCAAGGCAGAAGCAAAGATTGTTTTGATACTGAGCTGCTTCCCAGAGAGAAAATGCAGGGAAGGTTTCCCATCCCCTGTCCCCTGGTGCCTACAGCAGGCTGGGATAACTGAGAAAGTGGGAAGCAAGGATCATGAATAGGGAATAGCAGCAAAATCCCATTTCCATACCCACAGCTTCATCATGCCCTCAGCGAGCTGGTCCTTAGGGATGGTCCCTGTAGACTCTGGCATTTGTACATTTTCAGAGCCCCTGCCACCACCCTGTCTCTTGTTTCAATCTGCCTGCCCCCACCAGTAACTCCTTTTTCTTCTGTCTTGCTGCTTTGCCTGATAGAAATAAATAAGAATTTCTTAGACTTTGTGATGCTGATACAAGGAACAACAGGGGACAGAAAACAGCTTGCCTTTAACAACATTGCTACAGCCTTTAATTCCAGGAGACAACTGGAATCCCATTTTTAGCTTTCTGTCATTATGGGTCATTATCCTTTTACTGTTCCCAGCACTTTTTTTCCCCAGATGCAAGGCTGAAAGAAAAACTTCTTTAAATAGGTGATTTACTGTAATTTAGCTAAATGCCTTATAACACATTGCATTGGTATGTTAAGTAAGTGCAACATGATAGAATGTGCTTTATTATGCAAGAAGTGGTTTTAATTGCTCATCATCTCAACGCAGTTGCACTTGGTGCACCAATACAGTGCTTTTAGAGTAGTACCAGTAAAATAAAACACAATTATAGCTCAGGAAAATTCCCACATCAGTATGCACCTCTAGCAGGCTTGTAAATTAATTTGTCAAAAGCTTGAAGAGGACTGAGTCTTGGGAAAACTTAAAACTATAAATATCAGCAATACCAGTCTGTTTCTCTTTTTTATCTGATCCCAAATCTTTCAAGATTCAAATGAAAAAAAAAACCACCAAAACAACAACAAAAGAAATTTCAGCACCAAGCCTGAAATCCAGGCAGAGCACACCTTTGAAATTTTGGTCCCAGATTTGAAACCAGGTAAAATTCTGCTGCTGCCTCATTTGTGAGGCTGAACTCGTCCTCAAAGAGCCCCAGTCTGGGAACTTTGTGGGCTCAGATCACGACTCAGTGGCACAGGCATGAAAAGCTGAAATGCATGTGAGAAACCGAGAACTTGTTTCAACTTCAAGTAACCCCCTTCCCTACTTCTATCTGCTTTTATAACATATGGAGGGGGGAGAAGAGAGACACTACAATTAGGCAAAAAAGGAATGAGAAATTCTCTGGTCTAAGTCCATTTTTATTCCATCCAAGGCAAACTATCTTGATTACAAAACTGCTGCAAAACCCTAACAGCAGCAGTGAAACCTCACACCTTGTTGCTTGCTGCCCTCAATTAATTTTTCTAATGACTGAGGGTAGGAGGGGAGGGCACCACACTGAGTTGACTTTGGTGTATTCCAGAGCCAAGAAATCTCCCTCAAAAATTCTCTGCCATCTTATTCTCCTGTTCAGCCGTGCTCGTGCCATGTGCTTTTCAAATCCTAGATGTTATAGAAGGAAAAGTGCAGATGACCCCTGGGTTACCGGACAGCTGGAGACAGCAGATTACACTCATCCCTTTGATTCCGTGCTGGAAACATCTCACATTCAACACAGGCCAAAAGCAATTTAACCCCAGACAACTATTTTCCCAGAAAATGGTCCTTGATGCTTTTATCCACACCCTACATATTTTTCAGTCTCATCACACAACTGAAGAGAAAAACAAAGTGCAGCCAACAGGCAGGTAGCAGGAATCAGCTTATCCCAGCTCCATAAAGTGACTGCAGTGGGAGCACAGCCCCAAATACACAATGACACAGATTTTACTGGGAATATGAAACCTCCAGGGCTTTTTCCACTGTAGTTGCTAGCTCAGGTGAGAGTCCAAGATACCATTCCTCCTTGTTTGCATCCACCTTGCCTGTTCTGTGCAGGAACACTTGCTCCAAGCACTCCCAGTCCAGTGCAGTCAGTGACCCCCCTCTTCTCTGCCAAATGCACTGTGTCTTATCTGCCTGGTTTAGTTTGGCTCCACTCAGGGGAGTGCATAATCCAAAGTGTTACACCTAAATGTAATCATCCATTTGACACTGAGAAGAAAAGGAATCTATGAATAAATTTTCATTAAAATGTGACCCCACAGCTCGCTCACTTAACTTCTCTGTGCATTCCCTTGGCTCCTTCTCTTTGCCCCTAACCAAATTGCACTTAGTGGCCATGATGGACAGAAAGAACATATAAAGTGTTTTTCCTTGGTTTTCGTTATTACTATCATGGGCAGGTTACTTAAATTTCAGTGCAGACTGAATGAGACTGTTGTATATTAACAAGCAGCCATGCTGTGTGTGCAGCTCCCGGTAAAGTTTTAATTATCTTTGTGTGCAGTATTTCCCGATCCCTCTGATGTCACCCTGCCATTTCAGATGTGTCTGGCAAGGCATGATTGTGCTGAAGTCTAACTGTATGAGGAGTCTGTCAGAGACATAGCCATCACCCTGACCTCAGGCTTTTGAAAATCAAGGCAGACAAGAGATGAAATCCAAGACCCCAAGACACATTTTGGTTACCAGCGTGTGATTACTCGCTTTGGAGCGGTCACAAGAGGGCACCCTGTTACAGAGCCAATGGAAACACTTCCAACACTTTCAAAGAACCATTAATAAATAATTAGATCCGATGCTGGGCAGGGGACTGGTGTCCTGAGTGAGATGGCACTGAGTGAAGGAAATGGCAGCTGAGTGAGAACAGTCTTCCTGCACTCAACTGCAAGGGAGCTACTAGTGGATAAACACTTTGCAATTATACATAAAATCCCATTGTTTTTAAACCAACTGATGAGGAAAGGAAAAAATTACTGCCAGCTAAGCAGGGTGGTGAGGCAATAGAACAGGCTTCCCAGAGAAGCCGTAGATGCCCCATTCCTGGAAGTGTTCAAGGCTGGGTTGGATGGAGCTCTGAGGAACTTGGTTTAGTGAATGTGTCCCTGCCCGTGGCAGGGGGGTTGGAACTGGATGATCTTTCAGTTCCCCTCCATGCCAAACCATTCTATGATCCCATGATGAGTGAGGAGCTTTTCCTTAGCACCACACACTGGTTTGGTTTGCCTGCAGTGACTGGGTCAGCTCCTACACAGAGTCCTGTACCAAAGCCCAGAAAAGGTTCCCGAATTCCTTATTTTACTTCTTCTGGTTCCTATTCCTCTCTCCACCATGGAACCAACATCATCCACCTGTTGCTGCCTTTGTTCTGTCGGTCTCGAAGCAGCAGTGGTTTGTTGCTAAGAAGACAATTGTGCTGATGCTGGTGCAGAAGCAAAAGGGCTGATATGAACACCTGGTTTAAGTGCAATGGATGAAAAATAGTTACACCAAAAGAATGACTGCTCCTTCCTTCAATTCTCATCAACATTCTGTCCAATAACACCTTCTCAATGGGTTAACAACTTTCAGCAGATGAGATTAAATCCAAAGAATGCCCTTATTCAACGGAAAGAGCTTGACTTCTTCATATTTTTCTTTATTTTCTATCCTTACATAATTTCTTTATAACTCAGGGCAATTCTTTTTATCGTGCATTTCCATGCTTCTGTCATGGTCTTAATCTTTCTCTGGACCATTTCTATTCCCATTACAATCTATCTTTTTTGGATGGAGCAACCCAACCTCACTGCAGTGATCAAGGTGATAATGTCCCTCAAACTGGATAAAAACAGGCTGTTTTCAGTATTGTTCTCTCCTGAGTATAGTTCAATATTGTTTCTCCTAAAAAAGTTGATTGCCACAGAAAATTGATTACACTCTCAGTTTCCTGCCCTAGAAGAAGGAAAGCAAATATAAATTATGGAATTCTAATAATCCCTCTCCTGTTTTCTTATTCATGGTCCTCTGGCTTGATAGTTTAGCTATATTAGCCATTCTCTGCCCATTGGGAAAAGAAATCAAGAATATTATAATTATTGGTATATATTTTTAAAAATACCTTTCTTTGTGAGGTGTTAAAATTTGAAAATAAATAAAGAACATGCTTTTATGTTAAAGGTTAATTTGGTTTAAGGCCATATCTTATGCCTGCTGCTGTGTTTGGTATCAGCTTCAAGGCAAAAGGTAATGGCAAACTCTCACAAATGCTGCCCCTGAAATTGACACGTGGAAGAAATAAAATATGAAACGTGTGGAATAAATATACACATGTACATATATACTCTTGGGCATGTTTTAAATAAGTGTTTGAAGGCATTTTGTATATCACAGTTCACAGCCTGCTCCCCCTGTCAAGGAGAATAAGGAAGGAAAAGACACCTCCAAATTATTAATAAGCATCTTGGCTTACGCATGAGTATTCCAAGCAATTTGTCTTGTAAAATCAGTCAGTCCATCAGCTGAAGCAGTAGCAGACAGTGGAAGCTGCTGCACATGGCCCAGCATGTGTGCATTAACCCCTCTGTGGGGCCATGGGCCAGCCCGGCCCCGCTGGCTCCGCTCCCTGCCGCTGCTGCCAGCGGTTGAGCATCCAGAGCCAGCTGCAGGAGCAGGGCTGGGGATGGGCTCCTGTCCACCAGGAAACAGGAAAGTTGACTGCTGAGCAGAGAATAAGTCTTTATTAGGGTGGTAACAAATTGGAGTATTGGAAAAATTTCTGGACACTGTCCGGGCAGAATTGGTGGATTTTAGATGTTTGTCCAAGTCTTGGTGGTTCTTCTCAGCCTTCCAGAAGATACCATGGGACTCAAATATCCCTACAGTGAATGCATGGCAAAGCCAACACTTCCACCCAGACCCTGGAATGGCTTAGTCTGCATAAATGACCACATGGAACATAACTGCAGTAAGACCGAAGTCTCTCTGAACTGCTGGATTCACCACCATTCATTGTGGAATCAATTTTTATAGAGTCAAGTGCATGACAAAATAATCCTCATTCATCCAACAGATCCAAACTTTTGTCCCTTATGGGGGAAATACTTCTGAGCTGAGACTTTTTTAACTTTTCTTGGCTTGAACACTGACATGTCCCACTGCCTTCTTACTAGACTTTGCTTACACTCTTTTTCCATCCCTGCCATTCTGCCTTCCCTGAAAAATTTAAAATGCTTTGAAGATGATTACGCAGATTTTGTGAATTATTATGGAATTTAAGCATTGGAAATCAGGTATAAGCCTTCAAAAGAACCTGACATTTTAAAAACATCTTTTCTAATGAATTTAAACATTGGATTGTCTCCATTTACCTTCCAAATAATTTTAGCATTTGAAGGACCATTTAGAAATAATTATGATAATATCTTTGAGGACTAAAAATGTGTTTATTTATTACATTGCTTTTTTGAATCAAAGTAGAGTATTTCTGTGTGCTACCTGTCCCCAGAGGCCGGGACTTTAAGTCAAGTAGCAAAATGAAGTCTTGGCATCATACCCAGCAGACTCAGTGCTGATTCCACATGAAGCTATGAAGCCCTGCTGGCGACTCAGATCACATGATTTCATGATATAATGATTACTTCGTGTGGCATGATTTGGTACAGGGACCTATAGATTTTACCTCTAACACACAGCAAAATCATCTGGCTTTTCTTTAGGGTCAAACAAGTTATACTGCGTGCATACACTTGTCTTCAAGTGTCATGAAACTCAAATAATTTGGACATTTTTGAGAAGTTAACCCAGACACTTCTGTGCACTCCTTGTGTGTCGTTCCCATCCCATCCTCTCTAAAATTAGATATTAGAGATGGAAAACATTCGCCCAAGGTTCTGATCTAAGGCTGACCAAGCAAAGCAAATAGAAACAAGCTCCCAAGAGCCCTTCCCCATGCAAGAGGTCTTAGGTCAGTGAAATTCGTTGATGAAAGAAATGGTGGATGCAAGAGGCTCTGGAGGACGCTAAGAAAGCGTCTTAGAAGAGAAAACTATTTTGGGCAACTGAACAGAAAATATACAAGAGGATCTGAGAATTCTCTGAGCTAAAAAGTGTGTGAGGTTCACTGCCCTCTTGCTCATCCTTGTGCACACACACCTTGCCTCTCATGGAAACAGGATTTGGGGCTGGGCAAACCTTTGGTCTCCTGTGTTCTTAATTGAATTTCCACTGATGTGAGATTTTAAAGTATAATTACATTCCCTTGATCAATGATAATTATCTAGTTCTAAATTTCTTTTAATGAATTATATAAGTCTGGTCCTATTTCTTGTAAAAAAAAAAGAAAAAAAAGTGCTTTTCATACATTCGACATCTTAATCCAGTCAGGAGATCCAAGCTCACCGGGGACGTTTTTCTTAGATAAGTAGATCTTTGCCTGCTAAATTTTCAGTTACAAAGACCTGATATAAAGTTTAATCACCAGAAATACAGTATTTCCTGTCTTCAAATTATTTAATTATGGTATCTCAGCATGTATTTATTTAATATCAATTAAAAGGAACAAGTAGAATACATACTGCTCTAATTAATTCTTGGTAAGCATTCCATGTTCAACAAGTGTCCAAGAGCAGTGGAGCAAGCTCAGGGAAAGCTACTGAGTCAGGAAAATGTGCTTTGCACCAAGAAAAAATCTCCAAGAAGGAATCAAAGTTTGGCAGGGCAATGTGAAAAACAGAAAATTGCCTTGATTAAAATATATTTAAAAAAAAAAAAAAAAAAGAGGAAAAAGTAAGCAAATTGCATTCTAGAGAATGAAGGGTTCCTAGAGATGGACTGTGTCAAAAGAAAAACATTTTTGGAAATCACTACTGTAGGCATCAGCAGTGTGTAGCAATCAGGATCAATGGCTTACCAAGAGGTCTGAAAACACCCTGAAGAGTTCTCCTTTCTCCATCATCACTCCACAGTCCTCCCTTGAATGTGCTTTTTGCTCAGCGTATCCTGCAATTATGCACCTCATTTCTTCCATCTGTGCTTTCCTGGGTGCTTAACTCTTAAGTGCCTCTTTCCTAAAATGTTTCTATCCTTAAATCAGCCTGTTAGGAAAACCTTCATCAAGTTCATGCAAACCCTCTCTCTCGACCTTCTTTACCCACAGTTCAAAACGGAGTCTCCTTCCTATCTACCCACATTTTCTAAGCCGTGCTGGATCCAAGCAAAATAAAATGTCTTACTCTCATCCAAAAATAACCCTCCTCATGGTGAAACACTGCCAAGCTCCTGGGGAAGGGAAACCATCACCTTCTGCTGTGTCCAGCTTGCTCCATCACTCAGGAGTAGACCATGGCTCCTCTTGCGTGTACTACATTCCTCTGAAGAACCAAAGGAAAAAAACCCAGCAACTTTATTTTAGTACAAATTCAACCAGCAGGGCTGCAATTACGGCCATCCTTTTTAAGGCTTATCACAGACAATTTTTTTCACAGCAGTTCCCTCTTCCCCAAGGGCTGGGAACAGCTGGGAGCTCACCCTTACCTGGTTCACAGGTGCCAGCTGGGGAAGAGCATCTCTTGGTGTCACATTCTACCCGTAGCTATTCACATGGATTTTTAACTAACACCCACTGAGAGAACACCCAATCCCTCTCCCAGTTAAACTCTTGAAAAACCAGTGCCTTTCCTTCGGCTCTGAGAGCAGCGGGGTTTTGATTTCAAGCCACTTTGAACAGGATGAAAAAAACCTGATCCTTTTCCTGACTGGATTTAAACTGCTCAGCACACAGGCAGGACTGTGCAGGTGGTTCTGTGTCTGTGGTTCAGAAACACCTCTGCCGTGAGCCACATTCTTCAAAGTCCCCCACAGATGCTACTGCTCCCCGTGGCAGCATTTCCTTCTCACTTCCATCCCTGCTGTTCATTTATTTATTTATTTTTTAATCAAAAGGCTCCCCACTGTGAATCCAGTGTCATTGCTGTACGTCTGCCTGGCTGGCACGTAAAAGGACCCAGCACTGAATTTATCAGCTTTGCATTCACCATCAGGAACACTGAGGCAAGAAACGCTGCGGTGCACCTTACAGCAACACACAGCTGATGGGGAGGGGCAAAGGGGGCAGCTTCTACATAATTCCCAGGGATTTCTACCTCAAATCTACAAACAAATTTAACACACAATGAAGCCCAAATTGTTCTAGTTTTCACACACCTTTTACAACTTCAAATTATTCCCCGAAGCTGCTTCTCGCTGGCAGACACAGCCACACCAGGGCGGACTGTCTTGCTTCTGAGCTACTTTGAGGGAAAAGCGCTAATTTTAGTGGAGTAGAGCTTGAAATGGAAATAGGAAATCTCTTTTAGTTAATGGCTATAAAAAGTCTAGGAAAGCAGCCTGCTGGTCCAACTTGTGAGAGTGGGATGTTGCCTCTTGGGGGGAAGTCTATTTTTCCTCCTTTGTTTAAAAAAAAAAATGGTGCGAACAGAATCAGGCAGTTATGGGAAGTAGGTGTTAGCAGAACCTAGTCAAGAAGAAATTAAGTCCAAGGAATTTTCCTGCCTCTTCCAGCCATCTTTGATTCACTAAGTGTTCTCTTTGATACTGCCATAGCAACTGAATGTATTTTCCAGCTCTTCATCATAGCCCATCAAGCCACTTCTCAGCAGTACTGACTTCCAGACTCATTTTCACTCTTTTCAAAACTCCAGCTCCTGCTCCACCTGGAACACCCCCAAGATCCTCCTTGCTTGCCTGGGCTTCTCCCCTGAGTGACTGTGCAGCATCACATTGCCCGTGTTCTCCTCATCACTCATTCCTTGCATCTCAGTTCTCCCAGGTGACCTTCATGCCACCAGCCCTATCCCTGGGCCAGACTCTTCACTCATCCTGGCAAGATGCAGAGATATAACAAAGAGAAAGCTATGGCACTGGATGCCTGAGGCCACTTTTTAATGCATGTACGTTTTTAGATGGTCTCTAACTAAAGCCATATGTTGATACCTCAGGAGGACATTTGACTCAGAGGCTCAACAGCAGTCATCACAAGCAGGGGAATGATTAGAGTTCAGCAGGCTTTGGAGAAATTAGGTTACCTGTGGAGGCTTCCAAATATAGGGTTAGGCTCTTACGGAAATCTTGAGCCCCTCAAGACATCAAACTACTCAAAAACACCACACACGAAACCCCTATTTGACCATTACAGTGTTACTTCTGCTTTTCCAGGGTGCGATATTTTTCCCGAACAGGACTTTATCCAGCACATTTCTCCTTCTAAATTCAGAAGTTGCTGTAAACAAGAATTACCATCTCAGTCCAAGAGCAGCACGTGTCCCACCAGCACTCCAGCACGGCAGAGGAGAAGGCACTGAGGCACTGTCAAAGCCTCGGCACCACACTCCTCCCCAGCTTGCTCCTGCAGACTGTATTAATTTTTGAAAGAGCCAAATTGATTTCTCATTTCATTCTCTCCAGCAGTAATGAACAAAACAGCTACATGGCAGGAATGCTCTCCTCCACGGCCTATTATAGTATCTTAAAAAGCCATTAATTCCTACATTTCCTGTCTTTAGTGAATGGGTTACTGTCACTGCTGAACTCGGACAGTTGCCCAGCAGCTGAAAGGCAGGAGCAGGACAAATTCTCTTCAGTGCTCTCAGATCACAGATCCACAGAAATCCCTGAAGAAGATGATCCAGGATGGGATCTAAAATCAAAACTATGGTTCAAATGGTTTAACATATTCCTCACTTCTTCCTCCATGTGGCAGTTGTGACAGAGCAACCACTGCCTTACCCATTCTGCTTTGGCAGCACAGAACGTCACTCCATTAAGGCATTTAGATTAAGAATGGTAATCAACCAGATCTAAAGTACATGGACACTCCCACTGGCACCAACACTACCTAAAAGCTCACTTAACAATCATCCATATCTTCATGAATCATAACAGAGGGTTTCTGAAGGCCATCCCCAGCAAAACCATGACGTGCTAGACCAGAAGAGCCTTCTTAGCCCTTCCCCTGTATTTTCTTCTGGCCCACACAGCGTTTTCCTTTAGTGAGGGTGTCTTTACCTCAGCATAAGGTCATCCTTACAGGCTGTGGGACTCTTTGTAACAGGGATTGGAAGTCCACTGAAACCTCTGACACCACAAACCAATGTGCTGTACTCCAGGTACCTTGCTGTGTGTCTCAGAAAATATTTCAAGAACATTTTAAAAACCATAACATTCATAAAAAATACTTCAGAAACAAGCTGCCAAGGGCTTGTATATGAGGTTTGACAGACCAGAACTGGGAGTGGAGAAAATTGTCTTTGAACCATTAAGACCAGTAAACCCATTCATTTAAGTCTTTTTAACACATATTTAAAACACATTGAAATTAATGAACTAATATTTCTAATTAACAAGGCGGGCAAATATTCTGATAGAGTAACCCAGTTTTCTTTATGCCTTCACCAGATTTACACTAACAAAACCACCTGTGAGCATCTTCTACCTTACATTCTTCTAACACAAGACAGGCACGGGGTGGCCTTGGGGCTCAAGGGTGCCTGAAGGGGGAAGCAGCTCCTTCCTAACACGGATCCCAAACGTGCACAAGACTGCAACCTGCAGTGCCCAAGGAAGACAACTTTGCCCCTCAGATGACAAACAGAAAGATGAGTTTTCCTTTCATCTGACAGCCCAACCTTGCCGGGGGAAAGGCTCCTTCTGCCTTACATTTTGGATGGTCACTTGCAAGCTGTCAATTGCTCTCTGCAATTACCTGACAAGAAGCTCTAGTGAGGGGGAAGCTGGCTTCCTCTCCTGAGTGATAGGACAAGAGGAAATGACTTTGAGTCGTGCCAGATTTAGATTGCACATTAGGAAAAATTTCTTCACTGGTCAAGCACTGGAACTGGCTGCTCAGGGAAGTGGTGGAGTCACCACCCTTGGAAGCGTTCAAGAACCATGTCAGTGTGGAGCTTAGGGACACGGTTCAGTGGTGGACTTGGCAGTGCTGGGTTAATGGTTGGACTGGATGGTCTCAGAGGTCTTTTCCAACCTTAATGATCCTATGAATCTTTTGGCCCGTGGAGAAGCAGCCCAGAGACGCCTACACTGCAGTCAACCATGCTGCAGCTTCTAGGAGGGCAATTTTAGTCTTAAGAGCTGTTGAAGCAGCACCTTAGCACAAATCTTTTCCATAATGAAAAATATTAGCACTTACAAAGTTCTTAATATCTATGCAAAGCAACCTATAAATAATTCATTTACTCCACACGCATCTGCATAATTTAAAATGCATCAGTGCTTTTATCAATACAGTGCAATGGACTTACACTGCAGAGAAGAGGTTTCAGGGCATTTGGGCTATCTAAGTATTGTTGATCTGAGCATTATTACTAAAGGTAAATGGAAATAAATTACCTCAGTTACTACACGATGCTTTTTTCAGCATGGTAAATAAAACTTATTAGTTCTAGGTCATTAAATTCAGTATTTGAATTTAAAAGAGCCCAGAAATTCTATGATGTTATTAGCAAAACATGCAACAGAACATATGTGCCTCAGTATTAAAGATAAAATAATTACTCCTTTATATTTAGATATTAGTTATTAGTGTATTTTTCAAAGGGACTTTTGAGATAAAAGCCCAGCTGCCATTCTTAGAGGTGAGCTGGGCACACCATGGTCCTGGCTCTCACTGAGTGGCAGGCTTCCAAATAACCGAGACATTTCTGAAAATGTCATTTGGAGCCTCTTGCTAATTTACTCATTATTCCTCTTCACATAAGAATAAATATTATTTTTCCAATATTGCAGGTGAAGTGAGTGGGCAGGGACCATAGAGTGAACGGCTTGATTTTCACATTTTTTTAAGTTCCTGTGGCCCTAAATGTGTCCTTTGGTGTCCTATACCTCACTGCACTGCTCCTCACTGCTTGAATATATTGTGCTCTTCACTTCAACCTTTATTCTTCCCATTTGGCTACAACTCCTCTGCAAGGATTGTCTCCCCATTTCTGGCCAGTGTCTAGCACAAGGAAAATTAAAACCTCCAGTCACCCATTTAATCACCAGCCCAAAATCCTGACAAGAGCCACTGCAAAATACACTGTCTTGCAAGATGCCAACAGCAAGGCTGGAAAAACATCCTCTAAGAAGTAAGGCATGACATGTTGCACCCAATCCATCACAATAACCTCTGTCAGGATATTAGAGGCTGCTCTGATGTTTTTTTCTAACTAAAACAGCAGCCAAGTACTTACAATGTGGACAAAACATATTTGCCATTAAGTAAAAAGACAGAAGATTAGCATAAGTCTCCACAAGTGGCATATACAGTTCAGTTTCTGCTCTTTTCTTTTACGTGATGCTCCCTCCCCATGAGGCAGGAGTGCTCCCAAGATGCCAGGGGTCAGATTCACAGCTGGCAGGAAGCACTGCAGCCCAAAAGGGCCACAAAAACCAGAATGCATAACTCAACTGGCTTCTCAGGTCAGGTCTAAATAATGACTATGAATTATTGTTTGTAGAAGAAATCAGATGACCACGCTGCTCTTCAGCACAAAATGACAACAAATTTCTTTATCCTGGTCTTTGTCGAACATTACAAGATCATTACAGCATCCCATTGAGCTTTTCAGAAACCTGAGCTAAAATGCTGTGTGAGAGAAATTACAGGAAAAGCCCAGTAATTGTGAAGCTTAATTACAAGGTAATGTGGTGCTCATGAGCAGAACTGCTAAACAATTAGGGACTAGACTAATGAGTAGGCCACCTGTCAGCTGGGAGAGGGCTGAAAAGGCCGGCACAGGACACTCCTGATGGGCTGTGGAGTGGGATATGAAACAAGGACACATTCAAATACTACATTTAAGATACACAGTATGAAAAGAGCCACTGATTGGAGCTCATATGCTTGTTAAGTATATGGACAATATAATTGTAGTTGTACAGGAAAGGGAAGTTCAGCAGAGTGAGAGGCACGGAGCGATGAGGAGAGGAGCGCAGGAGAAGCTGTGGGATGAATGGGGCTGGAACAGAGACACAGCTCAGATTATTTGCACTTGGACTGCCAGGCAAGGGGGTGCCAATTAACCACCAGCAGAACCCAAAACTTCCTGTACTTCACTGCTTTACACCTACTGTAATATAACATATATCCTATACTGTCCTGAATAACAACATCTTCACAATAAAGTCAGCATTTACTCACACTACAGGGAAAACCTAACCAACAGCAGTCCCTGGAAGTGAAACTGGAAATAAACTCTGGAGCAGTCCATTCTAGTCACAGAATCATAGAATCACAGAATGGCCTGGGTTGGAAGGGACCTTGGAGATCATACAGTTCCAACCCCCTGCCATGGGCAGGGACACCTTCCACTAGACCAGAGCCCCATCCAACCTGGCCTTGAACACTTCCAGGGATGGGGCAGCCACAGCTTCTCTGGGCACCCTGTGCCAGGGCCTCACCACCCTCACAGGAAAGAATTCATTCCTAATATCCAACCTAAAGCTACCCTCATTCAGTTTGAAGCCATTCCCCCTTGGCCTGTCACTACAGGCTCCATGAATGCCTCGCTCCTCTCTGGATCGCTTTTAACGGAGACAAAGACAACAGTGGTCAGAGCAGTAGGAAACACATGCTAATTAAACAAATTATTCTTTCCTCTCTCTAAACCATTAGATAAAAATGCAAACTGGAATTTGAAATTACAGTGGCACCAAGAAAATTCTAATATGTTCAAATTTACAACTTCGCCACATCTCTCACTTCATGCAAGTAAATTTAATTGCAATTCCAATTAAAAAAAATGCAAACATATCCACAAATGAGCCAAAGCCTGTAATCTTTACACTGAAAGTGTAGTTATGTCAGCTTTGAGACTGGTTCTTTTCTTTTTTCTTTCCTCCTTTAAAATCAATAGAATGACACAAAGCTGTTGATTAGAAATATGTCATTTTTCCACATGCCCATTGAGAATCAAGAAAATACTAAACCATGAGCTCATCCCATCAATTTCATGGAACTTTCAGCATATTTTTAAGTGTCACCCTGAATATAAATATTTTATTTATTGAAACACTTTCTCTAAGATTCACTCAAGATAAAGGAAAGCCCTTCCTCATTCAGAGTGTTTGAATCAGCCCTTTGCCTACTGGGAAGGACACAGGTATTTTACTGACTGAATTATTTTGGGAGCAGATCCCTCAGACGATTCAAATACTCCTAAAACATGCAGCGTGCTTCATCTTTGGCCACCAAGCTCCTCTCTTCTGCAATGATGTAGAGGGGAAGGAAGGAAATAGAGCCTTGATGAGCCAAGAGGACTGAATTTCGCAGAGCTCTGAATGACTGTGATACTTTGCTGTAGGATTAACAGGGGAGGAAGTGGAAGAAGGACACACAACAGATACCCATATTTTAACAGCTGTGTGGATCCCTACAAAGCATCAGCTAGGTTTGGGAGCTGACATGCAATTTTAAGTAAGCTATTTTAAAATGAGCAATATTTTCCGCTAAGGCATTCCAGAAATCTTGTTATACTAAGTTAATTAGTTTGGCTTTGGTATTTTTGGAGTCTTTCATTTGCATACTGAAAACTAAGAGACCAATAACAACATGTGCTTAGGAATCTGGCTACCGGTCTTTCATCTTAGTCACAATTTCACCACTTAGACAGCTATTCAAAGCTGTGAAAAATACAACTACAATACAGAAAAGCAATTAATGTTATAAAATGGCTTTGGGTCCTTCGATGAACGACATCTTGCCCTTAAATGCAAATTCACCCTTGGGTAAATCTACAGGGTTTATATTGGCTTAATAAAATTCCTTTAGATGTATTAAAATCAGTGTCAGTGTTTGTCCATATCAAAACAATACAGTAAGTAATTCTAAAATATCTATTTTTGTTTTCATAATATGTCTTTGTGTTTTGTCTCTTACAGAAACAATATTTTAGTAATTTCAGATCTGTCAAGACTGCACTGAAATCAGTAAGGGCACGTGAGAGGACAGAGATGGATTTTAAAGTAGTCAAGATCAGAGTCTTAATAAAGGTTTATATGACTTTAGTATTTTACCCTAATTGAAACAGCAAGGGAAATGCTGGTTTTTTCACAGCAGACTGCAGTTTTGTGGAAAACAAGCTGTCTTGGGGTGACTGTCCAAACTAAGACACAAGCCTTACGTCCACATAAAGGGATACTCATCAGTGGGGCATATTATACCCAGCTCCATGGCAATACTTCATTCTCTGTTCCTGCAGAAGTTTACTTAATTCATTATCATTGCCTCCACTATGCTCCATTTGCTATACTCCAGCAAATAAAGAAAATAGCAGTCAAGGTCTCAGTAAGACACCTTTTCCTTCGTTAGGGCCATCAGGGATATCCATGCTAAAAGGAAAACGATGCTAGACAAAAAATCCTGAACTGCAAGGCAGCTAATATTTCCATTATCATCATTCCCAGAAAGTGGTTGTGGGGAGCACCATTCCCACAGAGAACACAGCCTGGAAAAGAGCTCCTGTGCTTTGCAGGTGTATTTGTGAAGGTGTTTATTGTCTGCAACAGCTTTCCCCTCTACTTGAGTGGGTGGCAGAACTTGCAGCTGGGGAATGTGTTAATTCAGCACTACCCTTTAACACTCTCTCTTTTCATCACAGGTATTAAAATTGTTCCCAATGGGCACAGCAGACAAGGAAAGCTAAACACGAGGAAGGACTCGATCCAGTTCCCCATTAAATTCAAAAGAAAAGCTAATAACTTCCGTGATAATAGGAGTTGGACTGGCACTCACATGAACAGCACACCACAGATCGTTTTATTCTCACCAAAGCTCATTCTGACTGCAGCAATTTCCAGTGAGAGCTGGAATCTACATCCCCCAAAGCAGCTCCACTCCAGCAAATCCAACATGCATTAATTCAAGTATTATTTGGTATTCCCCTGACTGGAAAATGTAAGGCAGCAGAGGATAAAAAGAGCACATGGCTTGTGTGCAAGCCCCAGCCCAGCTGCTGCTGGACCACTGTTTGTCTGTTGCCTAGCCTTGCTTCACCTCTCTGCCAGGAAAAAATGGATTCGATGAGGAAATATAAACCTCCAGTTTTGTTAATGTAAAATAATCACTGATGGTGCTCCAACCACTTCTTCCAACCATGTGTTACATCACTTACTAAGTCCTGAATGCTCTTGGAGAAGAAGGCTGTATTTTTCCGTGCCTATCTATGAGCCCACTGGGCAGCCCTAGATAAAAAGTTAGAACAGTGGTGTTTGCATGTTTAGCAGGAGGAAAACTGGAATAGGAATTTGAAGGTTGAAAATAGGGATTTGAGGACATGATTCTGGGCAAACAGCTCTAGCATTTCGATCAGGGAGTTGGACAAGATGATCTCCAGAGGTCCTTTCCAACCCCAACCAGTCCTTGATTCTGTAATTTCAGGAGCAACATAAAGAACTGGGGGAATTAAGAAGGACAGAAAAACCGCAGTGTCCAGGGAGCAAGGAAGCAAAGCAAAGATACTAAAAAATGCTCAAAACTCACCAGTTATCCATTTAGCCTCTGGGTCATGAATCTTGAAATCATCACTGAAGAGATCTTCCACTGTTATCTTCTTCTTCTGAGACAAGCTGTTATCTTCGACTGTAAAACATTCAAAAATAAACCACCATTAATTCAACTTTGAAATGTATCTGAAAGTACAGCAGCTGTGGATAGTGACATGTCATATTTCATTTGGAAACAGTCCACATTAAGCTTTCTGTCACACGCCAATCCCTGCCCACTGTCGGCGTTATAAAAGGACCACCTAATGGTTCACTAACAGAACCCTCCTTGCTATGTATGCCTGGTCTCAACAACTACAACAAGACCAAGAAATGGTCCAAACCACACATTTTCAGACATAACATGATCAAAAAAGAGCATAAGTCATGCAAACACACCTGTAGGTGTCATATTCGACAGCTAAACACTAAAACATTTCTGAAATCATGAGCTACATTTTAAAAAGTATTTTAAAATGGCCAATTTTTTACAGCTTATATTTTTATTTCCTTAAAAACTGTCACATAAAACCGTAGTTGGAAAGGTGTTTAACCTTATAAGTGCTCATACAGATTACTTCAGAAATTCACAAAAGAATTTCCATGGGAATCAGCCACTTGGTTGCAGAAATATTTTTGAAAGGCCTATTATACATTACCCTAAATCCTTAGGTGTTGCATAGCTGGCCCATACTAATTTTAACTTTTAGTGAAAGGATGTACAGTTTCATTTGTAAACATGGCAATATCAAAGCTGAAAATTTTAGAGAAAAACTAATAACTTTGAAAACCCAACAATTTTGATTAAAATGTTCGTGCTTTCCTTTCCTCCCATCAACTGTAATTTTTTTTTTGTTATGACAAGCAGCCACCCTCTATGAATAATTTGTTGTCAACATTTGATTTTTTGCTGAAATATTATTTTCATGGAAACCTTTCAGTCAGCTTTAAATACATTTGCTCTTTTAAAGAAAAGAGGAGGCCACATTCTGAGTATTTCCACAGTAGGAATGTGTGTTTCAGCATCTTTCCTCATGACAGTATCCTCATGCCCGAGGCTTATTGGCAGCCTTAGCTATCTTTAATATTGCTTAGTGCTAAACTTACACTGAACACTTATGATTAGAAAAGTGGAATCAGACTCTGAAGGCATTTATTTGTGGGAAAAAAGTCTTCTTTGCTGTACTAAATTGAAGCCCCTGAGCTACCTGAGATGACAGAAAATTACTTATGAACAGTGTTTTGTTCCACTAAAAGGTGTTTCAGAACAAACTTTCATTTCTACCGGATTAAATTATATTCTTCAATATTCATATTTTTCCCTAGTCTGGCTGAGGCTTCAATCACATTCTTCACTGTGGCTTCTAAATACCAAAACCCATCAATGCAAGTCCTCAGCCAAATCCCTCTGTGTGACAGTGTTATGCCAAGTTATTCTGCATAATTTTATTTATTAAAATGGAAAATATAGGTGACAAGGACCCCAGGAAATTGTTCCAGTTAGTTTCCACCGTGGTGCAAGTCTCTAGAACTGGATACCCAGGGAGGTCAGGAGGGGCAGAGCAGTAGCTCAGAGCCCACACACAGCCCTGGGCTTCTGCCTGCTCCAGGAGCTGCTTCCCAAATGCCCTCTGGAGGAACACAGACACCCTCTTACCCCCATAAGGGCATAAGGACAGGCACAAGCAAACCTCTGTGCTGGAGATTTGGGGAGAAGCAGGGTGGGAAGCCCTTCCTATTCCTCCTTTTTGTGCAGGATGGGGACAGGCAGTCTGGGAGCTGCACCATCTCTGCTCCTCCACAGCACTCCAGCTCCTCATAAGGGACAGCAGAAGAGGGAGAGGCAGCACCTGGACTTTGCACATTTAGGAGCCTCTCCAAGAAAAGAGGTGAGATTCCTTTCCTGTCCCCTGCCTTGGGCTGTAAGAGCTGCAAGAGGTCCTCTGTTGGATCATGGACTACATTTATCTCAGCCACAGAGCTGGGGAGAAAACAAACAACTAAATAATAAACCCATCAATGAATTTTAGTGGAAAAAAATCAGATTTCCTGACCTCTCCTCTAACAGACAGGTAGGTCAGAGGGCTTATTAAGAACACTTGCTCCATTCCTCTGGCCCTAATGGAGACATTTATGGAGGAAGAAATGCAATTGTGGGATCTCGGGCAGCCCACTCTGTCCTGAGCAGCAGACTCTAAGTGTGCCTCAGGGTGTCTAAGCCAGCTGGTGGACAGGTTGTGTCCACACCCAACTGCAGGGACCTCGAGGCCTCTTTGGGCTTATGGAAGGACAGGATTTAGCACGTGCCACCACTTTTTTTTGCATTCATATCCCCCAGCCCAGCAGATCCAGCATGACAGCAGTGCAAGTGGCACAGGGGCTTGAGATCTGAGTGCCAAGTCACAAACCCAGCATCCAAACATCACAGCTACGTGCTGAGAGAACTGAGTAGAAACCATGTCCATATTGGTTTTGATTCAATATTAGAGGCATGACAGGAACCCATGTTTGGGTTCATCTGCCTGCTCTTCGTCCTTAAAGTCAGTGCACCCAAACAAACCTGGTCTGAGCTGACAACACCTGGCTCTCCAGAATACAACACGAACAAAGATCCTCCACAAATCCAGAAAACTCAAACAAAAAGGAGCAAGGAGCTGACCTCACTGCCTGTTTTGCCTCCTCTCTTTCAAGCTTCTTCTCAACTCCAGCCATGCTCAGAGGCTGCCTGATAGGTCAGAAGGCTACAGCCACCTTTGGGTGCCCACCTTTCTTTCCATCAGGCCTGGTGCTCAGCCACAGGCTGGTGTCAGATGCTTTCCTCACACACCTCCTGGCCTGTTGTGCATTGCATGTGAGGGACAGTGTGTCCATCTCTCCGTGGCCAGCACACCAGGAGCTCTTTCCCACCTCAGCATGCTTGCTTGATCTCTGGGCAGACCTAACCCCTCTTTTTGCCCAGATGACATCTCTGTCACCAAAAGGCAGTGGCCAGACAAGGCAAACAAGCAGCCTTTCTCCCTTCTGTAATACCCCACCTGTTTCTAGTGGTGTAAAATACACATTTATATATAACTGTTGTGAACAAACTGCTCTCCTGCACAGCTGGTCAAAGGACAGTTCCTTGCTCTTTCTGAGCATCACAAGTGCTACGAAGCTTTCTAGGCAATACCTTTGACTGTCAGACAGCATGCTGTGAATTGATGCTGTGCAATGACTAGGTCAGTACCTCTTCTGAGAAATGTTTCTTATGGATTTTGCAAAAATTTTAATATGGATTAGGGTGCACTTTCTTTTTTTTCAGCTAAAAGGTCAGATTTGAGAGGAGCAAATGTGATGTATACCTCCAGAAAGCTTTAAATATCAGGAACGGATGTATGAGAAAGCAGCCTCTTCCTAAGCAAAATGTCTAGTGCAATTTGGGAAGGTTTTATTTTACTCACAATTTCTGCAAGACTGGGTCCTCCTTTCAGCTTTTCTCTGTGTGTGTGTGCACGGGCAGACTTCCAGAAAGTTTTGCATGTCTTTATATAAATACACAAACAATGGAATGGGACCCAGACAGGTGCTACACGCTGTGACAAGTGAGAAGCTGCCAATCAGGAAAGGCTCAGGCCAACACTGCTATCATTTGTATAAACAGTTTCACATTTTTCAAAGGTGTCAGAGGTGGGTGGAATGGCAGGACTCACACACACATGAAATTGGAGAAGCTCAGCGTAGGCAATGGTGTGCGTGTGATGTCTTATTGTGTAATTAAATGTAAACTTCCACCAGTTACTGCTTCTTTTGAGAACGTTGTTCTAGAACACCAAAGGTGTCGTGGGGTGACTTTATAATGTGTATCCCCTATCGCTCCCCTATGCCCACCAATCTTGTCTGTGTCTTTAAACTGAGCCTGAGAAGGACAGAAAACAAAAAACTTTTCAAAGCAGTTGTTTCAAGGACACTGAGATACGCTCCCCTGTTTCTGCGGTACCCTCTTTTTTTTCTTTGGCTCTTTTTTTTTCTCCCAGCGAGAGACGGAGAGTTGAATTTCGTTTTCCTAGGATTTTTGGGTTTTTTGTTCTTTTCTTCTCTTCTGGACTGTTTCAACAACATCTGAACACATCAGGAGAATTTTCCCAGAGGCCCGGGGGGGTGGCCCCTCGCCGACCAGCTCCTAGGAGGGGAGAGACCGCACCTACAGAGGACCTCTGAAGTCTTCTCAGGTTTTCTCTCCACAGAGAGATCGATCTCATTATTTAGCATTACTATTCCCCACCTGTGTGTTTGTTAAATAAATAGCTTGTTATCTCTTTCACTTTCCTTTGAGGAAATTTTTTTTCCCGAACCTGGGGGGAGGGGTGGTTGCAACCTGACTTCTATCAGAGGATATTCTCCTCCAAATTTGTCCAAACTAGGACAAAAGGCTATACAAATCATAGAAATGTTGAGATGCTTTTAGGATTTTATAAAAGAAGACACAGGCATTAGCCAGCAATAGAGCACTGCTACTGTAATTGCAGTGTCTGCTGAATGCAAAATCCACTGCTCCCAGTTTATGAGCTAATCTTGGAGCAGGGTGAGTGACCTGCCCCTGAGAAACCCAAACCAGTAGGGATTTCAGCCCTTCTGCAGCTGAATCCAGAGTTAAAACCTTTAAAGGTTTGGACTGATTTGAAAAAGAATCTGGAAGATATATACAAATCCCCTTTTCCCCCAGTTATTAAATACCTTAATCATTATCTGCCCTGCTAAGCAAATCTTCCCCACTTCCCACTTTACCTGTTATTCTTGGCTTTGCAGGAGACTACCCAGGAGATTACCCAAGTTTTCCCAGTGTTAGTCCAAGTTATGGGTCCGGGTAACCACTTTTCTTTGTCTGAGCATGGACTACATGCCTGTATGCGGCACTCTACCCCATTTTGTCCAAAATTACTCTTTGGAATCAGACACTGAATGATGTTCAGCACTGAGTTTAAAGCATCTCTGCATCTCAGGCCTTGCTACTGCACTGTTGGTATGTCAAGCCAACACCAAAATACTGAGAGAAAAATGGTTTCCCAGACAGGAAGAGGACTGAGATACGCAGGAAAAAGTAAGGGATTCAGATGTAAAATGCAAAAGGTTGTTTGTGCTGGTGTGACAGCATCAGGCTGGACTCCAGCAATATCATTACAAGGAAGAACTAAAAACATTTGAATATCCTCAAATACTCTGCTCAATCCATGCCAGACTGCATCACCCTCCTGGAGGCTTTTGCAGTGAAGAGGGGTTTTCATTTGGTTGTTTTGTTTGTTTTTTCCTGATGTCGCTCTCCTACTCGGCAGCTCCCCACAAACATCCACAAAACTGCTCCGCCTCCTTCCTTCACTGTGCTCCTGCTGCTTCGTCGCCTCTTGTTCACGTATCCATCACTTAATTCTCTGTCTGCCTACCAAAGGATAAAGATTTCTTCTTCCAGAGATCTATTTTATGGTAGGGAAATGCAGACTCTGCTTCTCCTTTTGGAAAGGCTCCTCCACCTTCCCCACTCCTACCCTGCTGGGACATCCCAGTCAGGATTAGCAATGTTTTACTTTTTACAAAGCCAGCCTCGGTGTCTCACTTAGCACTGACTGGCAGGAAATGCCCATGAAATGAGCCTCCTGTTCCCTTCTGTCATAGCCCAACCTCGTAACAAGTTCCAGGGCCAGTGGTTTAGAAGAAGACTGAATTCAGCTGCTGCCAAGCCACAGCAGCAACCTAAGCTCTCTCATTTACCCCATAGTCTCACCATGAAACACTCTGGATCCATAATGAAAACAGGAGCAGTACTGAGCTCAGAGTTTTTGCATGTACATGTAGGACACAATTCTGAAACGTCAACAAGGGAAAAAAACAACCCAAGCCCAGTTTACCGGCAGAGCAGGTAATGAGACATCTCAAAAAATATGAATGGAAATTTTAGCACAGGAAATGACTTTGCATATTCCTAAGTTTTAAGCATGGAGACCCTCTCAGCAGTGCTGTCTGGAGGTGTTTCTGGGTGCATACTAAAAACTGTGTATTTTATGTGTGCACACACATCCCAAAGGGAGAATGTCTTTGTGTGTGCATATAAAATACAAATTAAAAAATACACTTGTGGATTTTATTTATAACTGAATGTGAGTATTTCAAGAAGGAGAAGCAGGAGGACCCTGGAAACTACAGGCCTGTTAGTGATATTTCAGCGCCTGGTAAAGTTATGGAGAAGTTTATTCTGAGAGGTATTGAAAAACACCCGAAAGAGAAGTCAGTCATTGGTCACAGCCAGCACAGCTTCATGAGAGCAGAGTCCTGCTTATCAAATCTGATTTCATAGCACGGCAGGGTAACCCACCTAGCTGATCAAGGGAATTCAGTGAATGCAATCTTTTTGGATTTTGATGAAAGTGGCACCCGTGGTCCCATCTGTGCAGTGCAATTGCTTCAAGACAACTTGTTGAGGCTCACAGGTATGGGCTTAGGAATCTAGGCTTTAGTGTGCATCTTTGAAGATCTGTGCTTCTGTAAAACTGAAGGCAACATTCCCATATCTAATGAATTCTGCCTGATGTGAGTGTAGTCCACAGACCATGCCCCAAAACTTCTCAGAGATGAACAGAACTGTCCAAAGATTTTGAATCTGAACAGCAGCAAAATTAATTTAATAAATTATCCTTAATTAAGTTTAACCTTAATTAATTTAATTACACAATTAATCTGGCATGACCACATGGTACTTACATTTACATTGAAAACTTCAGGACATCATGAAATAAACTGAATATGGCATGACAATAAATAACCAAAAAAGTAATGTGCTGATTGTTTCACTCATTTTCAAATTAACTCAGTGTACTCCTGTGTTTCTTGGTTTGTCACTGTCTCCCATGCATCATACAGCAGGACTGTGGGATAAGAAGTTTGGCTGGGAAGACGGCCCAGACCTGCTGGACTGCATGTACTTTCACATGTAATGAGCTGGAAATGTTTGCCCCACAACTTCCGTCTCATTTTTCCACTTCATTACCCTGTGCTCTTCCTCTTCCTGAGGTTCCACTTCTCTCTTGCCTCCATTCTGCTCCTCAGCTCTGTGCTCTCTGTCCTGCTGTTCCCCAGATTCTCCAACTCACATGTACTCATCCAAGAAGGAGTCCCTGTTCTTCTCCTCTACATCCCTAAGCAGGGAACCTTTGCCTCCCCCTGTGTTTTGTCGCTCCTCACCCTTTCTGACACTGAATTCTCTTTTCTATGTCTTGTCTTTCATTTTGTTTGTCTTTTCATATTCAGTTCACAGTCTTGGCAGTGCTGCTGTATTCCTACTCCCTAAGCAGGCATGGAAATTTACAGGGCTGTATAAATACATAATAATCAATAATCATAATGACACCACATTAAAATTCAAGCCTATAACATCAGCAGCTACTGTAAGAGAAGTAATTTACAGAGGTTACGTGCACAGAACTTTGCTGAAACTTGGTAAGGGGATTACCTTAAAGAATTCCTTATTGGGAAGTTACTAATTATTTGCTGTGGATAAGTACTATCTGGTATACCAATATCTGAAATTGCTTTGTAAACACTGTGGTCTGCACTAAAAATCAGTCCAGCTGAATGGGATGGGATTTAGGTGCCAAGGCATAAGCATCTAATGCCATTTCCAATGGTCTGGGATATGACCCTCAGCTGGCGACTACTGCTCTATGTGCACATGAATTTCAGAAGTTCCTGTGCCCTCACTGACTGCCCTGTGTGGGCTCCTCTCCTACCCTGGCACATCTAAAATGACACTCCCCATCCATGTTTAGGCAATCAAGTACCAGCCTTGCATCCTCCGCTGGGCAGCCCTGATCTCTGAACTGAAATGTAAAACTCTAAAACAATCTGCCTAAGAAAGGCCTTGAACTCTGCATCACATCGAGATAAAGTCAGGAAGGAGGATTCCTTTGATGTCGACTTTGCAGTCAGTTTGCAAACCCTTTACTCTTGGAAGTGTAAAATTACAGAAGAAAACCAGACTGGAAGTGAGTTAAAGGTTATAAATACCTGGTGTCAGGAGTATGACAGAGGTGACAATCAGGGAGCAGATAACGAGAATAACAAGTAAGGCAATTGCAATTCCTTTCCAGTTTCTTTGAGGAGGATTACTCCCCACCAGCTCCTAGAAACATCAAAAGAAGATCAACATTTAGAAAAGGGCACTTAGACAAGGAAACAAGCACAGAATCCAGACAGCAAGGTACTGCAGAACTACACCCTGCAACCACGGTGCGTGACGCCCTCGAGCCCAACACAATCCACGCTGTAGTAATTCATGAGGGCATTAATTGAATTAATCCCAAGTCATTACCCAGTGAATAAATGCAATGCACCTACAGGTGGCTCAGCAGTGGAACCCACACTCCCCATTACCTCCTGGCACACGGGCACCAGCCCCCATCCCAGCTCTCATCCAAATGCACTCATCAATGCCAATTTCCTATCAACCCTCATTAAGTCTGGGAATGAGGAGCTTTACAGTAACTTTCAAGAGACTTTGATAATAAGACATCAGAGAAGCATACAGGAAGATAAATAATTCACAGGGGATTGTAGAGAGATAAAAATCAATAAGGATATCCCCCTGGTGAACTTTCCTGCCTTCCCAGAAAACATGACATCTCCTCAGGGCATTCTGCGTGCACTCCTAGGTGGGTAGGTCTAAGGAATTGGAGACAGGCTCCTTGTCTAGCATGCATATTAAATTTAAGCACGTCCTTAAAACTTTAGAATAAAAGCTCCATCACCACTCACTGATTAGCTCTGACTGCACTGTGGTTGCACCATATGTTCCGCCTGCGATGTATACAGCACCCCTGCTCTCAGGACTGAGGTTTTTATGAAGTGCTGTGTTCGCATTCACAAGATCTTAAAAATTTATTGCACTTTCATGTGTTTTGCTGAATTCCTCCTAGCATTTTGCATTATACGTGATTTCATGCACGCATTGAAGCACCCGCAGGAACTGCATGAAATATTAGTGCACGCCACTTTTCTGGGAGGCTGAATTCAGTCAAGGGATCTGGTCTCACAGCCAGAACAACTCTGGATGCTCCTCCTCCTTGTAAAACTCATCCATTTAGGATTTTTGCCTCATTTCTTTTATTGTGAGGGATGGTGCGTCTAAAACAGAGCTGCTGGTTCTTCTTTAAAAGACTACTTTTTTTTCCATTTTAAATTTTTTATGAAAACAAAAAACTTTCTAGTAGAGTAAGTTCTTCTGTTATTCACAGTTTGTTTCACTTCTGTTTCTTGTACACGGCAACAAGACTGGAACAGGGAAGTCGGGCAAACCTCACAGTTTTGTTTTCGGAAGATGCTGGGAAATATTTTTCAACCTTTCGTAAGAATGCATTTTACAGAAAAAGATAATGTCTAGACTCTCTTTCCACGTCTGGGGATCTAGCCACTACAAAGGCTATAGATCTGTGATGGAAAGCCAAGTTTGAGGCATTAAACACCTGATGCACTCCATCATTTATTCTAGTTCTGGAAAAGCCACAAGGCTTCTCTCCCTTCTGGCAAGAGGGGTAGAGGTGAGCACACCTTCCCCTCCTTGTCTCCCCCTCATTTGCACTTGGCTTTTCACTTATTTGAAGTGAAAAATAATTAGAAGGAACGAATTTATAGTTTACTATTGTTACTAGAGAAAAATTTGAAAAGTAGGTCAGGAGCTTTGAGAAACGCAATTTTGGCAACAAGCAAACAGAATAAATACTTCCATTTCTACAGATTCCTTACACTAATTATGAATACAAATGTTAATCAATTTAGTCTTCTAACACCATTTTTAGGGAACTGTTATGGTCTCCATTTTTCAGATGATGCAAAAAGGCACAAACAAAAGTCTGTGACTCTCCTAGAGAAACAAATTGATAAATGAGCCAGGGAAAGAATGTGGGGCTTCTTAGCAAGTGGCAGAAATGTTCTTTCTTTCACAGCAGGGTGCAGGGGGATCTAGAGGGAAACAGAACAGAGGAGAAGCTGCTGAGAAACACATCCAAGCCCTCACAGTGTCTTGGGACAGGGGTGAAACACTGACAGTGTTACAGAACTGACAGCAACAGTCACAGTCCTGAAAATAATCTAACAACACTCACACCACAAATGGTCAGAAGTTTTAAAATTGAAGAAAAAATTAGACCATGGACTTGAATAACGTCTACAAACCCAGATGTAGTTAAAAAACTTAATAAAACCTTGCATTAAGTGTGATTTCCCCATCCGTGAGTCCCAGCGTGACAGAAATACACACAGGTACTTGAGCTTTCAGGACATCTGTGCTTGCACTGAATCCATTATCAAGTCAATTCCATTAATTCTCCAGGCATTCAATCAATATTTGAGCAAAATCTCAACAAAAAAAAGACTGTGAATTTCTAGTGTATCAAGAGGAGGAAAACTATTCATAAGCAAAATATTGGGGTTTAATATACTGCAAGGAAGTAGAAAAGAACATTTTCACTTTCTTTTCAAAATTCCGTCAGGAAATTTCCCCTGGTAAAAAGCAAGGAGAGATAAATGACTTTTCAAAGAAAGACAAACAGCTTTATTCAGCACAGGTTTGGAAAGCTGCTCTTTTGTTCTCAGTCATTTGAAGTTTCTTTTGATAGAAGCACTCACAGCAAAACTGCAGACACATCACACCATACTTGTGATAGCACTGCCACCTCAGATTATCCCTGTCTGTATTTTTGTTAATTCCAGAGGGATGCTGCTGTGTCACTGTGACCAGCTTTTACCTCCAGGGCATTACAGCCTCAGCAGCCAGAGATACCCCCTGCCCTTGGCAGCAAACCCCCACCCTTCACTGGCATTTCCCACCAGCAGGCATCAGCTGCCCGTTCACACTGCTCAGGGAAGCCTCTGTGCTTGGGACTGAAGCCAGGAAGGTGTTTAATTCAGCCCTAGGCAGGTGCTAATTCAAGCACATAAATGATGTTCTTGAAGTGGCGGCCCAAAGGGTGCATTTCCAGCACATGGCACAAAGCTGGAATTTGCCTACTCCTGAAAGACCCAGATTGCAGGGATAAACACGGAGATCTAAACCCACCAGCAAGCACATGCCCTTTGTGTTAATCCTAAAGATACCAAATTTGGGTTTCATACTGAAATCTGAGCATATGACACAAAGGGAAATGAAACCAAGCACATATGGTTTCTGCTCTGATGAAAGGAACATGAAAGAAAACATTAAAGTCACTCATCAGTAGGAGCCACCTCCTCTCTGCCTCACAGGAAGCACTAACACAACATCTTCATGACTTGTGCAAGCAAGTTAAAACCCTTCAGCCTGGTTTTCTCCTTCTTTTCCTCTGCTGTTTTTTTTTCACCTCCTTCTTCCTACTACACGAAAACTAAATTGATTTTGGATTCGGAACGTAAACCAGATGTTTCCACAGGTTTTTACATAAGCACACTTCATTGGCGCTGCATATTAAAAACTGCAAATGCTATCTCTTACATCTTCATTTGTGACTGAAAAACGTCACTACCCACCTGTGAAGTTGATTTTGGAGCCATTAATCTAAACATCTACAGTATTTTAAGACTCTAAAATACAGATCTACAGTGACATATTTTCCTGCCTGTGAAAGAATCACTGTGCTGACATGTTATGGATGAAGGCTGGATGTGCTCCAATCCAAGATGCTGTCAACAAAATTATTTCTGGCATGTTTATTTGAAACCTGCCAAAAGCCTGCCAGCACCGTGGTCATATTACAATAATATAATAGCTTCTTAAAACAACTCATCAAGCACAACTTCTTTCTTCTTTTTTTAATAACCACGTTCTACATGGCTGAAGGACAGTATAGACATCCCTCGTCAAGTATAGGTATTATGTAATAAAAACTTATACATCCTGGACCAAAATCTTTGAAGTATCAGTAGTGAGATAGTCATGGTGGTCCTCTCAGTCTCTTTCAAGACAGAGCTGCCACTTTTGTGCAATAACAACAAATCCTAGGTGTGTTCCATGAAATATATACATTCCACATACAGGTGCTGTATTTAGAGGTTCCTTGCAGAAGCAGGTGACACTGGGCCATGGAGACTGAGCTCTGGACTCAGTTACACTGGTGTAAATCTGAAGCAAAAGACAAAAGAAAATCCAAGAAATTAATGGTATGAAATAAAAGCAGGTGCAAGATGTTTTGTTGGCCTCCGAGGTGGCAGGATGGGGATTTATAGCAGTAATTTTGTAGTTTCCATACTTGCTACTCTTGCAAGCTCTGTTTCTTGCTTCTTTTTGATTTATTTCCAATTTTTGACCTTAAATACAACACTTATAAACACAGCAAATAAAAATTGTTCTAACAAGCTTGTTAACGCTGTTAACTGAAAAATGAGTATTTTACCTTTCACTCATGCTGCCTAATTCTGAATTTGGATTTCTGCCTGATGAAATGTGGGTGAGTGGGGTGTCTCTTACAGCACAGCTCACCAAGTCCTGAACATGGCACAGAATAAAAAGGTATAGGAACACTGTTGTCCAAGACAAAAACTCCTGTGAAGTTCAGTGGAAAAATAATCTTGCTGGTAATTAGTTCTTTATAATACAAAATTGCAGCAGATTATACCTGCTGAACAGTACAACAGATGAGCTGAGGAGTGGGTAACCCATACAGCTATTAGATTATCAACCTTATGTTGCAGAAAAGAAACACTAATTGCGATGATAATGGCAGTAAACTAGATGAATTGCAGTGGTTACAACAGGAGCTCACTGACACTCCTGGTTATTCTGCTGATTGATACTGCATTGCTGTCTCAACACAGTCCTCCTGCCTGGATCCTTCACTGCTCCTCTGCCTTAAGCCTAGGATGGAGGTTCTTCATGGGCGGGAATCATCTGTGATACCCTGCACAGAGGAAACCGCAGCCACTACAGAATTTAGGAAGTATCATAACACAGATGAACAATAATAAGCATGTAACTGCATCATTCTCACCTCTGAAGTCAAGCTGAGTTACTTTGGCTTGGGGATATTTTATTTTCTTTCCTTTCCTTCTCCTCCCTACTCGCCTCCCTCCGCTCTGCTGCTGCAGACCACCCTGAGCTGTGCTCCAGCTGGAGTGTGATGCTGAATAACAATCAGTTTCCAGACAGACACAGAGCCTGAGCCCGAGGCTACAGTAAACTCAGTTGTTCAGATGCTAAAGGTGACACATCAGAGTGAGAGGAGTAAAACCTTGCTCTGTTTTTACAAATGAGGCATGGCAGGTACGTGGGCTTTCCTGCAAAACCCCAACAGAAATAAGAGGGATAAAACCATCTGCCTGTTGTGGTGATGAAAGACAACTATGTTATGTTTTTCTTCATCTTCTGTTGATGCTTTTACTGATAGGGAGCAATGACTTAGTAACAGTGAACATCTTCGCTGCCCACTCCCCAGCACTGTGAGACAAATCTTTCACCCTGCACACAATGCAGCACACTCTCCTGCCCTGCATTTCTGGGAGGCTCTTTTATGAATGCCCTAAAGCCATTCTGTTTGCTTCCATCTCCTCCCACCATTATCTGCAAAGTGCACACAGGCAAATGTTCAGAGGCTGGGCACTAATGGTGTGTCTGAGAGTGAGTGAGGAAAAGGTAGTACCCGTAACACTCAGCTCCCCGTAAAATTAAACCTTGCATGTTTTATGCTGTGGTAGAGCTTTCGGTCTCATATGTTTCTCTTACAAAGTCAATAGGAGAGAATGAATGTCATCTGCATCCCACACCTAAGAGTATCTTTAACAGATGACAAGTCTTCCATAGTTTTAGAGCAGAAGGCACCAGATCCTCAGCTAGCATTGACTGACACAGATCATTGGCTCCACTGGAGCCAAGACAGTCTTTGTCAGCTACAAATGAAAGCCAGTGCTGCCTCTGAGTTAAAAGAAAAATAAATCCGTAAAACGATTTAAATACAGCAATATCTGGAATTCCTAGCTGTTCTGGATTGCAGAAATGGATATTTAACAACTTCCCATCATTTTTATAGGCATTATGATGAAATGGTTTTGGATCACCTCCAGACCTTGCAGCACTAAAAGATTAATTTAGCATCTCTGTGTTTTGAACTGGCATTTCACATGACTTTCATACCCAAGTAGAGTAACCACACTGCAACACCCTCCTACGTCCTTACAGCATCAGTAAATAAGCACCACTGCCATTTGAAACATCCCCAAATTATTCCTAGTGCTTAGGGTCAGAGCGACTCCATGGAACTTCCAAAATAAATTAGAACCTTGGAATGTGGACTCTGAAATTCTGCCAGAAGCCTGTTCTCAAGGTGACAGAATTCATGCTGCAAACACCATCTGGACCTGTTGCACTCTGAGTGGCTCGAGCCAGAGGCACAGCCAACCTCTGACCATGGCCAGGAGAAAGGAGATGGCAATACTGTACCTGTGTATGGCACAGGACGTATGTGACTACAGATATCTTTAGCCAGGAACTGTGTCAGCTTTGATTTAATGTCATTTTATTAATCCCCTTCACTTTCCCCCCATTAGTTTGGTTCATTCTGGTGCTGTAACCCAGATGTTTTTATAGCACCTGGCACAGTGGGGCTGTGAATCCTCTCAGGGGCCCTTAGCTGCTACTGTAATTCAAGTCATAATTAAAGATCCATTCCCACTACTGACAGAACCCATAAAATCAACAGCACTTCTTTGATTTTATTTCAGTGTTTGATATAAGCACACACATCCATCTGCTAAAACAGAAGCAAATCATCTCCCAGAGTGAAATATCTGCCATGGCACCAGTAAAACTTGGTTTGATGCTTAGGGTTTTATTCCAGAGGAGTCTGTGTGTTCACCAAATCCATGCAAATTCTTGGCAAGCCCAAATGCCACAGATCATCTCACTGATCCCAGGACCCCTCTATGCCACAGCACTTGCCAAGCTCCAGTTTTTCCACTACAATGCTCTGACAGCTTGGCTCCTTCCAAAGTGAGCCACAACACGCACACGAGCCCTGAAACGGTTCATACCCGTGCAGAAAGCATCTGCAAAGAGTGGTGCTGCCAAGGCATGCCAGGATGGCATCTCCCTACTCTATTTCTTGAAGAATTAGGATCTCAAGAAACGGGAAAAGAAGCTTTTCTGAAAGATTTGAGGGCTTGGTAAAACAACCTCTCAGCTTCGTTTTCTCCCTTAATTCCAAAAAAATGCCATCCTGCTTACACTGAAAAAAGGCAAATCCAATTTTTAGTGAAACTCTGTTTCAGCAAAAAAAAGAAAATATTCAATCTATTACTCTGAACAGCAAGAAAGAATTTGTGATAAGGGAAATAGTGAGGTGCTTGATCCCCCTAGGCAGAAAGAACGCATTAACAATTCTGTTCAATATTATATTTTATTAATTCCTAGGATTTTTTTTTCAATTTAGTTTACAAATAATTTGTTTCTAAATGGTACAGGAAGGAAAACATGAGGCAAGCAAAGTTTAATACCTAAATATCTTGCTTGGGAGCAATGTGAGGAAGAGCTGTGAAGACAGCCAAGGTTTGAGGTCACTGTGGTGCAGACAGTGGGAAGAGGAATATGAAATCCATATGTGCAGTGGGGGAGGAGGGGAGGGAGAATGGATTTTACACAACTGATTTTCAAGCACCAGTCATTTATAGTTTTGAAAAAGACAAAATGTTTGATGTATGGATGTTTCAAAGAGAATGCAATTGCATTATTCATCATTGTACCATTATTTATATGAAGGTGATACTTATCTTAAATTTTATCTTTAAGGGAATCTTAATTTTCTGTTGTTTCTAGGATCAAGTCATTTTAGATATGTAGGTCTCTAATGTTGCAGTATGCAGCCAAGATTTTAAATAAAATTATGGAAAGAATATTCTTCTCTCATACAAAATTTTAACTAAGTTGAACAATGGAAAGAGTAAGTGTAGGCCTGCATTTTATACAACTCTGTTAGACAAGAAGACATTAGATGCTGTGGGAGTGGGATCCAGTATGGAGGCTCTTGTCTCCCAGCTAAGTGGCCTTCTCCCCAGTCTGTACAGCCAAGAGTTTTTGCTTCATCTCTGTCCCCTTCATCTCATCTACTGAAACTTTCATTCGTGGTTTCACAAGCAAATAAAAACCAATAAACAAATCTGTTCTCTTGTCCCAGGAGTGATTGGCTGAGCACTCCTCTCACCCAAAAGCCAAACCCTCTGATAATGGAGTGCAGCACAACCTTACCACAACTTCTTCAGCAAAACAGTCCCTGGCCCACTCCATACACCAACCTTTTCTGCAGCATTCCTGTGACAGTCCTGCTCTAATGGGCCAAAACCACGCCTGGGAGCACACTGACAAACCCCACCAGTGATCACCTATGCTCAGTCCCCTGCACCCCTCCAGGTTATTTCATCATAGAAATGCAGCCCTAAACTTCATTAGTATCCCAAATCAAAAATCTTTGCATTAGTTCCCAACTCTTCCCCATTTGTGTCATTCTTACACTTAAGGAAAATCATTTGCTTGAGCCCACATTTTACTCACACAGAAGTAAAGGGAGGGGGACACAACAGCGAAAGAACAGATGTTTTTTATATATTTTATAATGCTGACTATTTCTTTCTGGCTAGCAGCAACCTGTTCTGACATCCATGGGCATCACTGGGATGATGAGGCAAGAGGCAGAGTCTACAGGCTGTGAGACTGTCCTCAAAGTAGCTGGGAGACATCTCACTTCTCCCAATGGGATTTGCTTGGGTATTTCTCAGATACTCTTGAACCAGAAACCACTTCATGGATATCCTGATTTGATGTTGATGAAGTTGTTTTTTTTTAAAAAAGTCTTAATTGCCCCAGGCCCTTGTCCAGCACTATCTTAGGACAACTGTGGTTGGAAGCATTACAGTTCTTTGAAGGGTGCTCGGGTTCTTGGCGTGAAATGCCAGCAGCTGGCTCAGCACTGATGCTGCTGTCAGGAAAAGCCACTCCAAGCTTTCCAAAGGTTTATCAGTCTTATGCTCGGTCTGTTTTAATTGATTTCTGTTTTTGCTAGGGTTCTCACAGCACATTACCAGGCTTTGCAAAGTCGTTTATTTTAATTTTCAAAACTTTCTGGTTGACAGGAAACACAACCAACAAACATTAAGTCATTTTTCCTCGGGAAAGCAAGATGCCAATTTTTCCATACTGGGTTGTGTTAACTGTGGCACAACACCACAGGAGCGTGACTCGTTGTATATAAAGAACACTTTTCTTGCTCATTTTTCATTTGAAAGAATTATCCTTAATTCAATACAATGCTGAGATTCAGTAAGTGAATTACAGAGTGAAATGGAAATATCCATATTCCCACTCGAAAAAGAATTAGAAAGAAAAAGAAGCAAAACTGATTGAGACAGAAATCACAATTTTTCTTCTCTTAGAAGATCTGTTTCTTCTTCTAAGGGTCCCTGCCACCAGGGCCACCAGCAGTAAAGCCACTGCTTTCATGATAATTTGTGATGTCCCTGAACAATTCATGTTACCACCTCAGGAGCACTGACAAAAACACCTCCTGAGTCATGCAGGTGATTTATTCATAGATGTAGGGACATAATATTGAAATAAACATGCTGTAGGATTTGAAAAGAGAAAAATCACTCATGCAGACTCAATGACTTATGTGTGACAGGTTCACTGCATCCCGTGGAAAAATGCTCCAGAGATGGTAAGGAAAAAAGTGTCCAAGAAAGAAGTTTCTTCTCCATACCTCATCAACCTGTTATTCTCACAAGAAGCAGGGTTTGGCTTCTGAAATTGAGGGCAGAGCCATGGCCACATTTCCCTGCAGAGCTCAGCACAGCTTTGGATCTATTTGTGACCATAACACACCTTAAAAAGGTCCTCTGTCTTCATATCCCTTTCCCTCTCACTCATTTTGCAAGGCTTAAAGACATCCTAAACTTGTGATGCTGCAGTGAACCTTCCAGTATAGATCTCCCTACCAGGCACCCAGTCTGAGCCCTCTGATGTGGGGCTGCAAACAGCACATTGCACCATGCACGTGCCAGTGTCCTCAGAGCTGCTCAGGTCCTTAATTCCCTGTGGCTTCACCAGGATTCAGGCACAAGAATAGTCCTGAGGACCTTTGCCTTGGTGCCTCTCATCACCTGATCTAGGTTAAAAGATAAAACTCCTCCACAACTAACAAAAGAGTTCAGAAGCGATCAGACATGAAGCAGTGAGAAAGTAAATGACAGGGGCTGGAATACTGGTATTTTTAAAGATAGATGAGCATTAGCACAGCCAGGAATTCATTTGCCATGTGAAAAATCTATTCAGAGCAGAATGGGAACTCTACCAATTAATATACTTCACAGATGTATCTCTTCAATAAGCAGAGTTACAGGGATCATTTTTCTTTGACACACACCATAAGGGAATGAAAAGGTTAATGTAGTGTATGTGAATGCATTTTTAAAAATCAATTTAAGGGAATTTTCTCTGCTGTAAATTATGCTCTGGCACCAGGGAAAGCCATCAAACTCAAATTAACAAAAGGAACAAAATAATTTAATCTAAAACTACATTACGATTGTGTTGCTCATTGGTGCACACAAAAAAATCAGCAACATACATTTCTTTTTTACATCCTTTGATTACAAAAAGGCTATTATCAGTGAAAGATAATGTTGAATTATAATTAAAAGCAGGACTCTCCCTCCTACCAGCCTGCAAAGCACAACATTTTCTGTAATGCAATATAAAGTCATTTTGGTTAGGAAACCCATTTGTCAGCTCTCCTCACGTTCACCAGACTGTGACCCCTTTACCTCCTCCTGCACACACTCCTGTAATCTCAGAAAAAGCAGGGTTTGGCTTCTGAACTCCAGACTTCCCATTCAGGAAGACCTGACACTGGCCTTGCTGCAGCTGAAGGAGTGAAGCTTCACTGGACTCGTGGCATCTGTCTAGAAGATCTGAAATAGTTTTCAGGTTTCCCCTAATTTTAACTGGCAGAAGAGCAAACGTCAGCTGAAATCCTACATTTTCAAGAGTTCCAAAACAGTTCCTGTAACTTCATGGCACTGCCACAGGCTCTCCTCTCCCCATCATCTGATTTGCAAACTGTGGACTCCGTTCCCCTTCACAATACACAGGGTGTCTTCTCTACCTGGAGAGGACCCTGAGCAGTACAGTGACATTCACACTCAAAGCCACCATCAGAACAAGTCTTTGAAGCGACACAGCTCCACCCCGTGTTTCCTGAAATTACCATCCATCCTGTGCTTTTCTCAAGTGACATTTGCTGTCACCAAACTCAGGAACTGAAAGGTGGCACTTAGGAGCACAAGATTTGATGGCATGCTCTGAGTCAATGGAATGAAGAGAGAACATGACACAACTGATCTGTGCTCTTATGTTGGCCGCTGTGCTGGTTGCCCAAAGACACCACAGCACGGTGAGGGAACAGACAGATCATACGGGCCACTCAGGATAAAGCAGCTGCATTATTTTCCTTCCACTGCATTGGCATAAATACCTGCATCCTTCCCCCTGTGTATTCAACAGCTTTCCACCACTGAAACCTCCCCCTGTAGAGAGCAGATAATGGTCAATGTAAAGAATCTCAGTTATCTGATCTTCATTCATTGCCAAATGATGCCTTGAGGAACAGAGGTCACTGGCTGTTTTGCTCATGGCATTTTTCACCCCTGGAGCATCCCCCACGTTGAGGATCAGACTCCACATTTCCCTGCCTGTGTCTTCACAGCACCATGGATCCTCTACCTCTACTTCCAGAAATTCTTCATCTGTTGGTAAATAATGGCAAGACTATATGACTATATATAACTGCGGTCTTTTATGTCTGATGAGGTTGCTACGGACCATTTATTCCCTACTCTTATATCTGGTTTGATCTATCAATGAAGTGAGTGTCAAGTGGTTCTCTTGGCTGCCAAGATAAAACACAAGGTTAAAGCCACCTTTTCACCTAAAAATTGAACCTAGACAAGGAAGCAAGCCATGGTACTAAAAAAATTGGAGTCATTTTTGTTACATTAATTTGGACACGGTGTGTGAGGGAGTGAGGACCAAAGAAACCCAGCCAAAAACATCTTGGCTTGCATAGATTCATTCACTGCTTTGTACTGCTATAGCAGTGAAGTATATATATATATATATAAAGACACAACTTTTGTCTCTCCATGTCTTGTCCTGGGAAAGCAGAAACTCACCCTTTACACACACTTAGCTTTGCACGAGAAGTCAGTTCTTTTTCACTCATTATTTTTTATCTCCTTTGAAATAGGAAATAAACTGTTCTTCCATACACTGAGCAAAGCTGGGCTTTGGCTCCTCTGAAGGACAGCTCACAAGTCAGTAGCTGCAGTCCCCTCCCCACCAGGTAGGACCAGGCACCAGTGGAGAAGGCAGAAGCTTCATCATCTCACCTAATTCCTTCTCCATATGGTCAGGGACTATAACTTGTGAATAGTTAATTCAAATATGTCTGATCAGAAGTTCAAAAGAATCAGAGGAATTGAAGTAAAAGCCAGTGGCTTCTTTTTATTATTTCTTCCCCATTTTCCTTCTTTTTTGCCATGGGCTTCTTTCGGTTCACAGGGAATAAAAAGGCCCTTAGGGGTTGTGTATTCCAAGTTCCTGGAGGTGCTCGAGACCAGGTTGGATGGGGCTCTCCGTAACTTGGCCTAGTGGAAGGTGTCCCTGCCCATGGAAAGGGGTTTGGAACAAGATGGTCTTTAAGGTCCCTCCCAACCCAAACCATATTCTAAATCTGAAAGCTCACCCCATCCCCGTTTGTGCTCCTGCCAGTGTGGTGGCTGTTGGTGTCATGTATCTGCCTTGTGCCTCCCAGAGCCCACAAGGGCACCTGGAGCTGAGCAGTGTTTGGAACAAGGACCTGTCTGGGAGCTGGGAGAGGGGCTGGGGCAGTCAGTGCGGCCACATGGTCCTGCGACCCCAGCGAGATAATTTAGAGCTATGACTTGTGACAATGACTGCAAAGCTTTCATTTAATTTTTAGTAGTAGGATGGAGGAGAAAAAAAAATGTTTTATGACCTCTCCTTTCTAATAAGAAATATGTTAAGACTGTGCCTTAGTGCCCAGCTGGGTTATTGGAATAGCAAAGAAGAAGCATTGCTTTTTTGTGTACAGTATTTTGCCTTTTAAAATATTGCCTTATAATGTAAAATGAAAAAGTCATATTATGTACAGGAAAACTCACAGCAAACTAATGGGGCACTACAGACCTAGGGTTGTTCTTTTTTTCTCATTTTATTGGAATGAACTCGAAAACATAATCAGAATCTAGTTCATTCTCTTACATAACCCTTTGTGAAGGACTCTTAAAATTCACATCAACAGCATCTCATTCCCACTTTTCCCTTAATTTCCATTTTGTTTAATGGCTTCGTCACCATTTACTCGTGCTTTTGGTATTTTTTTCCCCTCCTGTGAGAGAGAATAACCTCTCCTGGGTAATAGGACAAAGAAGTTGGAATCTGTTTGCTTCTGTCATGCTTCTCTAAAAAATACATTAAAAAAAATTCCTTTGCAGGGAATAAGCCCAGTTCTACTTTTTCTTTCCCTGGGGTCTGGTGACACAATTCCAGCAATTCCAAGTCCAGCTGCAAGTGCCATGTGAGGAGGTGCTCTGAGTGCGAGTTCCATCACTGCACAGCACATCCCCTTCGCAGGCTGAAGATGTGGAGTGCAAAATAATCAATCTTCCAAGGCCCTAACAAGCCCCTGTGCTACAGCCTGTACCTTGCCATCAGCTTCTAGAACAACAAAAAATGCCCAGCATAGAGAGAAAAAAAAAGCTGGAGGCTTCTATCAAATTTCTTTGTGAAATTATAGGAGGTACTTAACATTTGTCCTGGAACTTTTCAAAGGAAATGAGAACATTTGCCATCCAGACAGGAAGTCATTATCTCCCATGGGAATAAAAGACATATAATCCTGATCCTTTAACAACAAAAATTCTGAACTCAGAAAATCTCAAAAGACGAGTCTATGAAACTTCTGTGCTTGGGTTCACGCTCAGCATGGACTTCACAAGAGCCTCCCATATTCCATAGCATCCACATTTCACATAGCTCTAAATTACAACGCAACTAAGTTTTCACTTACATTTAGCGTTATATTAAGAATTAAAATTCCTAAACCAGAAAATGCACCTGCTGCAGAAAAAAAATAAGTGGAAAGACCAAATGACAGAAATGGTTGAAAAAGTTTAATTTTTACAGACTGCTTCACGCTTGTACCAGTTAATTTTTCTGATTTTGAACTAATCCTTCTCCCCACCAGTTGGTCACTCCATGGTAGGAGTGAACCATGAAGGGTGGGAACCCACAGTATGGATCCAATTTTTGATCCTGTAATGGACAACTTGTTAACCTCCCACAGTAGTGATGCTGATCCCAAATCTGCATCTTCCTGCTTCCTCAATGGTTTGTAGAAAAACTACAAACCAGTTTTTCCAATAGTTTTCCCTTCCATAGTATGAGGAGATGGAACACCCTCACTCTCAGAACAGAGATGTGGGGAAACATGGAGGTTTTATGAGGTCATCTATGCAAGATATTTGGGCAATTGCATCGAAAGCAGGGTTAGGTTGTTAAAAGTCATTTAGGTTCTTGATTGCTCTCAGTTTCTTGCAGGCAAGGCTCCCAAACATCCGTGAAGAATGATGCCCAGTGCCTAAGCAGCTCTCCATTTGAGCATCATTTAAAAACCATCTTCCTTTGCTCACATACAGCAAAAAAAACCAATCTCCCATGATAGCTTTGAGGTAGGGGAGCAGCCTTGAAGCTGAGCTGAACACACAAGAGGTTTGCTGGGCAGGGCACAGAGAAGGGTGCAGCTCCCCTTATTTCTGCTCAGCAGGACAGGCCAGAGCTCACCCACTGCCTGCTCAGCTCTCCCTTGCCAGCAATGCCCTCTCTGAAGCTGTGCCAGGTAACAAAACACATTCCCAAGCTGCAGCTGGTCTTGCATCCATGCCCACGGGCACCACATCTGTGGTGTGACCAGCAAGGCGGGATGTAAGGGCAGAATTTCAAGTAAGAGGAGCAGGAGGTAACATTTAATCAGCTGTTTCCATCGCCTTGTCAGGACAGGAGCATTTAAGCTTGGCTTGGAGAACACCACGGGGTGTGCTGTCTGCTGTCTGCTGCTCTGCACAGGTAGATGTAATCCCAGTGTATTTTATTAACTCCTGATATCCTGCATGAATGGATACCACACATAATTCCAGTTTACTGCTTTCACTTAAAATTATTGAAATGTTTGTTGCAGAGGGAAGAAGAATCCCGTTCCCCTCTGCTGCTGCGGGGATGATTGTAGCAGTCACAGCAAACTGCCCGAGCATCTTTCACAGAGCCTGATTTGGCAGAGAACGCTGCCATGGGCGGACACAGGGTCAGCAAGAGGTGGGGATGCTTGGCCTGCCTGCTAATGGGGAGTACACTTGGAATCAGCCTCTGGAAAAATGCTTCCCATGTCCGTAAGGGATGACATTTACCTTAGTCCAGATGGCACTCATCACCTTTCACGCACCAGTTAAGCTCTGAGCTCAGAGGGTTGGTGTGTGCTCTGTGGGGATGATGTGTGCAGTTCCAAGCTGCACGTGTCAGCCATTTGTGCATGTAGGCAATTTTTTTTTTTAATATATATATATATATATATATATATAAAGGGAAATGTGGGCAATTAAGCAAAGGAATAGAAAATAGGTAACTTCCAGAAAAATTAAAATGTGGCTCTGTCATAAGTAGGCTTTGCTTGGCAGTCAATGTTTCATTAAGTAACTGGACAGCGTGCCTCAGAGTACTGTTGATTTCTTCATCCAAATACAAATTTAACACTGTAAATTATGGGCTGCTCCTAAAATCACTACCTATTTGTTACTTTACTAAATCTTTTTGGTACAAATAAAGAAATGCTGGTGTCAGTAAATGCATGATACTGCACAATGGTTTTTCTGTCTCCTTTCTCACAGGACACTCTCCTACATCTACAGGGAAAATATTGCCAGGAAGGGGCAGTGGTTTCCTATGGCCCCACAAGCCCATAGGCTCAGCTATACATGAATTCATGAAAAGCATTTAATAGGATACCTTTCTGTAACTATTTAGAGTTGTGCCCAAGCCCCATGTACTTCAGTGGGATGCAGACAGGAGTGTTTCAGCACTCCCCAGACATTCTGGTGTATGACCTCCCAACATGAACACTTGCTCTGCAGAAAAAGACCCAAGATCCAACACAGGTGTCTAAACAGGGATAGCCTTTCCCCGGTGGGGAGATGCCTGCCCTGTGCACGAACTCCCGCACCACCTCCCTGCAGCACCCGGCCCTCTCTGTGCACAGTGTGGGGAGCTGAGCCCAGCTCACGGGTGTCTGTCTCAAAGTTGATCCGGCCCTTAATTGGGAAGGGAGATTAAATATTGTGGTGTTTCACATGAGTGGTGGGTTGACCCTGGTTGGATGCCAGGCACCCACCCAAGTCTGTCTATCACTCCCCTCCACAGTTGGACAGGGGAGAGAAAAGATAACAAACAGTTCATGAGTTGAGATATGGATGGGGAGAGGTCACTCACCAAACACCATCATGGGCAAAACAGACTCAGCTTGGGGATACCAATTGAATTTATTACCCACAAAATCAGAGCAGGATAATGAGAAGCAAAATAAATCTTAAAAACACCTTCCCTCTCCTCTCCCTCCCCCCCCAAGCTCTACCTCCTCTCCCCAGCAGTACAGGAAGATGCTTGTCCAGCAGCGGGTCCATCCTGGAGCTGCCTGCCCTTGGCCCTTCTGGGCATGGGGGAAACTTCCAGCAGCTTCTAACAGAAGCCATCCCTGCAGTCCCCCCACTACCCAAACCTGGCCTCTCAAACCTAACACAACATGCTAATGGCTCAAGAATATAAATTGTATTTGGCACAATACATTAAAGAGCTCATAAAACTTCATCAACATGGCAGAATGTATCCTGTGTTTTCCTGCTCTTTAATAATTTTAATAAATCAGATAAAAACGATGCCACAATATAACCATTACAAGAGCAGATTATTGGGGGTGTAAAAATGAGAAAAACAAGGTGCTACCACAAACTCCAGAAGAAAAACACAACAAGGTGTTTACAGGGAGGTACAGAAAACAAAGACTCCAATTAGATTTCTATACGATTGATGCAGCAGGTTTAACTACTCCATTACAGAAGCAAACCAATGACACAATGGTATGTTTTCCTTGCCTTGCTTAAGCCTGCATCTCAAGGGGGCTTATAAATAGTTAAACAGCTATATCAGAATTCATCAGCTTTTAGAGAAAAATTAAACCTCAACATTGATATCTATGATATAATGACTTACAAGTCTCTGCATAATTAATCTTTATATTAACTGCATGCACTTGTGATATATGATTTATTATGGGTTATTCATCTAAATTCTTCTATGGGTATTGCTTCATGCACACACGATCTAATAACCTTTGATGCAGTAGCAGGTGCTACTTCACAATAAAGACATTAACATATTTAGAAAAAACAGTTCCATATCAATTGCTCATACCCTTTTTTCACTTCTCTGATGGACTTGATAGGGATTAAAAACTAAACTGGAAATAAAGATCTTGTATTTCCATCTTCATCCTTACTGCCCTTTACATCACTTTTCATACGGCATTTTTCTCCTTTCAGAACCAAGTTATGTAACTGTAGTTTCATATACTTACACTCTTCTTAAATGCATTCAGGGAGAATAACTTACGACATCCTCTACTGCTGCCTCTGTTTAGATTGGTACTGCTCAGAGAGGACTAAGCATTTCAAGAGGCAGCTCATTCAGTGTGACTAGCAAGGCTCTTCTGGACGATGCTGTCATACATTGTAGGACACAACCGTTAGTTTTATTTTAGTTTGTGGCTCTCAGTTGTCTTTCCCCCTCTGTGAATGCCAGCTACTCTCAGACAGACAGTTCCTTACTCATCAAAGCAGCTACCAGAGATACAGTCCCTGAGACAGACAGAGAGGTCCTTACTTGTCTTTGAGGAATGTTTCCAGAGAGACCTAAAAAGGGAAAGCCCAGCGCACATCAAATAATTTGAAAAATGCTTGAAAAGAAGTGCAAAAATAAAAACATTCCTGCAGCAGCCAAGAAACATGTGGGAACAAAATGTAATGACCATAACCGACCACAATAGAAACATACCTATTCAAAAAGGGTATTTCCTATACTAACATCACTTCTTTACTCCTTTCTCAGTTATTATTCCTCCTCACATTATTCATTCATTTACAGACTCCTCTAAATTCAGCCAGCCTCCCAGTGAGGTAATGGGATGATTGGATAAATTACCAATTACCAGAATTTGCTGCAGCTTCCAGAGAAGATGGTGATGCTTGGGTTGGCATTGCCTTGGGAGGGTGAGATGCAGGCATTAGACATATTCATATAACCACCACAAGTAAAAGAGAATTTACCACTAGTGACTATCACTCTGCTTAATAACCAGATTTTCAAATTCTCTTCAGTCTTGGCAGTGGACACTAAATGTTTCCATCAAAACTATGACCTCCCTGTGTTAGAAATGGTCCTGACACTGCTTGTAAAGGGCTTAATTAGATGAGGCAATGTTGACCCTAAAAGCCCCTGTTAAGCAAGTCACTGGTGACAACCTGAAATATTTCAGCATCATTACTATGCCTCTGACACAGCCAGCAGACAAAAACCACAACATTTTCTGAAAATTTTAAGGTGATTCTACCAATCCTGTGCATAAGAAAGGGCTTTTGGAGTCTCCCTCTACCTCTAGATATTTCCACAATGTCAGAGGATTCATTTGTTAATATGAACAAATTCATGTGAATTAGGATCTATTTCAGGAAGCTCCGTCTTCTGCTACCTCATCCTGCCTCAAGGCAATGCCCTGCAGCAGATTCACACCTAAAAACTCAGCATTCTGGCCACAGCAAAAAGCAACTATGCTCACCATATGTTTACTGGTTAAAATAAGATCCTTGCACACATGTGATGGATATCTCCTTTGAAAGAGGCAGTGAGCTAACACAGGGATGCAGAAGGCGGTAGCGACCAGCACAGCACCAAAGTCCAAGCAGGTGGCACTACCTCCCGTTGCTCCCCTCCCTAGCAGTGTGTGTTCACATACAAACACTACACTCTGTGTCCCACAGTTACTCTTTCAGGTGAAAACCCACGAGCTGTCCAAATTGCTGGGAAGTCCCAAGCCAGATCCATGCTAGGTTAGCAGCTGTTTGCACATGACACCCTCAAAAGGAACTTGCCGTGCTGTCACTGTGAATAACACACAATTGCTTTAGTTTGGTCTTCCATAACCATTCCCATCAGTGCCTCAGAGTTTAAAGATCTAATCCTGCTTGAAAAATTCAATTAGGCTTTGCAAGAAAAAAAAAAAAAAAAAAAAAAAGAGTCATTAAAGTTTTAGATAAGCAGATCCCAGCTAAGGACAAAGCTGCACCACTACTCCTGTGAATTTCAGGATTAAAGAAAATCAATATACTGTGTCATATTTCTGTAAAATACTGTCTGCAGTACAGCTTGTTTTCTCATTTGTGCAGGAAGTTAAAATCTAAGTCCAGTTTTCAGTGACTGCTTATTTGCTATAAATATTAAATAAAATAGTAAAAGGAAAATCACCTTCTACACATGTATGTTTCTTTTTAGAATAGGTGGCCAAGTAATGCCCTGACCTTTAGAGAGACACAGGAGGCAGAAGCCCTGGTTCTGAACAGACACCCAGTGGGGGGGAAGCCCAACAACACCTGCCTTTTATTAATCTAACATGGCAGTGCAATGACAATTTGCATTTACAATCAAATAAAAATTAGTAAAGATAATTTTCACTTGCTACCTTCGCTTGTTTTTTCTGCTTTCAGGGATAGCTCAGTGTGGGGGGCAAAGAAGTGGTTTTGGGGGAAGGAAAGAGTTGCAAATGGTTCCCTGACTGGTGGTATCTTACAAACCTCAAGTTCAGAGGTGGCACAAACGGGTTTTGCTCTCTCTTCTAAAGCCTGTACATTAATAAATGTTAATTTTATCAGATTGTGTCTACAAGGAGATTTTCAAATTCCTGCTGATTTAGTAAAGAACTTAGGTGTTCAGCACTTGCAAAAACACTGCTGTTTCGATAGACACCTTCAGACAGATCTAGGTATTTAACCTGAAGAGTCAACATTTGCAGTTCTCCAGAAGGATTACCCGGCCTTTCAGGGCAAATTTCTACATCATCAACTGCTCCGCATGTTGTGCTAACCTGGATCCCTGCCTGGCCCCTGTACATGTACCTATATGAAGTTTATTGGGAGAGATGTGAGGTTTCTGCAAACTCAGGAACAAATCCTTAATGAGCCAGGAAGTAAGGAAGAAGCTTTTTTATATTTCTATTTTATTGAAAATTTGCTCTCCTTTCACAAGTTTCTGGGATGAATGCTTTTCCAGAATCAGTGTGAACTTTACTCCAAGAACAATCTGATAAATTCCTAAATAACTGACAAGAAAATCTTGGGGAAAAGAATAAAAACCAGCTTTTTTTCTTCTAAAATATTTAATACCTGGAACCTATAAAGAATTGTTGAAGACCTGCCAACATTTCCAATGATTTTCAAAGTCATACCATTTTTAGTTGCTCCAGAACTGCTGATATTAGCAAGCATGCCCTTCTAAATAATTTATTGGCATTTCTACATAAATTAGATACTTAAAGGTGAAGATGCCATGAACCTTGTGGAGGCTGAGTGCTCACTACATGGACTATAATCCATCAACCCAACAGACAGATTTCCAAACTGGCTTAAACCTCAGCAGGCTCACTGCTTGGAAATAGTTCAAGGACTCCAGAGACTGCAATACGCTCCTGAAATGTCACTTGCTGTAAAAGTACATTCTACACAAAAATAAATCACCATAAAATAAGGTAGCAACCTCAGAGAGCTATAAATTGATCATTTAAATTACAAGTTAGTTACTGCTCACAAAAATAAGCAATGCAAAAATAAGTTTACTTCAGCTAAGGACAGTGTATTACAAAAGACAGGGCAAAGCCATCAGCTAAAACACACATTTGCATAAAGGCAAATTCTTCAGTAAAGCACTTTAATACTGTCTATCAGTTTCTAAAGTCACCATGGACATCTTTTTCCCTAAAAACTGTATAATTCTGGTTTGCAGATTGTGGATGTTGAAAAATGTTATGTTGGCATTTTACCTGTAACTACTGTATTTATAAAGGCTCCAGACTGCAAAGAAGGAAACAATCTGAAGAAGAGGGTGGATGATGTTTCAAGAAGAATGTTGGGGATGAGAAACTGATGAACAAAAAATGCTTCCCCTAGCAAGGACCAGATCAAAATCTTAAACCTTAAGAATTTGTTTTTAAATGAAAAAGGAAAGAAATTATCAAAGAAAGCAAGCTCCCATCCTGGCTAGAGAATCACTGCAGCCAGGGGTGTGTTGGCATTGTTAGGAAGGATCCATCATTGAATGGATCCCTGAAATACAATGGTATTAGGGGATAAGAAATGCCAGTGATGAATTAAATGCTACAGGGGATATAAAGATGATAAAAGCAGCATTTTCATCAGAAGCCAGGAGGGTAGGAGTGGTAAAGTTCCTATTTGAGATACAAGCAAACAAGATTGAACAAGACTACAATGAAAATAAGCAGGACAATCAGCACAAATATCTAAAACTATTAATTTGCAAAGAATTAAAAAAAAAAATCATCAGGAGCTCAAAATAGTTATGAAATCAATAGTGATGGCCTAAAAGTCACAGAAAGCCCGAGTTTCAGCAGGGGAGTGGGGAGGAAGCTGCTGACAGAGGAGATAGCAAGTGAGTGTCAGTGAAGGTCATTCCATCTCCCTGGTCTGTGGGTGACCCACCCCAGCCCACCAAGAGATGGGACCGCAGTGCCAGCCCTCCCCATAAGGACACCGGGGCAAGGGCAAGAACTCCTGCTTGAATACAAATCCTGGCTGCATTTCTTAAACAGGCTGATGTTCTCCTCATTGGAATTCACAGGAATGCACACAAAGGAAAATGCCAACATAGTGAACTTTTCAGCTCTTAGCCAAGTAATTCTTTGCAAGTGTTTGGTTTGTTTGGTTTTTTTTTTTTGTTGTTTTTTTTTTAATCTAGTTTATAGCACAAACTCAGACTATGTGGGGCACAAACAAAATGAATAAATTAGGTGGATGGTGTTCATTGAAACTAGGGAAATTTCAAGCATAAAAAGAACTAATAGATTCTGGGGGTTTTCCTATTTTTTTTTTCTAAAAGTCTATTTTGACAATGAATTATAAATGTTTCATTGACTGTTCCTATTCTGCTACTACCAAGAAAAAGGAGAAGACTAGACATTTTTGTATTTGCTGCAGACCCTGAGTTTTGCCTTGCTCCCCAGCGCTGTGTTCCTTTCAGTATTTGGTTTTGACTCTGACAAGTCAGCTCTCCTAGCACTAACCAAATTATGGTTTTGAGGCCTAACAGAAAATAAGGTTTGGCATCATCTTCCTTGTGAGAAGAGATGCAGCAAATCTGTTAATCAGAATTCAGTCACTTCAGAGATTTAAATAATGCCTGACTTCCTGCCTTGCTACTTGCAATTCCTACCATTCCTACCTGTTTGAGACGAGACGCCCAGAGGGAATTTGGTTCTGCTCTCACATTTACACAACACCATTACTTTACCTTAATGACCAGCACACCCTCTTTAATAAAACCCCAGCATCAACTTTATTACATCCTGCACTGCTAATGATTTGGTAGTCACCTAACGCATTAATCTTGATTCATGGCTCGCTTGAAATATTTATACAGCACAAAATGCTTAAGTGGAGGTCAGTTGCATGCAAGGCTTCAAAGAGTAAATTGCAAGACATTGTGTTGCCTCTATCTCCTCCTCAGGAGGAGAACATGCCTTCCCCCAGCCTGGGCTAGCCCCAGTTGTGCCCCCACACATATCACCCTGGGGTTCCCATTCAGACATGCCTAGGCTGCTCCTCTTCCCCAGATACTCCCCAAAACCGACCAAAAGCCAAAATCCATCCACTCTACAGACATTAAAAATGTCTGAGGCCCTAATCTCATGTAACTAAAACTCCCTAAAGGAAGCAACATCATTTGGGGATACCCAGGAACCAGCCTCAAAAGGATGAAGCAGAAGCCCCTATTACTAGAATATTAGCAGATATTTTGATACAGACAAGTTTAGAATTGCTGATTCTGAAGCACATCAAAAGATCTGTGGAAACATCTGAAAAGCACAGAATGGTCCCTACAATATCAATAGGCACCAGTGGCCCTGGCAGCCAGGTAGGAGCTGGGCAGGAAAATCAGCCATATGGCCACAAGCATAAGATTTTATTACTAAAGAAAGGACTTTATTTTCACTGCTTTTTACATTCATAAAGGAACAAATGATTTCAGATGGTTTCATCATCATTCCCTCAGTATTCAAATTATGTGCTGGCCCATGGAAATTCAAGCTACAGGACATAATGCAGACAGCATGGGACCTAGAATAAAGGCAGACAGATGAATCTCTGAAATAACTAGAAAGACTTTTAGAATCATTGAATCATCAAGGTTGGAAAAGATCTTTAAGATCATCAAGTCCAACCTTCGACCAAGCACCACTGTGCCAACTAAACCATGTGGTGAAGTACCACGTCTACTCATTTTTTGAACACTTCCAGGGTTGCTGACTGTACCTCCTCTAAGCACAAAAGCAGTCCCTAAATCCCAGACAGAGCTGTTTCTGCAAGCTGTTCCCCAGCCATATGAGGCAGGTGAGGCTATACAATGTCAGAGACTGCTAAGCCTGTAAATTTTTGCCCCTTTTCCAGTCCATACCTCAAAGTACATAGGAAATGTCAGTATTGCTTCCAGCAACACTCACTTTATGTGCTAATTCTACATGTGCTACGTGGTTTTCTACTGGAGCATTTCACCACGGGCTGCTGGCTACAAGATGCTGTTGAGGCTGAGAGTTGCCTCTGAAAGCTGGGGTTGATGAGGAATAGTCTGACACAACCCTCATTTTCTACACTTTGCTCTCTTTGCAGCTGTTTTTTGCTCTGTGTGCACTGTCTGGTGACATGAATCATGGAACAGAAGGAACAGTTTAATCAATAACATGCTTAATTGCTAAAAATTATTCCACAACCACAAACTCACAGCCAAGAGACCACACTATCTGTCACTGAAGATGCATTATGAGGGAGAAACAAAGAGGTTTAAGTGTCATTAGCAAAACAATAATAAAATAACCCATAAAATTGAAAAAATTACTTAGTGAGAGCATATAAACATAAAACAGTGAAGTTCCCAAGATGAAATCATATTGCAATACAGACAATTCCATATAATGTGGTTCAAAATGGCAAGCTGCATTTGTGTTTTAAGGTGCGCAGACATATTTATTATGAGCAGCCAGTTTTACTCTACTGCTTCATGAATTCAAGGAAAAATGCAGCTTCCACCAAATTGAACTGCATGAAGTGGTCACTGCACATTGAGGAGAGGATATTCTGTTGCTTGTATTAGACACCTGTCATATAGCAGTGACTAAAGTGAGTCCGTTTCAGTCCTGATGCTTTATATGCAAAGCTTCCTTGAATACTTACTCACTTTGCTAGGAAGATATATGTGAAGAGCCCAGTGGAATATCTGCCTCAGCACTTCTGTGGTAATTAAATGCAGTCGCTTGCTGGCACAAGTAATGACCACCATCTGCTCAGAGCCATGGCTGGCCTGTCCTTCACCACAAGTCACACATCTCCACACACCCAGCAAAATACCCATTACCAGCTGATTCTCCAAAGCACCACACGAATAATCTGAATATGCAGCATGTTTGTTACAGATGAGTGCTAATGTATTTGGCCTGCAAAAATGCTTGTCCAGGTTTAGATGCTTTGATACTAATACTGTTAAATGTTTCAAAGAAAAAATACTAAATGACCCAGGTTGCAAAGTCGGGGTCTCAGGAATTAGAAAAAGCCAAGGCTTACATTTTCTCTTCAGGCTGCAAGCATTTGGATACACCACCACATCCTGGGTTTAGTGTAACCTTACCTAAAACTGTATCTCCTTTATTTCATAAAATTTTTTTTCACACTGTGAACATGTTCAACGCTAATATTTCATTGATTATTTTTATTCTATTTGCATATCTCATCTTTTCATAACTCACCACTCAAATCTCATTACATTTAAAGGTTACTAATTCCCTTGAAAGTCTTCCATTAGCATTTCTACACCCTCAGATGAGTCTGAGAAAGTCTGAGTACTTTGTGAAGTCTGGGCTCTCCCACTGTTCACATGGGGGATTTGCACATCCTCTGCAGCAGCCTCCAGGACAAAGCTCAGCCTTCAGTGCTGCTCCAGGCTCTCGTTTCTGCCTGGAAGGACTGGGCATGGCTCTGCCTCCAGCCTGCCTGGACACCACCTCTTCTGAGACTTGCAGTCTCTTATGGAATCTTTCTTCCTAACAGCTTTTTTAAGCAAGTAAGAATTATTATCCTCTTTTTACAAACATACAATCAAGGCTAGACAGATGAATGTCCAAATTTGCTTCTAATCTGAGAAATGACTAGTGCAACATTCACTATGTCAATCTCACCTTCTGCAACCAATCTTGAAGAAAGCTTCACTATGCAAGCTGTGATTAATCTCTGAAGTCATCAAGCTAGGAGAATGAACAGGATAGAGAATCCAGTGTAAAAACAACTTGGGGTGAGCATTAAAGACTGTGCAAGGATACCTGGGTGTGTAAGGGACACTTTATACCTCCACGCAGCTTGATTCTGCTGATCAATGTACAGGCAACTTCTAAATGAACATTGCTAATGAATGGGAGTGTCTCTTCTGATAACACATGAAGAAATCATCATAATAGGAGTGGTAAATCTTTGCGACAAGGGCTAGTGAGGCTGTGTCATCCCCACCCTTGAAGACTTTTGCAGCTGGACTGCATGAGGCCTGAGTAACACAATATAACTGCAATTCAGCCCTGCTTGGCATGGGTTTGGGCCACCTTTCTGCAGCAGTACCTAAGAAAGGTACTGCCTAAGGTTTTCTGTGACTGTCCTGTGGTGTCTCCACACAGCTGGTGCTGCATAGTGGGATGAACTGTCCCCCCTGCACTATGGACGTGTTCATTGCTCAAATGAGAAGGAAATAAATGGATCACACTCCTGACCCACTTCATTTTGAAGATACCACTTGTACAATGATATGATTGGGTATTTAGGCATGACCCCTTCTAGGTCTCCCCATGACTGAGCAGGCATCACACAAATCTGTACTCCCAATGAGGTGACACAGTCTGGCTGAGGCAATTAGATCATCATTACTAGAAATAGAACTGAGCTATATATTGTCTGGCATTAGTAAATTCAAGGGAATGAAATACCTCGTTCGAAATTATAGTGTCATCCATCTAGACTTTCTGATAGTCCTGAAAGACAGATGGTCCAGCAAATGGCTGTAATCATCATATGGGTACAGTTTAACTCCCCAAGACATGTTAAAAGAGCAATATTTGCAGAAATATCAACCTGTAAATGTGAACAGGGTCTTCTGACTGGGTAGGCTCAGTGAAACATTTCAGTAAAATTTCAGAAGATATTTCCTTCAGATATTCTTCACTTTCAAAAAGTAATTTAACAAAGAACTTACAGATTACTGCAATTAACAGATTTACCATTAGTAATAATGAATATGTCAAGCTCAGACTTCATGATCCTTAGTTTGGAACAACTCTTCTCTGAGACAGTTGAGAAGCCTTATGAAAAACAGAGGACCAACACGTGCCTCAGTAAATGATGTTGAAAAACTAATTTTGTTCAATAGAAGATGACAGAACTTATTCTCTGCTTCAGAGGCCAAAATACGATGGCCATTTTTGGAAGTGTCATGCCCCCTTGCACCCCAAACTTTTCCTCTCGTGCTCCTGGGAGAGTACTGACTGCCATGAGCCAAAAAAGTGCTGAGGAGCAGCCAAAGGGAGCAGTAAGGGCTGTGCTCAGCTCTCTGTCCAGTGTTGATATCCACTCCTTTATTTATGGATGTGCTGCAGTGTGGGGGTTTATGAATATGCCTGGGAGACATTTTTCCTGCTGCAAATTGCATGCACAGACCTCACCAGTGCACAGTCTGACTTATACCCGGCAAGGGTTTGTGTATTGTGTACAAGTGCAAAACATGATTCTTGACATCCACAAGGCATCATCTGAATTTATCACCCAACAACTCCTACAACAAATAATCCCAATTAGTTCTCAAAAAAAGAAACCTCTGGACTGTACTTGTTTTAAAGGAGTTTCTGGAAGCACATACTGTCTCAAAAAAAAAAAAAAAAGAAAACCAAGAAGTTAATCCTGACATGATTTATTACCCCTTTCACCTCATGCAATACTTCAACTGTTCTCTGTGTCATGGTCTGACCCTTTAGTCCTTTCTCTTCTTCATCCTTTAGCAAAGGGAGGAAGGTCTGCAGCATTAGGTCCTGAACTCCAAGCAATATTCTCCTCAAATGAAAATGATGCATTCTGCCTGCTCAAATTGCCATGATAGTAGGTGGCACAGGAAAATGTAATTTTTTTGGTAAGTAAGGTTAAGTTATATTAATTCAGTTTTTCATTTGAAGAGTGTAGAGAATTTCCTTCTAGTTTTACTGGATTCAGTAAGTCAGCTATGAATAGAGCATGTGGGGAGGGGATGCAGAGTATCTGTGGGAAGATCCATATGAAACATGCAGATGGGATTAATCTACTCATTCCCTAGTTGTAATTGCAGTTTCACAGAAATTCTGCTAAAAACCACATTTATTTGGCAGTAAATATGATGACTAATTGCTAAGGATAGCGGCACATAAATTCCAGACTGAATTTTTTGGCACATTTCTAATTGTCATATAAAAGAAAATGACACACTCTCTACTCATTTTTCCTAATTAAATGCAAAATATGAAATTATTCCTACTACTCTTACTGGTGGAAATGAAGGCTGTTTCAATTTAACTATGAAATACCACATATGGTTCCCTGATTATTGGTAAACTGTGCAGCAGAAGTCCTGGGCAGATGATTCCAGGGGAGGATCTGGCCATGCCTGCACTGAGACTCATCTAGGAGCTCTCAATCCAGACTTGAAAATTGTTCTATAGAGAGTTCTGTGAAGGATATGTGGCCCTAAATTAATGACTACAGGATTAGGGTTGTTTAGTTGGGTTTTTTTTTCCCAAAAATTCTCTAAATAAATGTCACATAAATTTCAAACACAAATTTTGCATGATAATCAAGGTGTTAGAGACATCATGGCTTGCCTGTGACCTGTTTATAGTAAGAGGCTCTTAACCAACAGTCAGTACCCAAAGTCACATAAGACATATTTGGCAGCAGAGGATGAACTCAAACCTTTTGTGTCCCAAGCCAGTGACAAAACTGATTTGTCATGTAGGATTACTAATACTAAAAAAAAAAGGGTAAGATAAACTATGTAAAAATCATTTCAGATTTTTATCACAGTTCTTCACAAAGGCAGCTTTGAATAATGAAACAAAAATCCTTTAAAACAGCGCACAGTGTAAGATACCCCAATATTTGTGGAATTAAAAAACCCCAATCCTGCAGCAGCAGTACAGTGCAAGTCTAGCACGGACCAGACATGTTTCAGTAGAGGAGAGGGAATTAAATGTTGCTGCCTTTATCTGCACACACAAGAAGAGCTCTGTCATTCTGTCCACATAATGGGATGCAAAATATGCCAGTTTATTAATTGCTTAACACCTACCAAACAGCACGGTATTTCCCAAGTGGGAAAACACATGCTAAGAGGGAAAAAAAACCCCAAACCCGACAGCCAAAGTACAATTTAAAGTGTGGCAATTCTCAGCACTGGACATAAAGAGATTCAATAGGAATGCAGTTGGTTGAACACCGTCACTTGCCCTGACTGTGAGCCCTTCTTTATGCATGAGGGTTTTGAAGTCTAATGAGTATGCACAGAGCATTCCCACTGATTCACCACCACAGAGAAGAGATTTGGCTGGGATTTCGTCCAGGAAAAAGCTAAGAAAATAGAAAAATACAGGTATGAAAAGAGCTCTGCTATGCTCAAGGATTCTACCTTCTTTCCATAATAGAGCTACCTTGTGTGGCTGCAGATATTTTCCCTGCCTTGCTGCACATAAACCCTCTGTAAGCATGCTTTTGACACTTTTCTCTTAGGAAGTTCTCCCATATCAAAGGAAAATACCCTGCAAACCAGGGCTCTGACTTGCACATCTCATGCATTGAACTCCTCTGCTCTGCACAGGAAACTCAAATGTCAGTATCATGGTCAAAGAAAGATAGACAAGAACCATTCTCAACTGTTTCTGCTAACTGAGCTCTGCCAATCTTTCACTAATTAAAGATCATCAATCAGACTCAAACACAAACCATATTATGAGATTATTTACAAAGCCGTGGATATTTTCAAACAGGAAACCTAGAATTTATCATTAGCTTTCTGGATTTGATCTTTCCAACACATTCATTTCAAGGGTTTTTTTGTTCACCTGTTTGATTGCTCTCAGATAAGGTCTGTCTGTAGCCACTTGCCTCCTGGAGCAGGGACATGAAGAGAAATGCCAGATATTGTGAAGAACTGTGATAAAAACTGTGGCTTACAACCCAGCTAAGCCTCCTCCTCCACTCATGTTTTGTTTTGCCAGAGGGAGACAGATGAACCCCAGATCTGCCACACTCCAATTCTCACAGGAAACTTGTGGATATGTTGGCGGCTACAGAACATCCCTGATAGTGGGAAAGAAGGCTGCAGCATTTGTAGTAGCAGTGTGTGGTCAGGATTTTAATGACATGGGTCAGGAACACAAGCACTGGGGAACTGATGAGGAACAAGCCACGCAGGGACTGCTGAGAACACAGATGGAAAACTTTTACTGTTTTTCCATCCTTGTGAACACGTCAGCACTGGGACATTGACTCATCAGTGCCAAAGACAAAATTTTGGATCATGAGATCCACATGGTTATAAGTGACAATCCTGAGATGCTGGCTACCCCTGGAAATTGTAACGTCAAGCCCAGCTCAGAAATAATAATCTCCTTTCATTTTCTGTTGCTTAAGGAGTGTCAGTCCTGATAGGACTGCCAGACACAAACCTTAGATGTTCTTTAAATGTATCAGTTTAGGGGAAAACATCAGCAATATATAGCAACCATACAAGCAGCTCTATCAGCCAGAAACATTTTATATCTAAACCTCAAATTCTCTAGAGAAATCTTCAGAGCCAAAGAAACAGCAAATCACCGTATGATTCATCTTCATAATCTTGAGATGTGATTCTTATCACTGACATACTACTACACTCCTGGCTTTTATTGTAGCCTGACTCCTGTTAAAGGTGTCCATTTGGTGTTATTGAGGGATAATGCAATAAAATCACTTTTTCCTGTTCATTTCTTTTGGAGTCAGTGAGGGACTCAGTGACATCCTCCAGGTGGGAAGCTAAAAGCTAGACCTTGTATTTGTTTCAGCAGTGTAAATCTATTGCAATACCACTGATTTCAGTGCCATAACGTGGTTACATCTAGAGAAAGCTATATTTGATGGTGCAAGCCCTTCTCCATCTATAGCTGGAAACCAGGAAAATCTGTTTTGAGGAAAGTACAGTTGTGCATTTGCCCTTTTTTATACTCTTCTACAACTATCTGTGAGTGACCACCGCCTGAGACAAGGCACTAGACTGATGTGTCCTCTGTCTGCTCTCCTAAGGTCATTCCTATGTTCTCTGTAGAACAAATATCTCCAGAAGTGCACCTAGCCTACTCATTTAGCCTGTAGAGCTACACTTCAGAATCCATTTCTTAATTACACAGAATATTTGGGTCTTTTTGTTTAAGTGGAGATCGTAAATAACGCACTGTATAATACATTTTAAAAATCACCTGGTATTGAACAAACAATTTCATTTAACTTGGCTAATCTGGAATCAATATTATAATTAATTTTCTACTTCATCTGTCTTTTGAAGTGGTGGAACAAACCGGTTTGTGTCAGTTCAGCCCTGTAGGATTGTGTGAAATGCTGGGGCTGTATCCCTGTTCACCCCTGCTAAGTAAGATTGATCAGTGGAAGGGTTCCTTGCTTCTAGGAATGCTTTGTGGAAGCAATTCATGACAAAAGAAAACAAAGTTTCACAACTTCATTTATTGGATTTAATGTCTGATTTGATTTTTAAATTGTTAGTCAGGCTGAACTGTACTAGCTTCACTTTAGGCAAATCGTAAGGAATTGCCTGCCATGCTCCTGTGGAATGCTGAGGTACGCCTGGGCTTACTTTGCTTGAAGGAGGCTCAAGGTACAGAGACTAACGAGAAAAAAATCATGGTCCCACTGGCTCCAATGAAGGAGGAGTCTAACCAGCCAAATTCCTCCAGTGCCTCCCAGCACAGCACCCAGATCTCCAGTCAGTGCCACAGCCACCAGACATAGCCTCCCCCACCTCTGTGTAGAAAAAAACCCTCTAGGATTTACAATACAGTGCACATTTTACATGCTAGTTAGGGCAGCAAGTCTCCTGGAAAAGCAGATTGTCACCAATCCTGCCACCCTCTTGTCTGTTAATGACCCCAAAGCTGAAGGATCATCAGAAATCCTGCTCACACTTCAAAGGTTTTCCTAATCACCGGTCAGCCAGACACAGGACCAGAGGGAATATCCTTGGCTGAGAGCTCACAAACACAGCCCTCACTGCAAAAAGACCAAATGCTACAGAGGTTAAATCTTTCTCCTGCAGTGAAAAGCCACTCTGCAGGCCTTCAGATCCCTTGAATTTGATGTCCACTCCACACACGCTACAGGTGTATTTTTTAAATCACTTTCCAAAAAAGTGTTTCTGTTATCTGTCTCTCCCTCAGCAGAAAGACTTTCCCATCCCACGGGGGCTGGACAGTGAAATGGGAATCAGGACATGCTGGAAAAGTCTGCTTTTCACCTCTACCCCAATAGCAGTTTTAGGGGATCCAGAGCCAGGGGCATGGGACTCTAGGTTCGGTGTGATATCAAGCAACATTGAAAGTGAAAATCTGGGATGTGTTAAGAGGCCAGAAAGCTGTAAATAAAATAGTTAGAAAATGAAGGCCCTCATAGAGATATCAGAATGACTTAATGACTTAACACTTCCTTTCCAGAGTCTTCCAATTCCCACAACTCTTACTGAGCTTAATAAGGGCTGTGAGCATGCAGATTTACTCAGCAGTATTGGGAAACTCTGCTTCCTTTAGGCTTGTGATGAATAAAAAATGCTTCTTTTCAGGAAAAAATATTAAAAAAGGCTTTTATGGTCCAGGGAGTTTATTAGCATGATTTGAGTGATCCCTTAGCGATTCAGAAAGCCAAGCAGTAATTCAAGACAACAAAACTGTTTAAATTTCCAGATTTCTAGGGCAAACAGTAATTTCTTGAGGACTCAGATCATGATGCACTGGCACAGGTTGCCTGGAGAAGCTGTGGATGTCCAGTCCCTGGAAGTGTTAAAGGCCAGGTTGGATGGAGCTCTGAGCAACCTGATCTAGTGGAAGGTGCCCCTGCCTGTGATTTATAAACACCTGAGGCCAACATCTCTGCAGTGACTAAACCCTCTCTGGTGCTTTACCTGATCAGCACAGTAAACACACGTTGGTATCTCAAGGCAAACACCAGTGAACTCTGTCCTGGCAACGGGGCTTTCTTTGGCGGGGCAAAAATATGTAAAAAAGCAACATCACATGCAAAAATATCAGTTCCCTGCAGTGTTGCTGCACTCTACCAGTGTGCTGAGTGTGGTCCAAGGAACAAAGTTCCACTCAGCTCTCCCTACAAGGCATTTCTCTGATCCCTGCTCTGGTCACTGACCCAGCAGCTCGATTTCTAAGGAACCCTTCTGGGAATTGTAATGCACTGCCCATAGCGCAAGTTGGACAAGGGAAAAAAAAGTGTGCAGTTGAATGACTTGGAGATCTTGGAGGCTTTGTCCTTAACATTGTGCTGGTGGCAAAGTCACACTCTTCTAAAGCAGGAGACCAGCAGAAATGACAAAATCAGAACAGACCCCTGATTAATACAGTCTGCCTCCTTGTCCTTTACTGTATCTCCAGTGACAAAAGCTGGAGCTGGCTTTGGGGAGCAACTCTGAACCCAGACTGCATTAAGAAATACATTTTCCCTTCCCCTGAAATTCCTACTTGCATGTCTCAAACCCCTCTGTGATCGTTTTCATCCTCCCATAACATGCCCTTGTAATACATGTGCTACTACAGGTTTACTGATTAAAACAGCTCAAAGAAAAGTCTGTGTGACTTGGCTTTTCATAATTTCATTTAATAAGAAAGAAAAGAACCCCAAAAAAACAAAAACCTCCACATATTTTATCTATTTGCCTCACTGGATAACAATTGTTGGGAAGTGTTGTTACCCAGCTGAATTTAACACAATACTAAGTTGTACTACTGACAAATAGAGAGCATACTTGTTATAACAGTGTTAAAAATGATGACAACAAGAACCCAAGCTCTTCTCTGGGAATTACTGGGAAACTTGTGCCCTTTTGACAACTGAGATCTCCAGAGAAATCCCCTTGTGCCTTACCCAGTTTAAAATTTTAAGATGAGCTGCAGCAGGCAGCAAAAGCAGCAGTCAAATGATCTTCCCACACCAGCCCTGCTAACTTCAAAGAAGATTCATAGGGTACAGAGAACAATTAAAATTGGTTTTCAGAACACTCTGACTCAATACAGAGCGTCATTGCTAAATTTTGTCCAGTAGCTAGTGTATAATCTTAGTTACAGAAATTCTGAGAGACTTATGAGAACCAAATAGGGGACATTTGATAATTAACCTTTCTGAGACCAAAAGAGATCAAATTCAAAGCTTAAAACAATTTTATTAGTCAAGAGTAGTCTTTAAGCAATGGTCTTAATACAGTTCCACTCCACTGGGAATGCAAAGCACAGGACAGCCTGAATATACATCAAAAGGTATGTCATAATCATGTTTTGGAATACGAAAAATATTCACAGTGCAAAAACCTGACCTTTGTTCCATCCTGTAGGTATCCATAACGTATAACCACCTCTGGGGTCTTTTGTGGACACCTGGTCCTTGTCTGCTTTTTGAATGAGGTATGATATTTTCATTACATCAGATTCCTCACTTTGGCCTTTTCTTGTACTACACGTGCTGATAAAATATGGGGGATTGTGAGCACTTTTGAGGCAACAAATGCAGTATTTGAATATCCAGAAGCTGCTATAACTGAACAGACAAATAGCACATGCTATGCCTTGTGCTAAGAAAACATCTCACAACTTGCAAAAGGTAACATAATATTTATCCTCCCAGTAAAAGGGACAGAAAAAGATATCAGGCACATATTTTCATCTTTCATCTCCCAAGGTTTTTCTGGGGAAAAAAAAAAAAAACAAACAAACAAACCCTGTGGCAGAAGGTCCATTTAAATAAATATTTCTAACACTTTGGAGCTAGTCAAATATTTTGAAACAGAAGTGTTGAACCTGCCACAATCTAGAAAGTAGCACAAAGTAACACTTCTGCTGGGAATGTGCTAATTTTGATGAAATCTTTAGAAAAGGTGTTTTGGGCTTAGAATGGTTCGAACATGAGAGACACCATGGAGAAAAGCAACAAAGAGAGGTAAATAACATTCAGGCGACTGAGACCAACAACTCAGAAGTAGGTCAGAAAAATTTACCAGTTTCAGAGTTGAGAGCTGAACTTGGCCATTCATGTCCCAGGTGAATGTCTTTATTCTGCACATGGCCAATCTGTTTTCCTAGTCCAATTAATATTTAATTGTTTATGCAGCTGCAACAAGAAAGGCTGAGAGAAATCCAGCCCAGAGCAGCTAACTGCTGAATGGTTAGCACATTCCTTGGGGAAGTGGGAGAATAAAAAATGCTCTCATCTCTTTGCAGTTTGCTTAGAAGTTCTATTTTTTTTTTTACCAAGAACTTGCTCAGTTCTTGGGTTTTCACCCACACAAACCAGGAAAAAAGAGCATATTAAAAACAAAACCAATCACAACAAAAAAAAAAAAAGGCCAAAAACTCCCACACTAGCAAACAAAAATACCCAAACAAATCACAAACTTGAGCCTCTTTGCTAGACAGAGATATTTCTTCCACACATATCCACAAACAAAAAGTGTAGTGTAACTTTGGTCCCTCATGGGCTCTCAGAGTTGATGAGACTCTCGCCATTTCTGCTCTGCAGAAAAAGATCCTCTTATTCCCCCTCTTCTGAAGACATTTCACAGCAGGTTCTGCACCAGTAGCACTTGTACCCAGACCCCTGCTGGTTTTGGCAGGGACACTTTTCTCTCTGAAGACTGAAACCGAAGATTATTTGAAGTGATCAGATTGGTCAAAGATTATTGAATCTGAACAAAAGAAACACATTAAAAAACTGAATTTAAAAAAACAAACAAAATAAAACAACCAAAAAAACAAACAAAACAAAAAAAACCCCAACCAAATCAAAACAAAAACAAAAAGAAAGCTTTAATACAGAAAAAAAAAATCTGTGATGAGATCTCATTTGCTCAAGCCTTTTATGCAGGTCACTTCTACCCCATCCCCTTTGAGATGGGGCAGCTCTTTCCTTCTCTCCTCTTCACCCCCTCTCACCTGCCCTTTTGAAATCCCTCCCAAGGTCACTGTTTGTGTCCTCTCAGCCTGGTTAAACCCCCTCTGAGTGTCAGAGGTGTGTGTCAGAGCAGATGGCTCTGCACCGCCTGATATCCCTGGAAACCTCAACCAGGATGTGTGATGCTACCAGACAACACAGTCCCTCCCTCCCTCCTGTTCTTGGGTGATTTTTATTAGCAAATTAAATACCCAATGTGTGCCCTGATGCAGTCACTGCAGCAGCCACTCAACACATTGCTTGCATTACTTATCACAAATGTTTCTCCTGCCACTCTCCGCCGCCAGTGAACCACAAGCATAGAGAGAACAACTGTGAATAATAAATGTTTTTTCAGAAGTTGCTCAATACACTGAAGTTACAAAGGGATCTGCGGGAATCGAGTGATTCCCACATGTCCCACAGTGCTAATTACCAGCTGCCCATGGCTAAGTCAGCCATTCCAGCCATGGGGCACTTGCAGGTGACATAGCCAGGGGTATTCCTGCAGGAAACCAAGTGCTGCGTGGGGAGCTCCTACACTGCAGAAATCAGGCACTGATCTGTGCAGAGTCTAAATCTGCACGACACTGTGAGAACGTGGCTCATCTTCTGGCACTGCAGTAGTCAGTGTGCAATGGCAACATTTACTGACCTATCCATACAATTGATGACACAATTAATGGCAATTTGGTTCCAGCAAAAATGCATGTGATTGACCCTACTTCATTAGTCTGGAGAGTATTTTACAAACTGAGAGCAAAGTGCTGTGATTTACCAGATGAACTACAATAGCTGATTCATTTAATCTTATTTCAACTCTGACAAACCCAGTTACCTTTCAGAGATAATATATTAATGAAATAGCCAAGTATTGGTCCAAGATTAAAGAAAGCAAGTGTCTTTTGTGTGGATTTGTATTTCAAATACATTTCCATGTGCTTAACTTTATTGATTCAAGAAGTAGGTATATGATTAGACAGACAGATACATGGAGTGTTTCAGCTAATCTATATTCATGACACCACACAAAAGCATTCAAACAGCATTTTAGCTTTAATCTCAGATATCTGACTCCACATAAATTCATCTTCTAAGCCAGAACATCAGTTTATGAAGCTGCAGCTGGAATAATGACATGGAGGACAGCAGGACATCTTTGCTAGTGACAAACAGCCTAAATATCTTTTAATTGCAGGCTGTGGTGGGAGAATAAATAAGGCAGCTTTTCCTAGCCTCCTGCACTGGTGAAGGCACAGACAAACCCTTGTGGGGCCTCAGTGAAGGACTGAGACTGCAAAGCAGCTTTGACATTGACTTAAGCGGGCCAGAACTCCAGTCCCAAGGGGCAGGGGCACAGCAGAGCTAGCACCAGCCAAAGCTTCAGAGACAAAACACGACATTAGTAAGAGCAACAACAAAAAGCATCCTGACAAAAGGTTTCTGTCAAAGTATTTGATTAATAGAAAGTTGATTTTTTGACTTGTGATGGTTTCAAAATGAGTCTGCTCCTGTCTCTTTTCAAAGCTGTACTCAGCACAAACCAAGGCAGACAACAACCTTTTTCATTTGGTTCAAAGCTATTAACTTTTCCCCAGCCCTTGGGAAAGAACCATTTTTCATTTTTGCCTTGGAACTGCTGTAGAGAGAAAAAGTGATAGTTTGCACAGCACTATGGATGTGACAGACTTTGGAATGGGAAGGAGCAGGAGCAGATCCATGGTCCTATAGTCTTCCCGTACCCTGGAGATTCACCTGGATAGGGCAACATGGGAAAAGAAAACTGCAAGCAGTCAAAATTAGGAGAAAACACACTAATTACATCTGCTATTTTCAAAACGCCAAAACAGAAATTAGGGAGCTAATGAAGTTGCCTAATTCCCTTAGGCAATATGATAATCCCAGCTCGACCAGAAGTGTGAGGCAGTACACAGAACGAACTGCTGTCCCTTCTGGGTCTGGCTAGCTCAGCATCTCCACAAAAGTCAGAGCTGTTTGGCACTCATTGAGAATCTGGCCCAAAATTATTAAAGTCAGTTAAATATATTCCATTTTTAATGTTATCTATGTATTTTGAAGGAAAGGAAAGCCTAGCTCAGATCACACAGTTTCTATGCAGTATCCTGTTAATACAACATCCACTACAGGACGTGATCTGAATTAGGAACCCTATTCACCCTGACTTGTCCTTGATCACACCTCCTTTAGAGACTTAGAACAGCTGAGAGGAACAGTTCTTATTGAATAACTTCCAGAAACCTCCAGCAGCAAAAACCAGCATCAGTCCTTTCGGGGCTCAGGCTCCTGTGGGGAGTGGGAGGAGGAAGGGCACCAGCTGCCACGGACTGAAGTAGGCTCTTGCTGCAAGGGCTACTTGCTTTCACCTTCTCCTCCTCAGACTTTGTGAAGACACTTGTTATTTCTGCCTTCAGCATTCGTCCAACACATCTTTCTGAGTTGCCTTTCTGTGCCGTTTATTTTCTAATGGATTCTTCAAGCACATAATTAGCCCTCAGGCTGAGTCAAAGTAACAGGCAAATTAGAAGCCTAGAGGAATTAGGAGCCAAAAAGGCACTTGGAAATGAGCACTGAAAGATACTCAAGCTTGTCTCAGACCCTCACACATCCTTCTGGTGTTGCAATAGCCAGGAGCAAATTGTTCTACTCTTTTCTTATGAAGCTGAGGAATTTAATTTTACCTGTTTTCTTGCACCAGAAGGGTATAAAACGTGCTAAAGGCCTGTTGTTTTCTGTAACTTCCACTTTACACTCCTGTCATACTTCATCCTTACCTGCTCGCTCAGTTTCTTTCTTTTTTTCCTTTTTCTTTTATTTTCTTTTATTCTTTTCTTTCTTTTTTTTTTTTTCTTTTGAAGATAAGCTGTTTGCTGGAGAGAAGTTCAACCTGTGTTGATTAATTCAGCAGTAAAGTCTCCCTTTGTTTTTCTTGTGAATTTTAAAGATGCAGATGGTATAGTCTTCCATCAATGATGTTATCAGGATTTTTTTTTTCATTCTAAAGCCAGCAGTAGCCCATTGGTGATTTCCAACATAGAATCACCAGTCATTCCAATACAGTTGGCTGCTTTTGTCTCTTACATAAAAGAAGAATCAGCCTCAGTAATCAGAGCTCAATCTCAACACTAGGAGGAAAAAAACACCCCACTCTACTTCCCGGTGCCAAAACCCCCACGTGCCTACTGCATAAAGAGAGCACTGTTAAAGTCCCTTAGCCAATGCTTAATAACCAAGGATCTTTTAATCTGGTTAGTGATTTGACCAGTTCTTTGATAACGATCATCAGAAAACCGACACATTTCACCCTATTCAATTACCATGCCCCTCAATTTTCCACAGGAAAATTCACCTGACAGTTTCAGTAATTTCTGATTTTTTACCTTTTACCATCTAAAAATGTTCATGTACAGGTTGTCCCGTAAGACAAAAAACATTTTTTCACCTGATCCCACAAATTCCCTTTTCTGATTATTGCAAGATGCTAAAAAAACCCTGCAGGTTTGCCCTTTTCTCAAATCTACACTTTTCCATATTCAGATTACAAGTTTTACCTATAAATGACAGTTTTGCCATGTTTCAATTACATTGGCATTACAAGGCATACTTCCCCATGACAGGTGCATTTGTTCACTTCCGTGTATCACCCTGGAACAAAATATTCTGTAGGAGAGCCACATTCATGAACCTTATCTTACCTCTCAAGTACATTTCCAAGTATCATCCTGCTGTGTGAAACCCCTAAGGTCAGCAACAGGGCGAAGGGAAGGACACAGATCTAGCCCAGCACTGGAGAGAAAGCACCATCTGCTCATTGGGGTGGCTCGATTTTTTTAGTCAAGGCTCCTATTCTCTAATAATTTCTGAAATCATTGCTACACAGCGTATTCAGGAAAAGAAGGGAAATTAAAGCAGACTGCTTCAGAATTAATGGACAGAGCTCTCAGTGTTAGTCAAAGGGACAATGTAATCAGGACTTCCTACCACAAGTGAAAAGCTCAGTTGTGCCTGGCCAGGCAAGGTGTTGCTATTCATGGAGATGCTCTAAGTTTTCCTCATGTTCTGGGGGTATTATAAGTGGTTTTAATACATTCAATTGTCATAATAGGAGAATCAGTTGGAATTCAAGCTACAAGGACGCAAGGCCAGGCATGAAAGATTGCAGCAAGCCAGCGGTCCAGTTCAGGGCTCTGGCACAACAGTTTCCTACATCTCCCATCACCTCAGGTGTGCTGGAATTAGATCTTCTGAGAAAATACGTATTTGTTACTCCAGGGTTTCCTATCAAATGAACTCACCTGGAAGACTGTAAGGTTTCAGAAAAAATTATTAAATGCTCTGCAAGACAGAGCAAGAAAAAGGAGTCATTCAAGTAAGAGATATTTTGCCCTTCTTCTGAATCCCTGGTTTCTAGACAATTTTGTCTGGAAGACGCTTGGATCTGGTACACAGGTTGCACTACAAGAGTAATCAGTGACAAACAATTTCTAGTAGTTGAAACTTGCCGAAGGGGTAAACTACTACTGTATAACTCCAGCCCCATTTACAGAGAATCTGGGTTGTATTAGCAGTACTGGAACAAAACCAAGCAGGCATGAAAGCATCAATTCACGTATTCTTCATGGATTTCTAGAGAGAAACTGAGCTGCACTAGAGGAATGAAATACAGACACACTCCCTGCCCTCTAAATAGGCAAAAACCTCCGTAGGCTTTTCTGTTGAGCTGCACTGCCAAAGGAAGCATCAATGTTTCAGCCTCTCAGAATTACCAATTATTAGCTATAGAGCAGACAAAGCAGAGATCCAATTTTACAACTGTTTCTGTATAAGACACAAGGGAAGAGTAGAAGAAGAGTTTCTTTGGTAACTAATGACCAAAATAATTTGGGCTTCTATCTGCTGAATATGAGCTACTGATGCAACAGTTTCTGAAAAATACAATCAAATGAGTAAATTTTAAATGTGATCAAATACCAAAGGAAATCAGTGCAGAGAAATACAGCTGAAGGAAAAAAAAACCTTAAACAAACAGAATATTTCTTTAAAGGATATTGAGCTCACCTCCTGCTCCCCTCAATAATATGAATGAGATGCCTTCTCGTCCCAAAATAAGAACAAGCACAGTAGCCTGAAAATCTGCCACAAAGGATCTGTTACAACGCCCTTGCAATGTTCTGTACTTGTAAGAGCAGCTTCCACTGCAATATTATGTCTATTGCAAAAGGTTCTGGTTGAAATTGCTTTCACAGTTTCAGGCACTGCGATTGATGCATCAACCCAGCGTAAAAAAAAAGTAGTTTTATTTTAATTACATGGAATGACTGAATATAGAAAAGAAATGAAGAAAGGACAAAGGTGACAGGAATAACAGTCCCATAGATGCACAACCTGACCATCTTCAAACTCAATGTCAATACTATTACAGAAAAGAGTAGTCAAGTCATTAGTTTGTAAGACTGAGTCCCTTCTTTTTGGCTAAATTAACATTAACGGAAGAAAAAGATAAGGGCTTAGCTCTATTTGTTCAGTACAGGATCCCTCACTACAGGAAAGACATTGAGGTGCTGGAATGTGTCCAGAGAAGGGTAACAGGGCTGGGTAAGGGTCTGGAGCACAGATGAGGAGCAGCTGAAGGAGCTGGGGGGGCTCAGCCTTGGAGAAAAGGAGGCTCAGAGGGACCTTATCATTCTCTGCAACCACCTGAAAGGAGGCTGTAGCCACGTAGGGGGTCGGTGTCTTCTCCCACGGAAGAAGTGTTAGGAAAAGTGGAAATGGCCACAAGTTGCACCAGGGAGGTTTAGATTGGGTATTGGGAAAAAGTTTTTCACTGAAAGAGCGGTCAGACATTGGAATAGGCTGCTCAGGGAAGTTGTGGAGTCACTATACTTGGAAGTGTTAAAAAAATGTCTAGATGTGCCACTTGAGAACATGGTTTAGTGGTGGGATTGGCAGTGCTGGATTAACAGCTGGACTCGATGCTGTTAAAGGTCTATTCGACCTTAACGATTCCATGGTTCCATGATTTTACAGTTGTTTCAGAGACAGGTGAAGTTTCCTTGAGGACATTGGCCCAGTTAAGAATTACACAAAGCACTGAGAAGTCAATGTGAGATACAGTTTACTGTGCATTGTCCAGTTTATTTTATAACAGCAAAATATAGATTATATGCTAGAAATTACAGACCCCGGGATTTACCAGACTATTTTTCCTGGGGTTTTTTCTGTTTGTTTCTTTGGGACGTTTGTGTGTATATTGCTTATTTGTCTTTCTAAGAAATTTGGTTCTCTGTAAAAAGTGGTTAGATCTTGAAAATTATGAGATTGCATGAAAATAATCAAGGGTATCATCACGTTTAAGTTACATAAATGTTTTTTTCAATTTCTCTGTATGGGAACAAATGCTGTTTCCCCTTTGATTTATGTGTCAGTACAAATTTTCAAAGAGGTTCACACAGGTGATGTAATAGTTTGTGTCATGAAACCATTTAGGAATTAACCATTGATACAATAATCTTTGGGCACATTAAGACAGTGTTGAAGGCCTAATTCAGAACTGCTATTCCTTGGAGATCTTGGTGACACCTTTTACAGTTTTCTTACTTAATTTTGTGTAAGCAAAGCATGATGGTACATATCTTCTAGGAAACCATCCATACGCCCTTAATCCAAGGAGAAACAGAGAAAGAGCATCACATCCAGTGAGTTGCTTTAATATCCTTCCAGTTCCTACCTGAAAGACAAAACTATCTCAACTTTCTCCCTTGTTCTCATGGGAGAGCAATTTCAAGAGGGAACTACAGGTAGCCTTGTTGTAAACATCTAAATCCCATGTTTTATCCCTGTAAGACTGGCAAGATTTGAAGATTTTAATATCTTTCATAGAGCAATTGATAGAGTTTTGGCTGAAACAGAGGCAGCAAACTTCAATCTCTGTACAAAGCAGGACACACTGTTCTGAATTTCGTTTAGTTATGTTAATCAGCTGAACAACTTGAGAGAAAAGAGTCATGAAGGGTTATCAAGGGAAGAGGTGATAAGGCTCGTTTCCTTATCGGTTGGACACAAAGTGGAACAGAAGGGGTTTATCGAGAAGAAAGGCTTAGAAAAAAATTGCAATTCAAAATAAAAATGAAGCTGTTGTGTCTGTATTTCTAACATCCAGCAAAGTTATGCACTTTATCCCAAATCGCCTTCCTCAAAGGTATTTTATACATCTCCCTTGAGAACCAGGCTCGGTGAGACAGAGGTAAAGTAGTTTGCTACTTCTCTGAGCACTGGCTTTTCTGTCCTTTTCCAATTATCAGCAGAGAAGTATTTTGGTGCAAAGTCACTGTTTCACTCACGTAACTCCAGGAGGGTATTTGGAACAGTAGAGAAAGTACATCACACTGTAAGATTTCTATGTGTGGAGCTCACTGGTTATTTGGTTGTCAAGAACTTTTTTTTTTTTCTTTTTGTGGTGGCTTTGGAGATATTTTGGCAGCTTTTCTAATTGTTGTTCTCACACCACCTAATTATATCGAGCTTCTGATAATCAGTGTGGTAAGGTTTAGGAGAGCTGTTCAAAGGACAGAAGGGACACAGTCAGCATGTGTTATTTTTCCAATGCAGGAGGTAGTCACAGAGTGATTTTCTGTATCCCCTGGGGGGTAGTAGCACAAAACTCCTAGACAATTTCTGTTTGAGTGCTTAAGAGCATTGTTCATGTCCTTTATTCAAAGATGGAATTATTTCCATGGAAAAGCATCCTGCTACGTGGAAGTTGTCCTGAGATGGCTGGGACAGGCTGTGTGTGTCTTCCCCTCAGTGTAGATGCAAATGCAGCAATATCTGACTCCATCATGAGCACGGGGGCTGTTTTGAGTAACAGCTTGTTGTGTGGAAGTGTGTAGGCATGTGAGTTTTCTATAAACAATACTTCATGGATTGCTCTTTTTGCTGTTGAACATGATATCTACCAACTTTTCCTGGCATAGGAATATTAAGACAGTTTGATGGAGGACAAGGTAGTTAACGTATTTGTGCTAAAAAGACAGAGAAGAGACTTCCTACCTGTCAGACTGAAGAATTACATGTCCTACTCCTTTCAATCATATTCTAACTGGGTATATGCTTGCCTGCTATCCCCACTGAAAATTCACTCTGGATGTCCATCTGTGATTTGATGTTGCTTTACAAAACCCCACCAGCTATTAAAGTCCATTTGCTCTGGGGATTTCATTACGTGAATATTTCAAAATCCATTTGTCACTGAATAGCAGAATGGCCAGTCCTTTCTTGGGGGGGTCAGTTCTCACTGAATGTTTGTTGCCTTTCTATAGACAACTGAAAGACAAACCAGTGCAAGCAGAACTATTTGAAGTAATAAGAAACAACCCTATTTCTATGCTAATATGTTTGAAACACTACGTTTCTCTGACAATATCATAATGTTGGAGTTTATAAAATGTCTATACAGTAATTGTTCTGTTGCTGTGCTAATAAACAAGGATTCATTATTCTAATTTTGTCCTTCATTCTCTGTAACCTTTGCAGACAGCAGAAAAAGAAAGCTCATAAATAACAGTGGTGATAAATTAATGCAGAGAACTAGACATATTTACATGGACATAGACTTCATATTGCAACACTAATTACTGCAGGCAAATTTAGTTTTCCCTTTAATCAGATTTTACAGGTAATTAGCAGTTAACTAAGATTAATTACAATTCATTTTCTGTTAATGTCATCTTTTGGTCACAGAAAGTTTACACAGTATTTTATTTACCAGATGTAAAAGCTAATTCTTACACAGACATATCAAGGTTATGCAAACATTTTTTTAGTTCACTGCACACCTCTTTCTTGTGTTAGAAATACGCTTTTGCAAGAGATACCTCTTGGGCCTCCAGAGAGGCACTCAAGATCCCCAGGCACTGCAAAACTCCTGTAAAGCTGCAAGATGTTCCACCCACCCAGACTTCCACATCATTCAGCTGTAACCAAAAGGGTTATCAGAATTGTTAAGCTCAAGACATTCAGTGTGATACCACACTCCTGACCCCATGCTCCCTGCAGTCAGATCTGTGCTGTTCTGCAGCCTCTCTCACAGTCCCTTCCCCAGTGCCAGATGCAGCCATCGATCAGCCCTTGAGCTGTTCTGCACCCTGAGGACAGGATCTCCCACATGTTCAGAGATGCTCAGCTACCTCCAGTTGTATCCAAGCATTCCAGTCCTTCCAGTAGAGCAGCACCCTGCACCCAAAGCCCCTCACACCATGGAGAAAAGGGATGTCCCCCAGGCAAGAGGCATTGAAACACCTTAGAGACAGCAGAATACAGAGCCAGCCTGTAGATTTATGGCCGAATCTGGCTCTGGGAAAGACCATAGAAAACTTGACGCAATAAAAATTTTGCTTTGCAAAAGTTCAAGACCCTAAGAATGTTTATATTCTTGACATGGAACCAGGTTGCACCACGCCAAGATGCCCTTGCCTTGTTCCCAACTTCAACAAGTCTATAATTCTGGTTTGCTTTCCTCTCTCCTGTTGCAATCCACGTGCTGTAGCTGCTCAGGAGTATCATACAGGTGACTCACTGCCTAAAGGGCAGTTCCTCCCCGGCTGAATGAACCCAATTCACTAAGCTGACTCCTAAATTAATAGAGTCACCATTTTCCATCCCCTCCCAGGCCACTTTATAGGGATGAGTGAAGTACCCCATCGAATAATTGAGCTCACATTACAGAAGTTATTCTCTAGAGAACCAAAGCACCTCCTGACCTGTCATTGTTCAAGAATGTGAAAATGAAGAGTAAAAGAAATGAGTTTTTAGGCCTCATCACAATAGCCAGCAATCAGAATTGCTACTGAAACCAGAGAGTATAAAAAAATCACATCTTCTGAAAACCTGCTCAGAAAGTGAGCTGTAAAGGTCAGACACAAAACTCAAGGGAGGCTCATGGGTTCCAGCATCTCAGAAGGTATCACAGTTTAACTCTAGACATCCTATTTGCTGGGGCAGGACATTTGAAAATGGTATTTTGGGTATACCTCACCTGATTAGAACAGAGAAAAGGTCTATAAAATAAAAGCAGTTGAAAGACAGAAATCATCTATAACCAGTTTCCAGGAGAGCCACAGAGCCTCTGCACAAATGGAAAGGGTGGCCCTGAGCAAAACTCACTGGTGAGTGATGTCTGTGAAAGAGTAGATGCCCCTGTGGAGCATCACAGGCCCTGTTTCACACAGGCTCGATCTCGTTCAGGTCCCACACATAGAGCTTCTTTTCTGGCTGCCTCCAAGCCTTTATGGGCGTGGAAAACTCTAGGATGTGTGCGACACCAAAACTCTGTGAACCTGGGGACTCAGTGTCATAGATGTAGGAGGTAAGGGCAGGGAAATGCCGAACTGACCTTTCCTCCTGTCACATGCAGCTTGTGCTTTGTGCTGGTGTCAAGTGAGAAAACACTCATTTATGGGTTTTAATACGCCTTTCTAAACCAAAAAAGGCTTAAATGTCATAGTCTGACCTCAGACAAGCAAAAACAAATGGGCAGAAATCATTGTGCAAAGTCTCACAGACATTTTCCTCTTCTGTTTTCCCATTGCCTACTTCTTGTTGACCTCAGTGAAACAAAACCAAGAAAAATACAGAAGTATGTGAACCAAAACTGAAGAAGTGGATATGTACTGAACTATGGCTGTTCACCATATCTGACTGTGGAGTACAATGAAAACTGCTTAGCCTGAATGAGGACATAAATCTGATTGAGAGGGGAATAAAGGGGAGTATTTCATCAAGCTCACTTGAGGCAGGAAAGCAGAAACACACTCAAGGTGTGCTCACTGCAAACCTTCCAGCTGCAGTTACCAAAACCGCAAAACTGATTTCTGAGTGTAGGATGGGAGTTCAAGGAATTTTTTTCTCTCATAACAGCATGGAAAACTCTTTTCCATTATGTCAATTCCCTCCTGCTCAAGTGAAAAGTCTCTTGTGAACATCTGCCCCAGATAAAAACAACTGAAATGCCTGGACACCCTCAGAGCAGGGGGAGGCTTGTCAAATCTTTCTTACAGGAGACATGGCCTTTGAGTTGGCCATGCAACAGTGATAATATAATTCTAGAGTCACAGTACAACTGAACAACAAAAACCCATTGGCATTCTATTTTTAACCTCTCAGATGAGTCATTTAGCAGAGAAATAGTTTAACAATACCCTGCACTGATAACCTGTTTTAATCTGGTGATTTCAAAACACATTTACTTGGTAAAGCTTAACATACATCATTCCTGTGAACTAAAAGTTACTTCACAGAATTTTTTAGAGGAAAAAGTGAAAGAATGTCCAGGGTGAACAAGTGATCTTATCAAGGCCACTCAAATAATCAGTGATAAAATTGAAAACAGGAATAGAAACAGTGACAGTCCAATTTTCATACATTAATCCTGGAAGAGTACTTTTCCCTCTGCAACACAGTTGCAGAGGTGATCACAATGATTGACTGTAGCAGTCAGATCTCCTAATGGAAGCAATAGTATTAAAATTAATTAATTTAAAATTTAAAGAATGAATTTAAATTAATGAAAATTAATTCTGCCTGCACATCAGTTTCATCTTTGCATTTTCCTAATTAGGGCCCACAAGCTCTTTTGTTTATCGATCTTACATCTAGAGAATGACAGACAGAATGTCGTTGTCATTGTCTGGCACCAGAGCAGCCGTCCAGGTCCACGCTGGCCTCTGCAAGAAGTGTGTGTCTGTGAATGTCCCAGCACCGTGGTGCCTTGCCAGGCAGTGGGTTCCCACACGGCTGGACCAGACTGGTGTGAGTGTAGGACAGGGATTACACAGCTCTGCATCCATCCCTGTGTAAAATTCCTCCTCTCCCACTGAAGCAGATGTGTGCAGATAAATGGCTTTTCCTTTCCAGCACTTCTGTGCTCCACACTACTCTTTCATTAAACTGGAGAATGACAGCTCTGGCAAGACCTTGGTATCTGTTTAATATTAGGAGGATATTTCTCCTGTCCCATTTCTCACATGACGTGGTGATCCCGGCAGTAATACAGCAGTGAACCAGGTGATGCAGGAAAACTAAATCTACCCCCTGCACTTCAGAAAGCTGAGCTGTCAAGGCCAGTAGAGGAGGACCTGTTGCTCTTATTTCTGCACAATTCCCACTCGAGGACAGGGATAGACCTGACATCATATTTTTAACGGTCCCAGCTATTCAGTCCCTTGAACCCAGCTCTGTAGGGTTCAGGGGACTGCCCTTATTGCTGCTGAGCAGTAATTAGGCTACCACAATGAGGCTTCAAAGAAAACACTTTTGAACTGAAGTTGCTGCATGCATGAAACTGAAGTAATAAATTTGGCAAGATGACACTGGGGGTCACGATGACATCTGAGTGTTTGCACAGCACCTTGTGCCAGTCCTGCCTGGGGCCTTTGAGCAGTACACAGCATTAATATCAATGTTCCCTAAGGACAGAAAGTTCATTAAACTCAGTCAGGAAGCAAAGTGAACTCAGTAGACAATGGAAAAAACCTCAAGACAAATTAAGTGAGACTTTATACATCATTAATGTGTAAGAATTCTAGAAGCTTCCAGTAGATTTCAGTAAAAAAGTCCTGCTTCAACAAGCTAAGCAAACCATTTTTCAAGAGGAACTAAAAAATTGAGATAACTTTCAGTAGTTATATAGGATATTTTAAAGTACTGTAGCTTATGCAATATTTCAAATGCTAAGCAAGGACACAAAACCCAATTTACATCAAATACGTTCTTGATAAGAACTACATAAACTTTAAAATCAGCAAAAATTTAGAACAAATTAGTTATATTTGTCTTCACTAAGAAACTTTTAATTCTTTTCCCTTTCAATATTGCTCTGTAACTACTGCTCTCTAAATTCTTTATTCTTTAAAATCTCTGAGGCTGTAGTTTATATTTCTCCAAATATCATGTTGGAGCACACCAACACCAGCTTTTATCTCTTCTACAGGCTTATCTTCTGTCCAATCCAGAGTATCAATTTCCATTGCAGCACTCCATTTTCTTCCTCGGACTTAATTTGTGCTCTTCTGATGCAATATTTGCATTCTTTCCCAGTATCTCCTTATGACAGAAATGCCTTCAAGAGCAGTCAAAAAAATTTAGTCACTTCTCCCTGACTCTGAGTCACTCACCTCTATTCTGAATCACTGTGAAACACTGCATTAAGTGCTATACTTAGAATATATTGCAAATAAAATGGGATTTAAAATACATTTCAGTGATCAACTCGTGTCGTGTATCAATATGAGCAATGAATCAGGAGACTGCAAATACATAACCATCTATAAGTTGGAACGAAATCCCTATCTTTCATGTAACTTAGATGAAGAGGAGAGCAAGCTAGCTATCCCTAAGTAATGGCAGGCACCTAAGCCTGAACTACCATTTCAGAAGATTTTGAGGAGTCTCATCCTCTAACTTAAGAGGAAGAAGCTTTTAATGAGGTCTGACTCATTAAATTATAGCTTGGCTCATGCATTCCCAAACTGTGGTGCCTGGAAGTGTGTCCTCAGTCAGTAGTCTTTGGGCCACTACTGGTCCACAACTTACCCCACAAAACAGCCCCCTCAAAAGATAACACGATTCCTACCTGGAATGAAAACTCAAAGTTTTTCCTAAACTATTTTCTTATACTATTCTGCACAAGAAGATTTAGAATTCTTTTTTAAGAATATATAACCAGTGAATAAGAAAGGGTGAAGACAGAGATCTGGATGTCAGAGGGTGAAGACGATGGAAATGCAGAGATCATTCACAGAGGGGGTGCTCTCATGGTGCTGGTGTACCTTGGTTTTCATTCATTAACCACATTAACAATGTCAAATTTTACAAGAACCAGCTGAGAGCTTGACTCCCTATATTTGGCAAGTTTCCAACATATTATGATGCAGCAAGAAATACCTACTGTGCGTTCTCAAGGCTACTACTCTCTGCAGGTAACTGCCTGAGCTGCTGCTCTCATGTGGTATAACCCTCAATGCAGACAGAACACGAACATGGAATAACTTTTCTCTTACAATGAGGTGCACATTATGAAAAGCTTTCATATAACCCCTCTTGATTCAATATTTGCAAGTAGTACCAGTCCAACTTTCTGCAACCATTAATGAAAACATCAGTCTGGAATTTCCTTCTTCAGCAACAATACGCAGCAGGAAACTATGCAGCACGACTGAAAGTGATTAATAAGAGTTCCTTGAAATAGGGCACTGACAAAATTCCCCTAGTACTTTCAAATTCCAGTGAAGTGAAATCAAACTGAACAAAACAACAAAGTGAGCCTTAGTTTCTATACTGAGGATCACAACAATGCTCTAGCTGAGTGGGTACCCTATTTCCAACTCACACTAACACTTTTAACCTCAGAGAGATGCATTTGTGCTCCACAGACAAGGAGGAACCCAGAACAAGCAGGACTCTTTGATAGCAGCACATGTCAGTATAAAGAGCTCTGCCTTAGAGAGCAGGCAGGATTAGATAAATGGAAAACCTGGCCCTGTATGGGATAGTTTGAAACTCCCAAGTTGAATGAATATTTCAAATAATTTAGTAACATTATTTACCTCAACAAAAAGTAGATACTGCAGGCTCACCAAAGAGGATATTTCAGTGTATTTATGTTCTTGGGAAATGTCCATAATTTCAGTTCTGATTTTAGGATGAAAGTTAAGGACTGAGTTCAGAGAGGTGCATTTATTCATCTGCTTTCTGTGAAGGGGGGGCAATATGTATTTATCTTTGTGTATTAAGGTTAAGAGTTCTTTCAGGTTAACAGTTCTTTCAGGTTAAGAGGTGCCCCCTTATTTGCTCTTAGTAAACGAGGATAAAATTTCATCCTTCATAATGCTGACTTGTTTGATCAAGAAATAATCCACCAACAGATAACAACACCACATTTTTTTTACAAAGAGATGACATAGGATAGTCACGACTACTTCTCAGAAGGGAAGAATAAAATGCCAGCAGTTAAAACTGAGAGAATCACAACTGAGTGAGCAAAAAAGAGAACGCTCTTATCTAAAATGTGCTGGGGGGAAGAAATAATCTTCAACTAAATTCTGTACACAGAGATGCAAAATACCATTCTCACATGCACCTAATCTCGACTGGTTTGTAACTGCCAGCTCAATGAGTGCCCTGAGGCCAACAACTGCTGCCTCTGAAATCCACACTACCACAGTAAGAGCTTCCCTCTTGAATCGAAATACATCTTGCAAAGCTACCTTACACCTGAAAAAACCTATTAAACAAATAGTAAATAGGCAGTAGAGTATTTAAAACAGATGTCCCAAGCATATAGCAAAAAACTGAGAACAAGTTTAAATAATAATCTATATTATTAAGACTGAAGATTCTCTATGCAGAAATCCTGTGTATAATGTACAGGAAACAGGAAATTAGAGTTATTATTTCTATAATGCTGCATGCAAAACACATACATAAATGTATATACAAGGACACACATAGACATATACCTGATCCTTAACCCTTTCACACCTCAAGGCACTTCAATGTTATCTCCACACTTTAGTTATGCCTCTTGCTGAAAATCAAAGACTTAAAATGATTGCTTCCTATTCCATTATCCTGTCTCATCTTGATACAGGTCCTTCCGCTGCATGGTGCCTACAATAAACAGCCCATGAAAATATTAAGCTTTATTTAATTACTTATTAATTAATTACTTAATTATAACACCTTTCAATGATCACCTACAATTTTCAGTAAAGGAAGATCTTTGGAATAGATCAAGCAGCTTGGAATGCCTTTTAATAAAACAAGAGGCAGCACAACCGACTTTTTGCAGCCCTTCAAAATAAGAAATCAAAAGCTAGAATTCTTGATTTTCTTTTTTTTTTTTTTTTAATGCAAGTACAAATATACCCATAGATAAAATAAATGGAATCTTATTCTGTGTTTATACGACCACTTAAAATGCTTTCTGCAGTGGACTGTTTCCCTTGGGTTGCAGACAGCAGGAGAACCTTGTACAAAAGAATGCAAACTGTGATAGCCCAACAGTGATGCAGAATTCAAAACCCCACCACTGTGAATTTCATGGTTCTCTCTTCAGCTCTTCATAAAGAGAAGAGAATCAAAGAAAACAAAATGTATTTTCATGGGTACTTCTAAAATTAACATTGACAGAAATATTTCCAGCTGAATGTCATTGTTTGATCTGTCATTATTATATGAGTAAAAATTAAAAAATATATATATCTCCTCTACACTTAATAGATCTACTTGCCTGAGTCAGGTGTGCATAAATATGGCACAACCAGTAATATAAACGCTTGAGAAGGCAGTAACTGCAATAACAACTTTATTCATTGCAGATACATAACTAATATGCTCATGTAACTAGAAAAAGAAAAGAGTGCAAAAAATATGGGTGAAAAAGGGGGCATAGAACAGCCTGGTATTTAATAAACACATTGGGCTACAACTTAGATCATGTCTATTTGTAACACATCTTGAAAAATTAAGCTTCCTGGTGACACTTTCATCTGGCTCCAAAGTAGCTGAAGGTTTTTGGTCTCAACTGCATTTGGAGGAAATCAAAAGCATTTCCATGCATGCAGAATCCCAATAATGTGTATGAACACTGATACCCTCACTCCCACACTTGTCTTCTTGGAGATAGCAGCTCACCAAGATAAGAATATTTGTTATCAAATAAATTCCCTCTTTAACTGGAATTATTTCACACCTGACACTAGCTTGCATTTATCTCATTAGTAGTCACTTGCTTCCCTTTCCCCTCAGTACCTCTTACTTCTGCCCATCTCTCCTGTATGGTCCATGTTGTTTTTTTGACAACAGTCCTTTGGGAGCCAATTCTGTTGCTTACTACAACTTTGATTCATGTCAGCACAATAGAGCTTAAATTGTTCCTGACCTTCTGGTGGTATTTCAATAATGTATATTAATATGCAATAATAAAACATCTGTGTGGGCTGGGAGTACTGTGGGTGCTTCCCAGAAATCAACACAATGTTGGATCCTCCCCTGAACCGTGTCTGACTCTGGATTCCAGTTTGGCAGCCTCGTCCCCACGAGTACATCCTGTGGGTATACACGAATCACGAAGGAGGATCAGTGCCACTTGCAGCAGACTTTGCTCAGGGGCACGTGTCCCTCCCCGCAGAGCCGCAGTGAAGCCATGTGGTGCTGTGTGGGCACAAATGTTCTGCTACAGAAAGAAAGGTCTGGGGCCATGAACTCTGCTGACGAGTGGTTATCGACGTGCTGGCTCTGGGCATCAGGGAAGTCCTGAATTTTCAAGAGAAAAGGGAATGACACACTGGCTTCCGCACGCTTGTTTGAAGGCTTGTGTTAATCTACCTCATTTTGGCTGGAAACCTTGGGCACAGGTTACAACCTGATTGTGTGGATGACACGAGCAAGGCTGACATCTCACCAAAACTTTATGTATCGAGAAAAAAAAACAACAAAAAAGGCTGTAATTTATTAAAAAAAATTAAAATAGCAGAATCAGAGAACATCAAAGAGTTTACAATGGGGAAAAAAAGCTTAAGAAAGCTAGTGAATGTCTGATACAAGAATGCAGGGAGACGAACAGATGGATGGAGAAGAAACGCAGAAAATTATGGAAATTAAGGAAAGCCAAACATTACGGCTATAAATCTCCAGTGGTTATATTCTGTGTGGGGATTAATAAATTCCAAAGCTCTAAAACTATTTCCCTATTCAGACCTTCACAGAAAACAAACCCATTACGTATGCAACTATAACTATCCAACACGCAAACCCCACACATACATGCAATTCCAGCTGGAAGCCATTAGTCTGCCTGGACTCCTTCAAGCAAACTACATTTTTTCGGGTAGTACAAAGCTGTTGAGTCTTTACTACGTGAGTTTTCTCTCTGATGCATCAGAGACAGAAAAACCATCAGCTTCACACTTCATTTGTGGTGACATATGCTATTCCCTTGGGAATTACTACAGCCACCCAGGATTTACAGCCCACTCCCAAGCTGCAGTGTTCCTGTCACTAAGCACTATGAAATCTGAATTTCTTTGCTTGAGGAAAACTTGTGGGACAAGTGCTAAAAACTATAGGAATCCTGAGAAATGGGAGACAAAATGAAAGCCAAAAAGGCTTTTTTGCTCAGAAGCTCAAGCTTCACTTTCTAGACAGACCCTCCTTCAACATTAACTCAACATTTTCCCTGTGTAGAATTCAGGAATTCTGGTTCTCTTATTCCCCTGAAAGATCGTGTTGCTGAAAAGGGAGTCTCAGATCTCTTCCAATGCACACAAAAAGGGTCAGGAAGCTTTACAGCTGTGATCTGGACAGAGTTACAGCCCAAGTCAGAAAATTGGCCATGGAAAGGGAAACTACTCCATGCGCTGCTCAGCCAGCTGGCACGTCAGCCAGACCATGCAACTGTGGGGTTCATGTTCTATCCATTCCCCCTTCAGAGGCATTAATCTGAGTTTCTTTGTTCCTATGCACCCACTACTTTTTACATTTGGGCTTAATACTTTTGAAATCTCTGCCTGTTCTGTCACATTTGGCTGAAACCAGCTGCTGGATTCCAGTTATTGGCAGAGATAGTCAGAAAGGTGAAGGCACAGAGAGAGAGCATGGTTGAACATACCCTCCCAAATCAAGCCTAGAGGTGTTTCTTCAAGGAAAAGTTGTTGGTATCAATATGCAAAGACTTTATCCTACCAGAATGTACAGTTTTAGGTATAAACTAATCTTGCAAATCATTTTATTCAACTTTTTTTTCAGATTGCAAGTTGTCTGTATGAGTGATGCAGATATCCTTTCTCTCATTCCTCAGCAGCCACTATCACTTTCTGTATTTCCTGCTGCATTCCCAAATAAAAAGTAATTTCAGATCTTTTGGTTTTGAAATTACACTAGAACTACTTTCATGACACACTATAGTTGTATGCTGTCTTAGATCTGGTTTCAGTGTAAGCAATAGAGACATTTCTGCTATATGAATTACAGCAAGTAGATTAGTTCATAATAATTTAGTTTATTCTTCCATAATTCTCTTGAACCAATAGATCTCAGATTCTGTGGTTCATATATGTGGAGTTTATCTCCCGATAAATACAGAAGAGGGAATCACTTTTGCATGCTAGAAACACAGAGGAGGTGATCCTAGCTGTAACTCTTTCAGGTAGAAGAGAAATATTCTGTAAAAGCCAAGCAGCTTTCTTTCATGTCAATGAAAGTTGAAATAATGTCTGTATATATTTTGTGAAAAACATTTATCTTTTAGTCATTCATAAATGTGTATAATTGTTATCTGAGATGAGGTATAAAGAACATAATACGAAACTGTGGTTATGGGGTACAAAAGACATTAAAGGAATGACAACTTATGTAAGACCTTTAAGCAGAGCTTTAGCTGGAACACTCTTTTAAGAAACTAAGCTCTGCAGGATTGTGTGGAAGGCAAACAACATCAGCTGTTAGAGAGTATTGCAGTAAGCCAGCAAGAAATTAAAAGTCACTAAAAACATGAATATTACTAAAACAGTAGGATTCTTATCCCTAGTCACAGATGTCATGTGCTATTTTAAATGTCGTGGTCTACCCTGCTTGGCTTCCCTCTGCCACTCCAGAGAGATGCAGGTCTTCAGTTCTCTGTCTGTGACATGAAAATGGCACTAGGCATTGGTGTTCAAATACTTGAATGCCACCCTTAATGCCAGGGGAAAAAACCCACATAATCCTATCTGAAGTCATTTGCTGACAATGAACGACTGTGAGGCAATGACTGCTTATGTGTAGCTTGTTTTGGCCAAACTTCAATCTTTCAGTGGCACCAACTTTCAGCCCTTAGAAACAAGAAAGGCTTTTTTTTAGCAGTTATTGCAGCAGTTCAGACTTCAGTCTGGTTCCTACCAGAACAGTCTCACATCAATTTCTATTTATGTGTGCTTGTAGGCCCTCTCCTATAATTCCTAGAAAAAAAAGTAATTGATTTTTCAGCAATTCAAGTATACTGTAGGTCCATTAAACAAATCATATAATTTAATAATGTCTGATGACGAATGATATCCCTGCTTATAAGCAGCTATGAAATTTCTCAATATTATCCTTGCCCTGGTGTAGGTGTAGGGCTATTAAGAAAAATGCAAGTTTAATGCCTGAGGATGTTTTCAGGTTCATTGGCCAAAGGGACTGAAGTGAGTAATGATTGTTTCATACCATTTCAAATAGAATACCCTTATCAGAAATAAAGCATTACTTCCAACACAGCACTTCAAAGAACATGTGCTCTCCAAGCCACTGCCAGACTATTCCTAAAGGAACTTCCAACATCCTATTGTTAACTCAAGCAAATTCCTGCTTTGTGTAACAATGCCTTCTCCTGTGCAATACTGTTAGGCTGAAAACACCTCCCGAGGTTCATGCAGTGCTGAGCAGCCATTTGTCTGTTTACAGCTATCAAACAAAAGCATTAAATACCACACATTTTTCTAATAATTGTAATAAACCTGAATTATCACAATGGAATCCAGCGAACTACCCATAATAATGCCACAGAAAAAGTTGCAAAGTATTATAAAGAAAGGCAGCCACTAAGCAGAACTAGAAGTCTGCTTATCAAGAGACATCTATTTTATCTTTGATGTGTGTAACCTAAAAGAGGGACACAAGAAGTGTTTTCTTAGAACTACACAGGGAAAAGCTCGTAAGCTACACCAGAGAAAAAGCTTCCAAGGGGCTCTTTTCTGCATGTGCACCAATAGAGAAATATGTACAATAAGTGCATTTGCTTTTCCCCAGTAGACGTTGCCCCAGTGGACACAGAGAGGAAGTCTCACCCAAATCCACCATCCAAAGGTGTTTGAGGAGGAAACCACCCAAAGGCAATGCTGTTACTGACAGGCCAGACAGCAGAAATGCAGCAGCAGCAAACGTGCAGTTTAAGACTTATTGAATAGCTCCTACAATTCACACATACTTCAAGCAAAACTGAGCCCATAATTCTTCCCTAATACACATCTGTAAGTAGATTGAAGACACTTTCCAACATTGATACGACTGGCATCCTGAACTCAAGACAGGAGCAAGGAGGGATGAAAGCATGGAATAATATTAAATCAGAGCTGTGCTGAAAGAAGGCTCAGAGAGATAGTAAAAAAAAAGTCCTGATTTTGACCACCTTTGCACTCACAAAGGCCGGAATCCTTCCTTTTCATTGCCCACAGTATTTCCTAAGCATCATGTCTTGAATAATTTGGATATCAGGTGAAAAAAGAAATCAAGCCTGTGGTTAAATTCTGGAAAATATAAGTCATTGAGAGCAAATTGCTAAGAAACAGAATTTTGCTGAACTATCACAGATATGCAAGAGTTCATGGAAGATAAATAACATGAGCTTTTAGCAAGCATTGTAAGTTCCTGGGAATGAAACCAAGAGTCACAAAAGAAATCAATAGAACTAAAAGGAAAACAGTGTTTCAAGTAGTAGGGCTTTGTGCCTCCAAATAACACTTGCCTTGTAGGTACTTTTAAAATAATACTAACATTTCAGGAAGCCTTTTGAGAGCAATTCCTGGTTACACTACATTCTCTTCTTATTTACAAATAGGCATCCCAGTTCCCAGAATTTTGGTTTTGGGGTTTAAGTGCTTTTTTTTCGTTAGTGTTTTCTGTCATGATTTGGAGAAGATTGCAACTGGAATATTTAAACAGTTTTCTATAAAGATGACAGACCATACCTTGTTCAGTTTAACAGAACAATCCCAGTGGTGGAGCCATTTGCAATGGCTCGTGCAGGTGAACGGGTGCTCTGCAAAGACTGGGATGGTCCAGGTCCCGCAGGGGATCAACCTGCAGAAATGGAGCAGCTCAAGAGCTGCTGAAACCTTCCTGCACGACAAAACTATTTCCTATAAACTCCTCCCCAGAACTCTCCTGCCACAGTAGTGATGAATACTGTTCCTATTCAGCTGAGGAATAGCTTCACCATCCAGTTCTAGAAAAACAGCTGAAGCCTTGGAGGAAATAGTGTAAGAAAATACATCAGTCATTAGCTTCACCGTTAAATGGGGCTTTTTAGTGTTCACCATGATTCTATTGTTGGTGAAATCTCATTTTCATATGTTCTCTTTATCTTACAGAAATTTACTGGGATCAAAGTTTTTATTCTCTCTCTTGCTAAATCAGCTAAGTTGGAACAAGGGATTGATTTTTTTTCCTTCAGAGGTACAGACAGCAACTTCAGAGGTGCCCACCAAACCACTGGGGGTGTGCCCTAGCACACAGAGTTTGGTCTTGGTCACTCGGCAATGATCTTGCTCCTTGTAAGAATAAGTCCTGAAATGGGGTAGATAGAGTGAGATTTCAGGCTATGAAATAATAGAGGCTTCCATCTCTTACAGATGGGCATCCCTGAGTGCACACCACATGAAATCCCCACTGCTCTTAAGAATGCATTCACCACATAATATTAGAGATTTAGTGATACATTCCTGTTGGGTAAGGGAACAAAGCCTTGTTATTCCTAAGACTAACTTGTATCTAACATTCCAAATCTCATCATCACATAGACTGCTCATATTTCATTAGGATTGTTAGATTTTTTTTTTTTTTAAAATAATAAACACAATAAAAAAATGAAACAATACAGAAGTGGGATAAAAAACTAGAGTTCAGTAGTCATAAAGCAGAGAGAAGAGATATTAGAAGAGAGGGAATAATGAAATCACTTTGTTCAAATTCCCCTCATAACTGTTTTGCCAGAATCAGTGCAGGCAAAAAGCTGTGCAGAGCCTCTCTTTTGTGCCACCATCCAGTCAGGCTTGCTGAGCTGCATGGTGAACTTCCCCCCTGAATACAACAATGAGAGAAGAGAATCCATTTGCAAGTGCACTTTTCCTCCTTTTCAGAGTCCCACTGAAGAAAACACTGATTTTCAAAAAGTCACACTCATTTGGGATGAGCACGTTATTCATCCCTAATCGTTGATCCGCAGTATTGTAATGCTCTCAATGTATAACCACAGACTTCAGGATCCTTGTCAAACCCTAGGAAGAAAGTGGCCTTTTTATTGTCTTATTTCTTTCTGTTTTACTGTTTGTGCTCATCATAAATATGATCTCTTGCTTTACACTTAGTTCTTCATTTCCTTGGAAACAGAAACCACTAAAATGACCAGAGCTACTAGATATTCTTAAAATATGAATAAATACAAGATAACCTAAAAACAGGAGTTAGATTTGTGGCTATGAGAAAATGAAGGGTGCTGGAAAGACAATTCAATTAGAAAAATTAGATGAAAATTTGAACAATGATGTCACAGAAAGGGCAGTATCTTCATCTATGCTTGCCACCCCTGGACGTGGTCATCTCTGAGCCAGAATTCCTCATCGTAGGCCCTTTCCAGCACAGCAAATATTCTCCTATGATGAATATCTCAGTTTGTACCTGGGTGTATCTGTGCTGCTGAAAGATTATTATTGCTCTTTGATACCACAGCTCACCAGGGTACCCGTGAAACAATGGAAAAAAGACAGGGTGCTGGACCAGTGGGCTTCCATGGCAGCTGACAGATGTTTTCCAAAGCATTCCATTGGTTTGTGAGAGTGGACAGCTTCCTGGGGTTAAGACAGGTATTTCAATCCAATTGCTACTCTCACAGTGAGGAATACTTCGATTTGCTTCTGCTGCTTCTACGGAAATAATGTTTTCCCTGTGAGATCACATAAATTGTAGCAGCTCAAATGGCTCTTTTTTACTGCTAAGAAAATGTGCAGGATCAGGGAGTCTATGTCAAGGGTATGGTAGAAAATTATGCTGGAGGTAGGAGGAATGCACTGCAGCATCAATTCAGTACACTCTGACTTCCAAAGTTCAAAAGAGACATGGTGCCATGAGAAGAGCTATGATAAAAAAAAATCTTCTTTTTGCAGAAGAAGACAATTATTTGCTAATAATATAAGACATTGCTTATGTAAAAGGGACAGAAAAAGTCTTAAATGGGTAGGGGAAAAAAAAAAGCAAGATCTCAGCATGCAGGCTGGAAGACTGTATCTGCAAAGGAGATGAGAAAAGAAAGAATGCTGCTAAAATTACAGTTCTGACCCAACAGCTCTGGATACTGCTAGTGACTCTGCTAAAGATTCTGTGCCTGACTTTGAGGGAGTCTCTTCTTCAGTGAGCATAAAACAAATCCTGCTTTCTGCAGGCCAGATTCTGCCCCCTCTGTGTGTAGAACAGGAATAAGAAAACTCCGTTTGTCAATTTATACTGCCAGATTTTCATGGCAGCGTCTGATAAGAACCTGACACAATGAGGTTTTGATCTCTGATGCTTTCTGCAATATAAATAATACTAAAACTCGACTCTGGGTCATTTAAATACCACTCAGTGCATGTCAGATAAAAGCCTCTGGAGGTTACCGCAAGGTTTCTGATGTTCAGAACCAGGTCAGTGGAATTCTTCACTCAAGGTTAATAAGAGAAATTGTGCCTACTCATGTTATGCACTGGCAAACAACAACAAACACTGCCAATACCTAATTTTAGCATCTCACATACAAGGTTGTTCTTAATAGAAAAAGCTAACAGCCCTTAGGAACGACAAGAACTTCACTGAGTTACAGCATCAAACACTGCATTTTTTTCCCAGTGTATTTTTCCGGCAATGTGCAACCTAAGTCCTTGCTTGTGACTTGAAAATTCTCAATACGGGTCTAGCTCTGCTCCCACTAAAGCCATCCATAAAGTCCTGTTATCTCTACTGGCAGCAGAGAGGGGAAGAGCCAAATGCTTTTGAAAATCTCACCGGTAATCAACAATAAGAGACTAAATCTGCCTTGAGGTTAAAGTTCACACATAGGCAGTAAGCTGGGCAATGTCAAATTCAAGCCTCAAGGTTCATGAGCTGTAATTCTGCCCCCTGTACATACATACTGTGCAGAAGTCTAATTATACATCATACATACCTTCAGCTGCCTCAGACACTGCACCAAGTGGTTGGTGCTCACATGTAATGAGGGCTCTTCAATATTTCATTTGATCCTGCATTTGCAGCCCACAATCCCAACCTGCTCTAGAGGCAGAGTTATCAATTTTCTCACAGTGGTTTCTGTGGAGCTCATCACTACAATACCATGAGTGCTTCAAATATTCATCACTCTCTTTCCACAGCACTTCTACGTGGTGAAGGGAAGATGTTATCCCATTACACGGATGGGGAGCTGAGTCAGAGAATGATTAAGGTCAAACATTTTGCTAATTTAGGGTGTTTAATTTCAGATGCCTGGGATCTGATTTTATTCAGAGCAATTATCATAACTTTATACAGTTAAGTATAGCTCCTATCTAGTTCAATTGTAGCTAGAAATGTCTAGCACTTCTGAAAGTCAGAAAAGATGAAGAAAGTTTAGAATCCAGACTTACTTAGCAAATAAATTCAACTGAGCACTGGGGAAAAAAAAAAAGGGACAAATAGGAACTGTTAAACCTGGGAAATATTTGGCTGAGGGGATCACTCAGAATTACATAGAAACTACAGCACAAGGGTGTGAAGGACCCCATGACAGCATTTAACCTCCTCAGCTATCAGAACATCTTTCATGGTCCTTAAACTGCATCTGATATCTTCAACAACTGAGCCCGAAGTCCTAGATTGCAATATCAATGTTAGATTCCAAAAACACTCTTAATATCAAAGATTGCTCTTTTGAAAGTCCTTATACAAGGCACTTTGGCTTCTTTCAAGCTTCCCAACACTTGGTTGAAATGGTATTTGCTTTTTTCTTTGGATGGGAGAGGTTGGTTTGGAGTGGGTATTTCCACTTAGATGCACGTGTCTGCATTTATGGCTTGATAATATGTGGTCATAATGAAATAAAAGTAGTATCTTGAGTAGTTCATTAGAGACAAAGGGCTATCATACCTCACCAAAAAATACTTCTTAAAAACAGCATTTATTGGAGTTAATCAAGTGCCAGAATCCTTGTCTCTTGCAAAATACAGGGCTGTCAGCCAGCCCTATGCCACTAACATTGCTAGAGCCAAAGGGAAGCAGAAAGACCACCTGGAATATTTCAGGACAGAAACTATCTACAGCTTCAGATGCAGAATTTCCAGAAAGAACAAGAAACAGAGGATGATGAGGATTTATTTTACTAGTGACTTTTCCTCATCCCCACATATATATTTTTAACACACTACATCTATTTTCAAGGGAAGGCTCCCTCTCCTCCAGCCTCCACACTTCCTCTAGGTCCTCTTGCCCTCATTAGTTGTAGCTTAGAGAAAATGCTGTCACTTTGCCATGCTATGAAAAGCAGAAAGAGAGAAATTTCAGGGGTTTGCCTGAAAACCTCGTCATATTTCTTTTTCTCGGGCCAGCAACCCATGGTCCCAGAACCACCTGTCTAGGGGGACAGCTAAAAGCAGCACTGTTCACCTCTCCCTCATGCCATTCCTATTTTCCCACTAAGGAATGACATATACTCTGCTCCTCAAGGGAAGCAAACACATTTGCAGCTTATAAAATAATTCCTGTCACTGACAGTGACAGGAGACACTGAATTTTCTGAGAGAAAGGCTGATTCAGTGGAGAAAGCATTGAAGGCTTGGGAGGCAAGGGTTAAGCACTGGGTCTGAGACAGAGCTGGGTCATCAATTAGTGCCTCTATCCTCTCCCTGTGAAAGGAGAAGCACGAATTAAAGGTAAGTGTGCAGCCTGTTCCAGTCAGGAGGACTAAGCAGGCAACCAAGAGGCTGTTCAGGCTTCAGGAGCTATGCCAGCATCCCAGCCACTGAGGTTCAATTCATTAGCAGTTGTGAGGCACTTGGCTACAGGGGGAGGTGATATCAGTGCATCCGACAGGCACTTCCGGGCCTCATTTCATCCTGTCACTGCAAAGCGCTGACCCACAGCACTTGGATATTTTTTTGACACAAAGCAGCAGATATCATGAAATTCTTCTTCCTTCAGGAACAAATAACAAACCACTTCAAATTTACAACGAACTGCAGGGGAAAGACACTATTTTCTACTGTAGGGATGAGATATTTTTGAGAGTGGTGCACCAGTCTGCTTTTATTTCCCTGGTCAGTTATTACTTAGGCCAGTAGAAATCCAGCGAAAGCTGGAAAATGCTGCCTCTTCAAGGGGAGAGATAGTGCCTGACACCCTTCGGGAAGCATTTTAGATCTACAACAGTGATTTCTTGCTCTCAGGTTCAGAGTTCATTAAATGCTGCCAGGCATGAGGATTCATTCGATGATTTTCATGGTGGGCTGTGTGTCTGTATATCTGTGTGTGCACACATGAGGGAATATAATCAGTGTGCACGTTCGCCTGATGGATTATTAATATCCATGGTGGCTTACTAGAGTCTGGGTTAGGAGGAGATTCTTTAAATGACTGTCAAATCTCTAGAAGTGCCCACAAAGATCCAAAGACCCAAATGTGCCTGATCACATTTAAAAGAATCAAAACTTTCAGTGAGTAGCGGAATGAAAGGATGAATAAATCATTGTTAACATTCTCAAAATGCTTAAGCAACGCAGGACATGTCGGCAAACTGCCTGAAGCCAGTGCTGACCCAAACTGTTTGTCCCCACAGCACTGATCATCACTGCAACTCATGGGCTTGGAGCCTGAAATACAGGCGTAATATAGCCCTGAGCAAGCCACTTCATTCTTGTATCAAGCTTCCCTTTCTGCCAAGTGTGGGTAATGCAGTCTACCTACACCACTGAGATGTCAGAATGAATATTTTTAAAAGCAATTCATAGACATAAAGCATGAAGAACATGTTAGGCATTATTATTATCACACGTGGAAAGAGCAATTTTAGTAATACGCACCTTTCTGCAAGGAAGATATATTTAAATAGCATAACCCTATAATTAAAATTAATTTTCATTAATAATATAAACATATTGTAGAGCAATATTGTAGAGCATCTCCTGGCGTAAGGTCTTTCAGAATCTGTGATACTCCAACTAAAACAAGAAAACAAACTATATTCTATAACTAAAATGACACTTCAGCTCCATTATTATCTCTTGTATGCAAAGGAAAAGACAAAACTCAACAGGGCTATCTAATACTTTAAAACCTGAGAAACTGCTGCCTTTTCCTTCTTAATACTGACCAAAAGACCACCCTCAGTTTCCTGAATTAAATGCCATCATTTGACTACACAGCAGCTCAAATGTGTTTGTTTCAAGCGTGCTATCTTTTCAGAGGTTTTCAGAAGAAAATAGAAGGAAAAATAAATGAGCAGTAATGACAGAAAGTTTTTTAAAAAACCATCCCTTTTAATAAGCAAGAAAAGTGAGCCTTCAAAGCCATGCATAAGCACCTGCATAATTGGCTGGGTTTTCAACAGCACTGAGCTTTCAGTGGTCCCCAGTGAGACCAACAATAGCTTTTGGATGCTCAACAATTTATCACAACTCAACAATTTCTCCCCTGGGCATTATTTACCAATGATGTGGTATACAGAAAGTGGAGACATTTGAGACTTTCATTTTTGGTTGGACTTGGACTATTAGTCTCCCCAAAACCAATAATTCCACTTGTTTTATTCCTGCATCTTACAGCAATTAAAAAACAAACCAAACCAGACTTAATTTAAATGAACTCCGCACACTAGGACTCAAATGCAAATGCTGTGTCATGCTGGTAAAGGTTACATAAAGTAATGATTAATTAGTCTTTTTCCCCACTCAGGTTTTACTTGTCTGTCAACAAAAGGCAGTAGATGATTGCCTGGCTAAAATATGCATTATCTCCAGCTCTCTAATATCCCTGAAAAGCAAGCAGCAGTTCAATTTGCCAGCAATAATTTATTGTGTAGAATTAAAATTCTGCAAGCAACCTCTTCTCATCTGTTACTTTCAACATCTCCCACAACTATTTGATTTTCTTCCTGGGTTTTCATGTTAACTGGTCATCTCCTGCCAAATCCCAGCTAGCTAAGTAAGTCTCTGAAGCTTGTTGAGTAGTTCTAGCTGTGTTTTATGCATGCAAAATGCATTTCACAACAAACACAATCACATCATTCAGCAGCATGACCAAGACAAAACACAGGAGGATATTTGTCCCAAATGCTCTAAAAAAAAATGAGGAGCTACTCCAGCTTTTTAAAAGATAAATAACGTGACCAGAGTTTGAAGCATTGCCCAAATGACAAAAAGAGAAGTGGCTAGCAGGCACTGAAATCTGCTGCTAAAAATGGACGGGAGCCTTCTGTGCCACCTTCAGCCATCTGCCTGTGCCACGGTGTCAGGGCGGGAGCACGGATGCTGCAGCCAGGCACTGGGAAACAACAGCCTCCCGTCTCCAGACCCCTTTGCAAACCACCTCCCAGGCAGGGAGGAAGGGATCTGAGAGACTAGCAACAGCAGCATCTAATTCTGCAAAATTCTCTCTTCCCTTAATTGCATAATTTTTGCATGCAAGGGTCACAGGAGGATTTTATTTATTTATTTAGCTATTTACTTCTTTTAAAGAAAGCTCCTAGTCTTCTCTTGTTCACTGAAATTTCACGAAATGGACAGCGGTGATTTCATCAGTCTTGAGCCAACAGTCTGGCTTAATACAAATTTTTTGTGCATCCTCTCCTCCCTCACAGGACATGAAAGCAAAAGGATAATGTAATGATAATTCGTATTTGCAAAGACAATCAGCACAACTGGACAAGTGAATGCCACACCTTTTTCAGTCAGATCTTCACTTTTGTGTACCGCCAACACAACAAGCCTTGAAGAATCCCTTAACTGAAGTCAATCTGTTCTTGATTTAGTTGTATTATCCATGTTGATGAATACTATACAAAATGCAGTTCAATAGTTTTTTTGTCATGGGAGCCACACACTAATCATAATTGAAGGCTTCTATGATGGAAAGAAACTCTACAGAAGCTGTCAAGGCAATGAAAAGTAATGAAGTATAAACATCTGAGTGTCACCTCAATTTAGTCTCCTTGGAGAAACTGTCATCTCTTATTTTAACAGCAGTTTCAGCAATAAAAATAAATAAAAGCTATGCATTACACCTGATGAGCAGCCAACCACACAAGAAAGTACAAACAGTGTTTGGTGTGTAGCTTGCAACAAGTGAATTCCTGATTTTTTCTCTTTGAACAACATAAACCATTACTCAAGAAATGGGCCAAGGAAAAATAAAACGAAGGCTCAGTGGATATTGGAGGCTGTGTTTCTTGCAACCCACAGGCATTTGTGAGCAAAAATGTAAGAGCCTGGTTAGAACTGAAGGAAAAATAATCTGGAAGATGGTTTGAAAAACGTGTATCACAGTCTCCCTGAACAATGACTCCACAGAGGAAGAGCACACTCGTGTAGCTTCATTATAATCTCTCATTAACTTCTTCCCCAAACCTCTGCTACATCTATTCTTCAGCTCTGTGGGATTATGCACAATTGGTGTATATTACAGTAGGCCTTGCTGTAGCAGCTCACATGAAGAAAGAATTTATTTTTTCTCCAACTTTTTTCATAAGGGCCAAAGAAAAATGACCAAAAAAGGCTATTTGGGAAACAAAAGCAAAGAGAAATAAGCTCTGCTTGCAGTGAGAGGACTAGAAGTAGCACAAGCACAGACCATCCCAGTAGGATTCATTTAGGATTATATTTTTAGCCTCAAGTACATACTTTATTTCTCATGTGTATTTTACATGGCCTGTTGAGCTCAATTACTTCCTATCTTTGTGTACATAAAACAGTATTTCCAGAATGCTTTATTACAGAAGTAGCAACCAGCCGAGCTCTCTTTACTTTCCTAGAGCAAGATGGGGAAGAGATTTATTGTATTAATTGTGTGTGGGGTGTAATTAACTCCAGTTGTATCAAAGTGGGACACAAGGTTTCAGTTTTCAGAAATTTTAAAGCTTTGAGAATAAAAACAGAAGCTTATTGCGTATTTGGGCAGCAGAGACATTTTTAAAACAATGGGAGGTTTTTTTGATTTGGTAATTCTTGATCCCATTAAATCTGATTTCAGTCATTTTTGGTTTTACATTTTAATGGAGACACACACAAAATTCTTAGGTAAAACTAAGTTTATGTTCAACATGGAACCATAGCATCATAGAATGGTTTGGGCTGGAAGGAATTTAGGACTAGACCAACTTGTTCCAAGCCCCCTGCCATGGGCAGTGACACCTTCCACCAGATCAGGTTGCTCCAAGCCCCATCCAACCTGGCCTTGAACACTTCCAGAGATCCAGGGGCATCCACGCCTTCTCTAGGCAACCTGTGCCAGGGCCTCACCAGCCTCACAGTAAAGAATTTGTTCCTTATATCTAATCCAACCTGCTCCTCTTTCAGTTTAAAACCACTACCCCTTGCCCTGTCACTACATGCTCTTGTAAAAAGTCCCTCTCTAGCCCCATTTAGGCACTGGAAGGTGGTATAAAGTCTCTCCAGAACCTTCTCTTCTGCAGGGTTAACAACCCCAACTCTCTCAGCCTGTCTCCACAGGAGAGGCTCTCCAGCCCTCCAACCATCTTTGTGGCCTCCTCGGTCCTTCTCGTGTCAGGGACCCCAGAGCTGAACAGAAGGCTCCAGGTAGAGACTCACCAGACTAGAGTAAAGGGGGACAATCACCTCCCTTGACCTGTTGACCACGTTTCTTTTGATGCAGCCCAGGATGTGGTAGGGTTTCTGGGCTGCCAGCTCACATTGCTGGGTCATCTTCAGCTTCTCATCAACCCCAAGTTCTTTTCCTCAGGGCTGCTCTCAAAGTCACCTGTCTCTACCCTCCTTGCAATCCTGAGCCTCAAGCTTTCAGCCAGCTCCCCATCCATCCCCAGGAAGAGCTCCATGGCGATTTGAAAGGTTTCCCCAATATATTTTGAGTGGGATGATTTACTGGGAATATCCTTGCACAAATGAACTGCATTTTACAGAAAAACAGCTATGCATCATAGTTTCACACAGCTGTAATTTACAGCAGAGAGATCACTGAAGACTTGAAACCTGGGCTTAGCCTGTGACAGTGGCTGTGTGCTATTGATCACCGGAGTCTCTCTGGAATTCACAGCAGGATGCTGAAGAACAAAAAAAAATTGCTCCCTTTTGGCATGACAGACAAGATGACAATTTATTTACTGATAACACTGATTTACTACGCAGATGCTAAGAGCATTATAACTGACTGGAGAAGTTCTAGAATTTATAGGAGCTTGTAGGAATTTTAGGATCCTACAGAATTTACAGGAAGCACGCTACCTAGAATGGAGGTTTGGCAGGGAACCTATGTGGTCCCCAAGTGCATTCTAGTCACCTCCCACCTCAAGGTCAGGAGAAGTCCAGTGTGGACAGTATTTCCTCACAAGCAAGAGGATGGGAGCCAACAGGTGATAAAATAAATCTTCTGAAAGAAATTATGAGGAAACCAGGCCCGCAACCTTATCCCAGTGTGTAGACAAGGCCTGATTTATATTGTGGTCCTAATCCTGAAGTCCATTCTCAGACAGAGCTCCATCAGATTTCCAGACCTCTGAGAAGCTAAGAGAAATCTGATTTCTGGAAAAAGCACTTCTCCCCGCTGTGACAGAAAAGTACAGAGAACTGTTTATAATGTCAGCTATTTCTATAATAAAAGCCACATGAAAACAGAATGAGCCAGCTGGAATAAATCTGTTAGTTACAAGTTTGTTGCTCTTGTAGATTTAAAGCCTTAATTTTCTTCATGAGGGTTTTCAGGATAGTGAAAGGCAGTACAGAGGCCAGCTCATGGCTTGACGAAGTCAATAGATTTATTCTCATGTAGACACTCATGCAAAACTCTAATTTCAGATACATGCACTTCCCAGAATTCCTTCAAGTTCTCTGTTTTACACAGGGATGCTCTGTTATCATACAGCCCAGTATCAACACTGAATTCCGTAACACATTTGAGGGAAAAATGCCTCATACACAACAACTCAGTCTTGCAACCTCCCAGCAGGGCTTTGGAAAGCCCAGTTTGCAAAGAAGGCACAAAACCAAAAGAAGACATCATCTATTTACTTATTATCACCCTCAAAGGCGTTATGGGTGGGAAAGTAACATTTCTCAAGTAGAGGAATAGTAACTGAGGCCAGCTGGTCCTGCCAAGAGATACTGATTGGGACAAGTGAGCACTGAACAGCCCTCAGCAACCCAAGTCAAAACATTTCCCAATCAATATAATCTTATTAATGCACAGACTGCATGTGCTAAGTACTTTCCAGGGCTGTTTCAATCAATTTCTCCTTGGATTTTTCCGTCCCATATTTTCACAACTGCTCTTTATCTGGCTTGTTTAGCTTGTTGGAATAAAACTTCTGATTACACCATGACTTGCAATAGCAAAGTCAACTACCAATATCATCCATGTTAAACCATGTGTTGTACCTTATGAGGAAAACACCATGGAAAATAAATCAATTTAATGCAACTGAACCCTCCAATGATTAAGCTCACAAAGATTAATCTCAAATCCTCGCTAGATACAATGGATCAGCATTCTCAGCAACGTGTGTAAATTAACTTTTAAATCACAGATATTGGGACACGAAAATCAGAAAAAGGAAGGTTGTTAGTATATTAGATTCAACTAAACTGTGAAGTTCCAGGGATTCGTAAGGAGACGAAGCAAAGCTGAGAAACAAATTTCCTGCTATGAGGACTAGTCAATGCTTATTATACTCAGTGCGATGACATCTACAGAATCTCAAATTTAAGTAATAAAAAAAAAGAAGTTTCATTATGCTTCCCCACCTTGAGCAATTCCTCCTTTTTCTCTAACACCACCATATCTCAGAATAATAACAACCATGGAGGTTTTCCTTACTACATCCTTCAAGCTGTATCATCTGCTTTTCCATGTATTGTCCCATGCCTCCTCCCTCTCATTTAATATAGGCTAAGTTCTAATATGCCTTCCCTGTCCATCCTTGAGTTTCTTTCTATCAGTAGGCACAAAACGCTGCAAATGCATTTGAAAATAACCTGTTTGCTCCTGGCCATGAACACAAAAACATAAAAGTGTGAGGCTCTCAGCACACTTAAGCGCAGTTACAACTTAATGCACCATTTGTTAATTCCTACAACCACACTAAGTATCAGACCCCTTTAAACCCGACACAAAAAGAGTTGAGAGATTGGTCACAGTGTATGATTAAGCTAAATTAATGGCCCAAAATGCATTCCACATAATATGCTATTATATGTTTATAACAGTATCTCTGACAGTCTAAATTAACAATAAATTAAAGTCTAAGTTGTGATTTCACTTTTGACAATATCTTACTACAACTAAGTCTTAAATATCTGCATGTAACTATTGGGCTACAGACATAAGCCAAGGTAATGGAGTCAAAAACTGCAGACTAATTGCTTCAGATGAAGGCTTATTATCTCTCCAATTTCAAGCTCAGCAGCAGTTAAGCAGCAATAGAACCTACTTTAGCCAAAGCATTGTGAAACTTTATTTAAATTTTACTTTTATTTTATCTCTCTTACAGTGTTATAAACAATAAAAGCAACATCCATTTGTTTTCAGACTGACAAAGGATGTAAGCTGAAGGGTTAAAAAAAAAAAAAAAGGCAACAATTCAGCCTCCAGATTTGCTTGGTTTTGCTATTTCATTCAAACTCATCCTCTTCCCCTTTCCAATAAGTTTTTGCATGATCTTTTAATTTGTAAGCTCAGTTTAACTCTTCGTAAGTATTTGCTTCAGTCTTTCTCATCCTTCTTCACCATGAGACAAAATCAGGGTTTGGTTCCCTGCTCAGCTTGTGTATCCACATGAGGCTTTCCCACCCTGGGATGGGTGGTGAATGCCCACCAAAGAGTAAAAAGGAACAAAACAGTTTTGAGGGAGCAGCAGAGAGATGATGTCTGGATGCTCCTGCTCCCTTGGTGACTCACCAGGATCCCATCACTGCCTGTCTCCATCCCAGCACACACCAACTCTAACAAAACTGGTCTATCCTCTGCCCACGATCATCTGCATTTCAGCTTTTTTAAGGTGGTCATTCGAGATGGGGAAATGCCTTCCAACAGGGCTCCTCACTCACCAGCAAAGCAAGGATATTGTCCCATCCTTTCACCAGCTTCTCCTGCCAAGGCCATTAGCCCAGAGGCACAGCCATGGTGCCGGCACTGCAGGGTTGTTTGAGAAGACAAGATCCCAAAGCAGAGCCCCTGTCATGCCTCTGCAAGCAGATGTTGTTCAGCAGTCTAGGACAAAACCTGCTCTGAGAAATTATGGTCTATCTGCACTTTTCACCTGCATAATCTTTCACAAAATAGTATCTTATCTCATAATAGTAATAGCCCTACATTGCTTGCCACTGACCACTGACCATGCAGACAGCACACAGGTTGTCTCTCAACAAAAAGCTTCAGTCCAGCAGCAAGGGCACAGGCAACCAGGGCGCTCAGGGATGCAGAGTACACGGGACAATGGGAGAAGCAGAGCCCTTTTCCTGAGCAAGAGGGGGACCTTAACCATTTTCTTCCTCATGTTCTTTTGGGAATCTTCTCCCTTGCCAAGGACAGCTGCTGCCTTTTCCCCACCATACCCCCCATACAGAAAAGCAGGCCACGTCTCTGGTTACTGTGTTATCTAAGTACTTATTGTGAAGGCACGATGTTTCTGAAGGGGAACAGGGTGTCTGAGAGCTGGAAAAATAAACCCCTCTCTGCTGCTTTACTCAAGGCAGGCAGGTAAAGAGGTGCCTGAAGCTCCTTCCTCCCCAAGCATCTTTCATCACCAAATCCAATCCCACTTTGTTGGGGTGCACTATGTGCTGGAAGAGGGATGGGCCCTGAGGATCAGAGAGAGGGCCTCTATCCTGGGCCCAGAGGTGACCCTGGGAGTGCATCCAGGTCACTGGAGACGGACTGAGAGAGGATTGTGGGTTTATGGACAGACTGGGCCTATGAGAAGTGTTAATTGTAATTTGTGGCCTTATAGGACATTGTTTGCCTATTACCATAATAGGTAAAATCTGTGCAATACCCCAGGTGATTGGGGGACACTGTGGTGAACATCTTTCCTGTTTATATGATGTGATATCCTGTTGGGTGCTGGTATTTAGGGAATTCTGACTGCGCAATAAACGGCTTTGCATTTTCCACCTGATAAGCGAGGTCCTGGCCCATGCGTCATTACTGCATACTTCTGCTGTAATTCCCGTAACTAGTCCAGAGAGTTAATAGCCACTCTCTAGCCCACTCACCATCTCCGCTCTCATGGATCACAGAAAAGTTAGGGTTGGCAGAGACCTCTGAAGATCAGCAATTTCCTTAATTTCATATAGTAAAGGATTTTATATAGTGAAGGATTTTCACCAGTGGAGGTGGGTAGTAGCTATGTACTCTTCACTACCACCACACTTAAGAGCTCAGCTTCCAACAACTTCCACAACTTTTTTCAAGGCTTTCTCTATACAAGTACCAGACTCTGGGCTTCAGACTTGGCTCATCCCCTCACCCTGACTTTCAGGAAGATTCTCTCCATCAGCCTGCCCAGCACCAAACTTCAGCTTCTGGCTTCCATTTCTGAAAGGTTTTGGTTTAACCTATGACCACGCATATCCTTGGCTCATCATCCCCCCATTTACTCTTCCATTTAACCTCTCTGGCTCCTAATTATACTGCAGTATTTCTATTGAAAAAAATATTAATTACTCCTTCTTGGAAAAGGTCTCTGTATTATGCAATGGAGAGCTGAAAGATGCATCTCCATCTTACCTTAAAGTATAAAATTGCTTCAAGTTCCCAAAATCTTAGAATCAGATACAATCCCCAGATTCTGTGCATTATCTCTCTCTCATTTGCAAGTTTGCTTATAACTATCTCAAGTCCTGACAGCATTTACTTTTATCTTGATATTTTTCTGCTGAAATTCTTATTCATATCTAAACCTTCAGAATGAGTTTTAACTTTCAGGTTTTCTCCTGTGACCCTCTCCCTTCATTCTCCAAACATCACAGAGTGCATCTCTCTGATATCTCAGGTACTTGTGCAGCCTGAGTCACTACGGTATCTCAGAACTCCATATTTCATGTACTTATCCTCAGGAGACTCACAGATATTTTTTCCCCCCATTTTAGGCAACGTGGACTATCTCAGCAGAAAACAAACTGCTGACTGCCACTAAGGACCCAACACTCTTGCTCAAAGCCACAGTGGAAGTCTGCACACAAGGATTAAGTTCCATACTCCACCCACTGAATTGTCATTCAAAGCCAAGCAATAATCCCACTCAAAATTTGTTGTAAATAAGAAATTCATATTTACTTGTCTTTCCATTCTTGACAACTTTCACTGATTTCAAATACAGGTCCCTCTCCAAATTAATGTTTAACAAATGTTTCAAACTTGCAGAATGCACTCCTCTCACAGTTAGTTCTTCACATATTCACATCTGCACTTTGAAGGAGCGTGCACAGCTTTCCTGGTCCATTGCTGCTGGCACTCTCCTTTCTCTGATTCTATTTCATTTACTTAAATCCCACTTAAGAATCAGAGTGGGCAGAACAGAATGGTGAAAGAAAAGATGAAAGGAAAGAAAATGGACAAAAGATCAAAAAATGTGAACGTAAAACATACAGAATATACTACCTGAAAAAATAGACATTACTGTACTCTGCATCATTTTAAAAGTGCTGCCTTCTCTCACATCATCCAGAGAGATTCACCACAACTTAATGTCTGATAAAGATCACAAAGAAGCCGCATTAAAGGCATAAGAACTGAAAGCAGGTACAACCATTGTTCATGAAATGCCTGTAGCAACGCACAGCACTGCTAATGGACCACAGCTGGAATGACACATCGAATTCTCTGAGAGTCTTGTGGCATTCAAACACACCCTCACGACCCCAGATAACTGGTGAACTTCAGATACAGATTATTCTGTCCTTATCCAACAGCAAAAGAGAGATTTAATGGGAAAGAACGCAACACAAGGCGCCTCTGCCAGGAAGGGAGGGAGTAGGTGTACCAAGGAGAGCGGCAGAACACATCCCACTTGGTCAAGGTACAAAGAGTATGTAAAATTTACACCATCTCAAACAGCATCCTGTGGAAATGCACGAACTTTAGAGGCTGTGGCCTTCCAGAAGCACTTCCATTTCAGCACTGGGTACTGAAAAGGCTTTTCTGCAGTTTCCTGTTTTTTGAGACTCCAGTTTTACACCAAACATGCTCCTTTCCACCTCTGTCTCCCACTCCCCATCGCTTAGCTGACTGCATTCCTCGTGGCAAACTAACAGCCTGAAAACACGGCAAGTTTGATGCAATTCCATGTTCTTGAATATAGTGTTCTCGGGAGTGCTATTACGGAAATTTAATCACTTGAGGAATACATCAGATGCCATTAACAGAATGAAACAAATGTTCTCTATGAGTTCCTGGAGAAAGACTGTGTTGGGACGACAATAAGACGTGTAATTTAAAGAATTGTTATCAAGAAAAAAAAAAGTATTCTTTCACATGAAGAATTTTATTTTTAAAAAATTATGCCCTCAAACAGCAAATGCTAAACAGTTCCACTAAAACCAAAGAAACCTATTGTTTTTTATGCAAATCAGAGCTTTCTCCTTTTTCTCTTCTCGTTGACAGACACCTTCCCAAAGCGGGCATTGCCCCTGATTTCTGCACAGCAGTAATAACCTGAGCCAGAATACTGCAATGAGAACGAGGGATTCTCACCAGCAGGGCCTCACCTTTGGGATGTGACAGTTTTCAGCTCCAGCCAGGAACGTAGGAGCTCTGCTATCACAAGTCACTGAGAAAACACGCTAAATTAGCTCATCTCCCGGGAGACTCACTCCCACCTGTTCAACTGCTCCAGGCCAGGCTCCTTTCAGCCCAGTGTTGGATCTCAGCACCTCAGAGGTATTTCATGGTGCTGTTCCACTCCTCTGTGTGGATTCTGTGCCACTGGGATGCTGCAGTGGGGAGTCTGACTGTGCCAGCTAATGGATCTGTGAATCAGGGCCTTCGTGTGAATTCACAGCTCAATCTGCTTACAAACATTCGGTTACAATGTGGAACTTCAATCCTTGCTGAAAAAGAGAGAGGATTCAGCAGTGCCTCTTTGTGATCCAGCATACAATAGGCATGGTGTCGACAAATAAAAAGGCAAAGTCCCTTCCCTATTTCAAGAGACAAAATTCACAACTTACAATTCATGTCTGAACCTGCTGTACACTACTGCCTGTTTACAATGTGAAGGGATCCTGCACTCTTTGGACATAATCTGTATTGCTCATGTGCTGTACGGAGGCTTTGTTGTCACAGAGGATCAGGATCGCTGCATTCTTTCATGCAGAGCATGTAGAACAAACCAAGACATTAGGTACCCAGGGGCAGTGATTTTCTGGACACCAGCCAAGTGAGCAGAGAAGACCTGGAATGATTTTAAGTCACACTTCACAGGAAAAAAAAAAAATATATATATATGTATATAAGAATATCTTTGGGTACAGTAACATAGCTCACATGAAGGTTTTATTTGACTGCATGGATCCTACTAAAGACATGTGGGGCACTTCTAGTACTTTTGTTCATTTCAGGACTGCACTACTGACCAAATCCCTCAGTTGTACTCGTGTACCATGCTCTCACTCAGACTTTATAGTAGATTCAGAGTACAGAAACTGGCTTCATTTCAGATGATGGTTAGCGAGAAGATGCTGAACAGCCACTAAAGGACGTTCACATCAGTCTGGAACAAGTTTGAAATAACCCCGTATCCCAAATGTGTGTTTGGGACCTCAATATCATCTCTCTGACTCATAGGGTGGGTCCACACTACTTCCCAATGTGAGCACACCCATATTTTTTAGCTTAATCTACTCTGGGAATGAAGTAACAGCACAGGACTCAGCTGACAATGACAGAGAGTATTTATGACCTTGCAGGAAGACAGCAGGGCACACAGGGAGGGATTGACATCCCCTGGTACCGGAATCCCAGAATTACCTGAATTACAACAACATAGGGGGAATGCCTACATAATGCAGCTGAAGTCCACACTTGTTTTCTTATTTGGATAAAGTTACACAAGTAGAGGCACACTGCAGCACAGTATATCAGATACTCCGCCTGTACTCACTCTTCAAGACCCTACAGGCTATTTCTGTGAAGTAGGGTGGCAGGGGAACATTAGCAGCATGAAATATTAACCTTTCCATCATTTCATTCCTGAGTCTGGCCTAGGTTTTCCAAGTAAAATGTGTTCTCTTTCCACTTGAAGACACCACACCTGTTTGGAATTCCAGCTGTTCTGTAAAATTCAGAATTGATTACCTTAATGACAGCTAATAGGCAGAACTGTTCTATTGATCTGATTCCACTCCTCCATGGAGCCCACTTACAAAAGGCAGCCCTCAAGCTATTTTGTCACCTCACTTATTTTTGGTCTTTTACATGGAGTTCCATGCAGTCATTAACAACCTTGTCTAGGACACCAGCACATTTCAGAGCAGGATCTTGCTCCCCATAAGCCCATGACAGTTCTTCTCTACACAGCAAAAGAAACGAGAACAATCCTTTATTCTCAGTGTTCAAATACCCAATTAACCAATCAACCCTTTAAATATGTTTTAGAAAAAGTGTTCTTTGAGAATCTGTGATCCTGTTATACTTGATATGCTGACTCACTTTTTAAAATATTTAAAAGTCTCATTTTAATGTTATGCCTGTTATCACATTTTCATTAAAAAATCAGCCTCCTTATATTTATATATGACTGCAGAGCTCTTTGCATTCCCAAAGGCCATTAAAAGTAGAAAGAATTGGGCTAAACGAAGATAACAAATTTACAGGCTTGTGTTAAAACACAGAGATCTTCAGCCTGTGTAAATAGCTAAAGCACATTGTCAGAGTATTTGACCTGCTGTTGCTATTTTCTTCTCCTTTTTAATGGAAAAGCGTTGTAATGGCATATCCACACATCCAGCTAACAAACCCCAAGGGAGAGAACAAGATTCTCTAGTCCTCTGGAGCCAGACCCTGAGTCTATCTGCAGGCTTTGCCACGGACTTCTGAGCACTGGGTGTAGCAGAAAGCCAACTGAGCTAATCGTGCACTGCGCGCTGTCCAACTCCAGCCCCCTAAACAAGAAACCACAGCTGTGTCAGGAGCAGCCAAGTGCACAGAGGCGACCACATCCAACTCACATCTTGATCAAGCAATCACAACTTGACAGTAACAGACAGCATTACTTATCACTTACAGAATGTTTTCTGTACATGCTGTCCAAAAGACTTAAAGAGTTCAGACTCACGAGACAGATAAGCAAGGAGATAAATGATTGGAATTCTGAGCAGTTTAACTGGCATGGAGGTGAGCAGCATTACTTATCAGAAAGAAATTTTATAGAAGCATTTTTAATGACCTAAGGAAGAAAGGGATTGCCTGCCTTCAGCAGCTAAGGCAGTGCTTTGTTTATCTCCATATCCCAATCATTTTCTAATTATTATCGTTTTTGTAAATCTCAAGACAGAACATGACTTCATTTGCACATAGACACATGAGTCTAAAGTAAATTTGTAAATTTATGCCTGCAAAGCTTCTGCAGATGCTTTCAAACTTTTCCCACCCTGTTCCTGCAGTGTCTTTTCATGCCCAGCTTCTGTTTGGGTTAGCATGGTAGGACACAACACAGATTTAAGCCAACTGTGTCACTTGCTTGCCTCTGGATCTAGGGAATGTCACAGCAAGGCACACAGAAAAGGGATGGTCAAAATCTCTTACGACAGCAGCAGCTGCTGCTGAAAAAGACTCAGTCCTCTACAGCCAGACCAGCACTTTGCCTTCAATTTTTCTCCAAGCTACATTTTTCAGTTTCTTGATCACTTTTAAGCAAGGAAAAAAAATCTCAGTAACTCTTGATATGCATAAGCCTGGAAATAGAATTTCAGCTAGAAATAGAATTTGAATAGAGCCTTTTTTCAGTTATGAACAGTTTTAGATAAAATAAGGGTTTAGATCTGCTTCTGGTGTTGGAAGATAAAAGTGCACTCAAATCAATAGAGAGAGATTGGATTCAACCCCCCGCTGTCAAGCCATTTTACTAATAATGTATTGTGAAAACAATAAAAGAAATGAAGGGAGTGAGCAAAGTTGCTCACAGACTAAGACATTAATATTCATCAATATGATTGATATTTATATATTCTTGATATTTCTATTTCATGCTCACACTAGGCAGAGCTGAGAGAGCACGTACTTCCAGAATATTTAAGTGTACCATATGGGTATAATTGCAATTCAGTCAGTTATAGAATATACTCAATCAAGAGTCTGCATAATACTAAAGACCTATTCTGAGCATTTTATACTTCATGCAGGAAGACCAAAGTAGCAAAGACATGGCATGCCAACAGCAAAATGGCATTAGGCAGGTAACACTACCTGAAACAAAAACACCTCTCCTTTATAAAAAGGCAACATTTAATTCTTGACTTACAAAACCCAATACTTTCACACAGCTTTAAGCCACACAGCCCTCTTTGTTCAGAAAAGACACTTATAAAAACCCCTGCCTCCCAGAAACACAGGTAGACTCGTTTTAACCTGCAGCAAACAGTGACAAAATACATATTCCAAAAGCATTGAACAGAGAAGCAAAGTCCAATACATACAGGGTTAGATAAAGGCATAGCTTCTTTACCCTGAGTATCAAAGTTGCTTCCTTCTTGTTTTCTCTGAACTATTGAGCCTGTTTTGGTCATTAGTATAATGTCAACCTGAAACTGCAGATTATATGATGCTATTTGTGGTGCCTAGTGTTTTCCCACGCTTTTGCCTTCCCTAGAATACAGTACCAAGAGAAAAAAAACGAAAAACAATATGTGAGGCTCCCAGCCTATCAAGCCAGGAAGAACTATTTTAAGAATTAATTTGTGCCCTGAGTGATCTGTTTAAATTATCCTCCCATGCTGTCCTAACCAAAGATTAAAGTGGAGAACTTCCAATGTTTTAAGGAGATGAGGAAAATTGAAGAACTGGAGCGTCCGCGCTCCACCGTCCTCCCCCAGGCACAGCCCGAGCATGGGGAGGGGAAGGTGGGGATGAGGAGAACGGAGATGTTGATCTGCCGGTGCCCCCGGAGCCCAGGAACCTTCACCAGCCTCAGAGATCGCAACCAGACTTTCCCTTATGCCACCACTTTTTAACTCTACCCATCCTTTACAGCTGAGGATACATTCCTTTTTTTTCTCCCATCTGCTGCTTTTTAGACAGGGAAAGTTTTGACTTCATTCCGTCCTGGTAAGTGCAGGCAGAGAGGAATATCCTCCAAAATACAGGTTTGACAGAGAAAATGAAGTCTTTAACTTTCTACGTCTACAGAAACATGTAAAGCGCCTACCAAGAGAAATAAATTAATCGAGTTCAAATATGGTGTGAGCACAGCAATTTCCCCCAAAGCCAGTAGGAGTTTTACCTACTTGAAGCTGCTTTTTGCCTCCCCTGCCACCCCTGCTTGCTCATGCACAGTCTGGGCACACGCTGCACCCTGAAGTGCCCTTCCAAGACAATGCCAGGTGAAAAAAATTAACTGAAAGTGCATGACAAAGTCAGAAGCTGAACCCCACTTTCACAATTTTATACCTATCTGCAAAGAGGCTTTTAAATACCTTTGCCCCTTCCTCCAGTGAGAAGGGGCCTCCATCCCAATATCCTGCCCCCTCTCCCAACACACATGTAAGGAACAAGTTACAGAACAAACCTCGATAGCCTTCACCAAGAGGTACAGGCTGTTAAAAATAGCACAATTTCAGCTTCTCCCCCAAGTGTCTACACACACCGAGAAAGCAGACCTTGAACCCAGCTACACAGCACTTTCCTCCTGCCACTGACTGGTGACTCAGTTGACAATTTTAAGAACGCACACCAAAAAGATTTAAAAAAAAAATTCATAATAATCATACAAGAAACACAAAGCTACACAATGCAAATCTGTATCTGTTTGAAATTGAGGAAAATAAGCATTACCTGGTCTTGCTGTTGGGCTTGTTTCCCTGATGCATTTTGCTCCTTGGCTGTAGTCATGCTCACCTATTTGTGCCCACTGCAGTGGCAAACAGGATTTTACTCTGTGTGTGTGTGTGTGTGTGTGTAAGCTGGTCTGTGTGTTCAGACATGTACGCACACGCACACACACACACACACACAAAGACTGAAGGGCTACGGATGAGTAACTAGTCCATCACTTAATCACCAGCTGAGAAATTTCCCACCCCCACGAAAAGAAATAAATAAAAATGCAATGTAAAAAAGCACTAGTCTGGCTGTCTTCCCCCTTGAGCCTCTAAAATAAAAGCAGAAGCAGGAGCAGAGAGAAGGATGCTGTGGGGGCTTCTTCAATTAGCAACAGCCTCTGCAATCGTCACAGAAACAATGATAACTGCTTGGCAACCAGCAACTGGCAGCTCGGAGCCGGAGGCAGCGATGTGGTCCTCTCTCCCCACCTCCACGGCGGCCGCCCGCGCCTTGCGCATGCACCGGCTGCCTCGGCGCTCGCTGTGCGGCTCGCTGGGATGTGCACAGCCGGCACTCACCCCCCGCCCAAGAGCAGCGGGGCCGCTGCCCCATCCCGCATCCCCCGGCCTTCCTGGCAGGCGCGCTCTTGTCTTCTCCCAACTTGCGGAGGCTCCGGCGCCGGCAGTCCCCGGCTCTGGAGCGGAGCTGTGTCAAGGGCAGCCGCTGCCCCGCTGCCAGCGCACGTTTGGAGGGCGCGGCGCGCTCCCAGGGAAGCAGGTTCCCAGCCGTGGGACGCAGGGAGCACCGACGCTCTCCGGGGAGCTGTCCCCTCAGTGCCGAAGGGTGAAACATGCCCCCAGCCTCCCCCGGCCCCCTCCACGTCCCTGATGTGACGGCGGCCACCGTGCATGTCTGCTGGGGTGGCTGCCATGTAGGTCACGTTGCAGGGTGACACACGAGCACGCGTTCCCTGCTCCGCTCCGCGCTGCCGGAGCTCGCTCCCTGCAGCTTCTGTGCCACAGCAGAGATCTCTCCAGCACATCAGAGCTGTCAAACGGGCCTTCCGAGCCCGCTCGCCCGCCTTGCTGCCAGCACGGGGTGACACGGGCTGTGCCTGAGCACGAGGCACGCAGCAAGTGCCACGCTCCAGGAAGGGCACCTCACACGGCTGGACAAAACTTGGAGCAGCATGGAGGTTGTTCAGTCTTCGCTTGGGACTGATGCGAGCCCTCACTCACCCCAACACCAGGTGACACGAAACTGCCACGTTGCTGCTTCTCCCATCCTCACCTCCTACCCAGCACGCCCAGGATGGAGCCCAGCGCTGTCCTCAGTGCTGTAGTGCTGTGTAAAGCTGAGTGTTTTCTCACTCACGTGATACTGGGATCTCTGCTGAGTCTGCGGATAACCAGCTAAGGAAAGGGAACATCAGACTGTTTATCTGACAAGGAAGTAATTATGCCTCATTTGTTCCTCAATTTTACAGCACGGATTTATTATACAAGGTCACATTCACCAAGGTGTAAGGAGACATTCACCATGTCTCCTTACACCTGGGATAATTTTGATCCTTGGTTCAGGGACAGAACAACGGCAGGCCAAGTTTTCCTAAAGATATCTACAAGCCACCACTCAGACTCCCTAAGCATTTCTGCATTTTCACCATTGCATTCACAGGAGTTCATAGAAACCATGAAGTAAAAGATCTGCAGCACGGAATTGTGCTGGTAGCAAACTGGACAACCTTGCCTTGTCCCAGATGCCACAATCTAGGCAACAGCTCCTTAAAAAAAAAAAGGAATAGCACCTCTCTAACACGAAACAATAATTTGCATTTAAATCTAACAGCCTGTGTTGATTTCTTGCTGGGTTATACTCTGACACAGTCTTACCTTACACTGCAATTCCATCTCTTTAGTCCCCATAGTTTAAGTCACAATATTTTCTGTATGTTTATAGTGAGGTTATTGCTCATGCATTTTTCCCCAGCCATCAGAACAGAATTGTTTTCAAGGTTTTATATAAGTGGATCAGTATGAATTTTCCAATTGGCTTGGTCTACTTTTCTACCTGTTGTGAGTGGTAATGAAGGCTTGCTTTACTCCACACTTCTGCTATTTTTCTTTCCAAGAGGAATTCAAATGAAACAAAACTGTATTTGGAATTGGTGTGTTAGTTTCAGGGGGTTTTGGGTTTTTTTTTTTTTTTTGTTGTGGAGTTGTTGTTTAGTTGGTTGGGGTTTCTTATGTACATGCTGGAAATTTCTGCAAAAAAAAAATCCCCTTTTTAAAACATGGGCCGTTCACTGTGTCCCTGACCCCTCAGTACCTACACTGACAATCCCTGAACTTAATTTCACTGCATGCCCTCCCCATGCAGATTCAATTCTTTCACAGTTAACAACTTAAAACACACTGTTTTTCACTGTTTTTCTGGAAATGGCCACTCTCCCTAACAATGTAGATTTTTTTTTTTTCCACTAAGCTTGTTGTTGGACACATAAGAAGTTAATTGTGCTAATTAGTCCAGCAGTTAGCTATGCAAATGCATGTGGCTGAGCCTCATTACATGGGTGCTTTAGGAGGCTGCTGTTCTGACGGCCTCTCCCAGTGCCTGGCACAGCTACCCCAGTGTTCCAGGGCAGGGTGTCTCATCCCCTCAGATGGCCACCAGCTGCTCACTGCCGGGAAGATGTGGCAGCAGGGGCAGTGACATCCTCAAGCTCTCTGTCACCCTCCTGCCTTGATCAAAGGGGTTCTGAGGTTGCCAGACACCTCCTGGGGTGACACTGGAGGGGGAAGTAGTGGCCATTGCCATTCAGAAATGCTCATTAGTCACAGGCAGAGAATAATCTCCTCACCCATTTGCAGGGCTGAGGCCATCCTTCCCTGACCCCTGAGCTATGTTAGGGTACCAACGCTATGGCTTGGCTGAGTCATCACTGATGAAAGATTAATACGCCCCCATCAAAGGACAAGAATCTGTATCTGCCAAACCTGGCAGGCACAAGGATGGGTCCCAGACGCTCCCATTTAGGGCATGGCAGGAGGCATTGGCAGACAAGGGCCCTGGGAGCACGACCTTGCCATCCATCCCTCCCCACAGCATCCCAGCTGATCACAAGGATACAGGGAGCTGGTTGTTCCTCCCTGCCGGGGTCAAATACACACCAGGCTTTTCACCCATCATTGCAACAGGCTTGTCTCCACTCCCTACCTGTGCCATGTGAGGGGTCTATTTCCAGACTCACTCCCTGCCACACAAACTTCATTCCCATGGTGAGCAGCCTCCATCAATCCATGCAGTCCACGCTGTGCCACCACTGGGACAGCTGAGAAACCCCACTATGAGCACAGATATCTCTCCTCGCTAGCCAAGATGTACATTCGAAATGCCAGCTACAAGCACATGAATGCCATCCCCACGCTTGGCAGCAATTATTTCCTCAGACACCACAGCAGGACAGACAGCCAACTCCCTCCCATCAGGAGAGGAACCAGCGACAGGTGAAAGGAGCTGTTCCCAGCTTCTCAACTCATCTTCACCCAGAGTGCTTGTTTCAACAAAACCATGCAGCACTGCAGTCATACAGATAATTTTTAATTACCTTGTAACAAATTAGTCACACATGTCCTAGAGCATTTTCTGTTAGAAGGAAAGTGCTTCATTCTCCTGAGACTGGCAGAAACAAGATTATGGTCTGGGATCATTCTTAAAATTCTCCTTGGAGTTCACAAAGTCACCACAAAACTTCTTCCTGCTCAAAGATTGTTGAAAACCTTGAACACTGCAAATAGAAATAATCGTTCCAGTGGCTCTGGAGGACAAGGTGGAACAAAAGCTCAAACTGTCATCACCACAAAACTTGTGAACTCCTAGGAGCTAAAGCACAGCAACCTTTGTTTATGATGATGCATTTCAGCAATGCATGATAGTAAAAGGAGCAGTTTGTTACTTCTCCGAAACATTTTTAAGCAGATCAGGGTACAAGACCATCCTTGATTCTGCCCTTCCGTGGAGGTACAGGTGTCTGGATGCAGAGCAGCTCCTTCATGGGAAGCAGCAATGGGCTCTCATCAGTCAGTGCGGAGCATTCCTATTCCCTGTGTGTTACAAAGGCCAGATCCAACAGCAGCCTGTGCTCAGGGAGCCCTCCAGCTGCACACATCTGTTCCAGGGAACCCAGACTGAGAGCAGTGATAAGCCTGCAGCGGCAGCAGGTACAGTTATTGGATGCAGAACCCTTGTGCTCCACTGAAACCTGGGGTTCTGTACCACACTGGGTTATTTATTCCCCTTCCATTGCCACATCAAGGAAGTCGAAACCAGTGGGCAAAGTGGGTAGAAATTAACTCTACTCGATTAACCATACCTTTGAACAGTCTGCTAATGTTCTCCCTTCTCCACATAATGACCAGATCCCATGGAGAGCTACGTGTCTGAATTTTTCTGTGGGTCTAAGCCATTAGTACCATTAGTATCTGGGATGCAGTAATGCGTTACCTCCAGCAGAACACGCCACACCATCTCATTTTGTACATCCAGCCCCTCTGAGCTTCATGCTCACTGACAGTTCCTACTGGTTTGGCTGATTTGCTCTCAGTTCAGGAAGGACACAAGGCCCAGGAAAGCACATGGCAAGAGAAGAATTTACCCAGAGGTATGTTACAAAGGAAAAGTCCTAAGGGCTACAGGTTTTTAGGAAAGTTATATAGGTAGTAGATGTTTTAAAGACAACTCAGGAAGAGAGACACACTCTGCCAGCACAGGCATCCACTATGAGAGAGGTGAGATGAGCCTTTAAAAAGGTTGCAGCCGTGTATTTTATCATTTAGACATTTGAAATGTGGGTCAACTCTGGCCCATGGGATGCAAGGGAAACAGCGCTCAGTGTGCATTGGTGCTGCTTTCCAGGGCGCAGAGGCAAAGGGGACACCAGGCTGGCAGCTCCTGCACCAATGGTGTGAGAAGGTCTCCCTGAACAATGTTCTTCTAAGACCAGCAGCATACTCCAAAAAAGGTAAATCCACTCAAACCCCAAGACTGATAAGACGCCTTTGTAACTGCCCTATTTGTTGCCCCACCATTCCAATTTACCTAGAGAAAATCTAAGAGGAACAAGAGGGAAGGGTCCATAAAAATCAAGATGTCCATGGTCCTAAAGATGTGCCAGGGCATGCTGGTGACCAGTTACCGCTCCTCAAGTCCCAGTGCCAACATCTCATCCACACAAAAAAGCAATGGCACAGCCCCTCTCCTTCTGGACCTGTATGGCTCAGATGCAGCGGGTCAGAGGGGGCTGTGTCCTCCTCTGCAGATCCTTCTGGAGGTCAAGAACTCCTCATTTAGCAGATGCCAGAGCAGAACAGAGAGCTGTAAAGCCATGTGTGCTACATGGCTAGAAACCCTTTTTACAGGAGTATATGGTTTAGATGCTTCAGAAGCACCCAGATATTGTGGCTGTTCATTCTGGAGATTTCTGTTCTGTGCTCATCTGAATAAGCTTTGAAGAGGGAGAATTTAGTTTTGTTTTGTTCTGAAAGCACAGTTTGTGCCCTGCCCCTCTCCAAGAATGTGTCAACAGTAATATCACATTATTGCACAGCAATGTCCCCAGTAGGAATGTGGAATTGGAAACACTTAGATGGGAGATCAGCTGACATCAGCCCTACTCCTACAAAGGCTGCAGAGCATCTCTATTGCCTACACACCATCCCCAGCACTGCTTCTCATAATAGTTCCTATTAGAAGACCATAAAAACACTTTAGTCTTGTTCCAAGCTGATCCCTAGCTTTGGCAAGATTTCTCAGCTTGTCAAAGGGCATCCCAAAACTAATTTTATTATCAATGAAAGAAAATTTTTGGCCTTTAAGGATATTCATTAATTAGCTTTATCTTGCATCAGCCCTGCTATGGTTGCCCTTCTCTGGTTGTCTCCAACATGTTGATTCTACCAAGGGTTAGTCATGGGAGAGTCTCTGTGTCCAGAGGAATTTTCAGAGGCTCCACTGAGGACCTCTCTGTCTTGGGGATCCACTCAGATGGATGATTTTTCAGATTGCAAAGGTTCTGTGAAAGGACTAGAGGCAATAACAGATTATGAATATAGTTACAGTTAAAAATACATCACATTTCCATTACCCATGACCAAAATCATTAAGAAAGCAATCTGGTGTGCTATTATCATTTAACAGATCAAATCCAGTTTACTTAGTCAATGCCATTAATTAGTTATTTGCATTAATATCTGTTCCTGCAGGGGATACACTTCAAAATGTTCCCACAAGCATGAGAACTCCTGCTATCTGAGACAACAGGTACATGGCAGCAGGGGACACAGAGACAATGAGCATTGCAAGAACGACTTGTGTGTCTGCATAATAGTCCCATGGTGTTGCTACTATTTGTCCATTACCAAAGCCTCACTAAGTTCCCTTTTTTTTTTTTTTTTTTATCTTGAGCATGAGAAGGTGGTTTAAAATTATTATAATAGGTTTATTTGAAGCACTGCATTCTGCTGCTTCCCATTTCTCGCTGCTGCTCCGAGTTCCAGGACCCCACAGTTCATGGTAAACAAATAAGACTACACAGGGATGCAAGCTGTGAAGAAGTCTGCTCTTTCATGCACAGCTAGAGCTGTTTTGCATAGCACTTTCCTGCCTAAATTGGAGCGTGACTCTGGGGAACACAGCAGGTACTTGTGCCCTCCTCACTTCTGGATTCCGTACTCGCTTTGGTTTTGCCTACCCCAAAGATCAAGTGTGTGTTCTGACAGTCAGACTTTTCTATTGAAGTAGCTACTGTTCAAAAACATTACTTTTAATCCACTGTGGGGTTGTTTTTTGAGTCAGTGTATATATTTTAATACATCATCCCAATCTCAAAGGCAGGGGATGAGCAGTGCCACAATTGTTTGACGCTGTGTTATCCCTGCATGGAATACAGACCCTGTCGCTGGCTTTTCTCTGCCCGTTCCTGCTGGTGTGACCTTGGCAGCTGCAATGCAACAGATGCCTCTTTCTCACTTGTTTATCCATGTGAGAGAGGCTTCTGAGGCCCCAACTACAGTGCCAGCTGTGAATGGTCTCCAATTTTTTCAGAGTTTGCCTCCTTACAGTCTGGCTTAGTATTCCTGCTCCCTGTGCTCTTAGGGATCAATTTTCACTGACATTTTCCCCCCCCACCTCCTGGTTATTTCTAGATAGCAGCTGAATTACTTCCTTATTGACTCAGTATGTGTTCTTTTTAACTGTTGTTTTAGGAGTGGAAGAATTTGTTTCTTTGCTCCTTACCTTTTTTTTTTTTTACTTTCTTTCTTTAAACATAAGTTTTACAGAATAGCCACAACATATATTTTGCAACTGAAATACCCATGTCAGAAAATGTAAAAGACATCACCAGTGATGAGAAAATAACCCCCCCCAATCACTGTCAAACAGAGAATCCCCATCTTCACAACAGCTGCAAACATATTAGGCTATTTAGCAGCCTACTGCTTGGAAAAGAGAGAGCCTCGTCTTCATTTTTAGCTCCAAAGTGATTTATAGGATGAATAAATGATCTGCATATAAGATGATGACTGGTTTAAATGTAAATGTTGTGAAAGACTTCTTATGTAAGCACATACATTGCCTGAGAGATCCTCATACATAAAAGCCACAGCTGGAGCAAGTGGCTTTTTAAGCATTTGTTTTATGAAGTACACTTTTCATTGCAATGGTTGTTATTTTTCATTTACTTTTATATCAGCTTTAACAAAAAAGAAAAAAAAAGGAAAAAATACCTGAACTTTCAACACGAGCCGTACACTTTCAATAGTGAGGCTATGCAAAATACTGACACTGTTAAATGGATGCATAAAACATACATTCATCTTAAAGATGTTGCACACTTTAAAGTTATACTGTGATAGCTTCTGAGGTCTCACAGGTGATGAAGGCATAAAGACCAAACAGCCTCAGTCTCTGAACATAAAACCTGACATGTGGTTCCATCAGATCCTACAGGCTGGGCAGGCTGAGCCCAGCTTTAGGCATTTGGAGAGGATCTCCTCGGGACTGCCATCACCTGCAGCAGAGGGTGTGACCACTTGGCCCTGAGGAGTGGCGACCCATTGAACACCATTTTAGCCTCATAACTTCTCTCAAGATATTCCCAAACAACACCAAGAGGTGCAAGGATGTCACCTCTGCCACCTGCACTGGTGTTTTCCCTGGTGTTCTCTGCCTCCCCAGCATGCTCACGGGAGCTGGATGGGTTGTGGGGTCACTACCCTCAGTTTCTGGTGGGGGCTGTGATGGCTGTGAGGGTTTGTAAGCGTTTCTAGATCTCTTGGGATTAAATCTGTTATGGTAAGCATATGTTGCTGCATTCCTGCTCGCTCTGTGGTAGATAAGCTTTTCCACCAACCTAAAATAACCTCCTCAAAAGTCTGAACAATGAAAACACTGCCAACACTTGTCTTCTCTAAAAGAGGCACAAAGGGACCCAAAGCCCTTCCTGTCTGCTTCATGTCTTTATTTTTGGAGAAGGCAAACCCACAATGTTTTCAGATTCCTGTTCTCAAGTCTGAAGGTGGAAGGAAGAGGCAGAAAACAACACTTGGGCAAAACTCCACTAAGCAGATAAAACAAGTCGTGCACAGATTCATGTCACCTCACTCACTTTCCCCCTCTGTGCCTCAGCACCCACCCCACATTCACCTTTCTGGACTGCAGGTCTTGCACAGCACATGTACTATCCCAGAGGACAGACAAAACGTGTTACTGGAATGTTGAATGCCCTCTAGTGGAAGTGCAATTCATGGAAAATGGGCCAACTGGAAAGGCCTACCCAGAACCCCTGACACAAAGTGTGTGTTTGCTAAAATAGATAAAGGAGGTGAGCAGAATTGGCTTTTTACTCTGCAACCTCAATAGTTGCTTCTGTTGTGAGGAAGCAAACAGAAACCAGAACACTGCCTTGCTCTAATTTTTTAAAAAAACTGACCAGTAGTTTGGATGTGCCATCTGTACCACCTCAGAGAGCTTTCATTTTCAGAAGCATGCTAGTACTATGTCATTGTTTTAACTGCCTCAGAGAGCTACTCTTCAGCTCTGAGGATATTGCACCAGACCAGATCCCCAACTCACTTACAGTCAGATGACACAGTAAAGAAAGTGGAAACCTTACAGCATGGTGTACAAACACATACAATACATAACTTTCTGAATACAAACCTAAATAGAACACATAATTCAATTAATGTACTGGTGAAGTCTTGTTCTCATGCATTTATTTGATCTACCTGTAACACAAGAAAATTAATGCAGAAGAGATGCATGATATCTATCTATCCTATACATCTTACAGGAGAACAACAGGGCTCTGAGCACAGCAAAAGACCTCTAAAAGGGGATAAGGCATCCTTTATTTAGCACTGATAAATGTTTTTTAATTAATTAATAAACATTAATAATGTTTATTAATTACAGAGACGTAGCAGGTATTCAGCAGTGCCACCTTGGGCACTCAGGCAGAGCTGGAGCAAGGGCAGATTGCACAGCCCCTGATGCCCTGCAGGCAGAGCTGGTGTGAAGCCCTCACATCTCTCCTTGAAACGACAAAGGGTGCCTCAACCTTGCCCCCACTGTCCCTGCTGGAAACAGGGACGTGTCTTCAAAAAGCTGTGACTGTCAGTGGCAAAAGATCAGCAGCAGCAGAGGTGGGATGTCCAAAATATACAGGGAGCATGAAAAAGTCTCGTGCCAAGACTACTCCCTGTGCCTTCCCATCTGAGATGTTTGTTCCTCTGCAGTCTGACAGACAGGCTGAGGCACAGGCAATGGCTCTGGATGTCTGAGTGTTGCTGTAGGGTCCTAGGAGTGCTGAGCAGCATTCACTGAGGGACTGAGGAGCTCTGCTTTACACATTGTGACTCAGTATTACTTTGAGATTGCCCCAACACAGTTTACAGAGCTTCATTCTTTTTTATGAATATGAATAAAACATGTTACAGCCTCCCCAAAACACTGCACAGATACTCTGATGTATTTAATCATGACTTCCCACACACAACCCAAAACAATAAACACATCCTTTCTATAACACTCACTAGTGAGTTTGTCTCCAACAGCTTTTTCCCCACATTATTGTTTGATATGGTATCTGTGACCTTTCCATTTTACCATATTCTGAAGAAAGCAAAGAATAAATACTGACACAAACATTTCAAAGTAGCCTACAGCTGTGAGCCTCTGAATTCTTGCACGAAAAAGATCTGTGATTTCATTTAGTTTAGAAAATAGCACGAAGAAGGGAATTTGAGATATTTTGAGACTAACAGAAAGTTCCATGACATGGTTACACAAAGCTATGCAGGAATGTGGACTTTTCCTTTTTCCCTTAGGAAATCACACAAGTATGAAATGCAAGCTAGAGTAAACCAGAGTGAGACATTTTCTTGTCACAAATAATTAATGCATGTCTCATTTACATACCTCTCAAGTTGCATGTAGCTGCACATATGAAATATGCCCATCATTTGCACACACATAAAAATCAGATACAGGTGGTGCATGTGACTGCCTGCATGTGCTGTAATACAACACCAAACTCCACAAAGAGACGAAAGCTGAGCCCACTCCTTTTCCAGCTGTCAGTCCAGCCTGCTCTCACCCTACCCGGGTTACAAGACGAGATGCAGAAGGACTTAAAACCCATCCACCAAGGCAGCAGGAGATCAATACCATGTGCTCAGATCAGGCTTTGCTGTAAACACTATGTTCTGAAAAGCCCTGGGTCATTGCCCAACTCTATCTGTGAAATGTCTGCAGTATGTTACATTTGGAAAGCTCACAAAGTTTCACATTCATACCTGAACTCGTGCTAGAAAAAAAGTTGCATCACTCATCACTGCATTCTCTGTTGAGCAAATCGGAATTTTGAAACAAGAAGGGGGAGATTTCATCAGTCCTGAGAACACTATCAGCCTTTTATTGCAAATATTACCCAAAGACAGCTTTTTGGACATATTTTCCAGGGATAATAAGGCAGCTTAGGGCTTATATTTATTCATGGAATCAGCAGTCTTTTCATTTCTATTGTTCATCTCTCTAGATCAAGACTTCTGCTGGTGCGGGAAGTGACTGCAGGATGGGATGTGTAGAGGCTTAAGCTGCAAGAGCCTGAAATAATGGAAATAGAAGTTGGCCAGCAGAAAAAAAAAACCTAAAAAAAAAAATTCCCTCTGCCTTATAGAGCAATCCAGAGCACTGAGTTAACTAATTCTCACCTTGAGTTGTAGTTTGGTGACACCAGAACAAGCAGTAGCTACTCTGAAAGGAATAATATGAGGAGAAAACGTAAGAGATTGATGGGCAATGCATCTGAGCTCGGCATGAAAGGGAAACTGTCGTACAGAGCTTTAACAGACATCAATCTTCAGAAGTACCTGGCCTGATCGCTTCGCCCCTTCCAGCAGTCAAAGTCAAAGTACATGGGAAAATTCTAACCAACAGATCAGGCTTTTAATTATGTCCAGAAATGAAGAAAAGAGACAAGCTTTCCAAAATAGATAAATCTATTTTCAACATTTCCCCCCCTTCACAGATGCCAGATGTGATTAAAAGCTACAAAAATAGCAGTTACAGTCTTGCAAGGATGCTTTCAATTGATGTTTTCTTTCAACTGATTTCACTTCAGACAGTATTGGCAGCGGAATGCCATAGACCTGATTAAACAGTTCATCTTAACCATTAAGTACCAGCCTGAGACTGTTGGTTCATCTCTGTGGTAGTGGTAGAAGGCAAATAAATGTTCGTTTACAGTCCATCCAGCACTGCATTTTAATGCTTTCTTATTGAATGGTCCATTAGGATGGCATGAATTGTAATAAAATAAACCCTTTCGTATCAGATTGTTAAATAAACTCTGCAGTATCACGTTCCTTGATACAGACACATTCTCTAGCAACACAGAGGATTCAGACAGTTCTCTTAGAGAAACCTGTTCTAAGGATTTAATTTTCTCCCCAATAACAATATAGCTTTTCAACAGAAGTTTACACAAACACAGATGGTAGAATAAACCCTTACGATACAGGTAGGCCTTTGCTGAAAGAGTAGAGCTCACACTGAATTGTGGAACATGGTACCAGAACATCTCTTCACTTTGGCTTTCCTTCCATGAGGAAAAGGGGTAGTTAATTTGTTTGGGATGAATCCTTTATTCGGATACAGAAACTTAAGTATATTCATCAGATTTTGCATTGTAAATGAGGTTTAAATTTCTATAATCAGAGGTAATTGACTGCATAAAAGGCTGATAGAGCTTCCATCCTGGCAAAGCCCTGTGCATCTTCTTCTCCCAGGCACTGAAGCTCCTTGATGTTACTCTGGCTCTGTGAAGTGGCTCCAAGTGGCTGTAAGTGCAGGGCACATCAATTTTGAAGCCTCCTTACGTAGTCAGAGAAGTGCAATGCCGACACAGTATAAATGAACACCCATTTTGTTGTGTGCTGAAGTCAAAACCAAAAAAGCATCTATTCATAGAAAGTCCGGTAGCATACTCACATACAATCAATACAGCCAACGTATAAGATCATTGTAATGAAAGTAAATGAAAAATAACCTTTTTTTTAATACACATTACTTGTGTTACAACAGCACCAAGGAGCTGCACAGCTGGGGGTTCCCTGTGCTTTGGGCTGGAGAAGCTCCCAACAGAACAGACCCTGCAGAAAATGCCTTACAGTTCCAAGAAGAATATTCTGCCTGCCACCTGCCCAGCACACTGCTGCCTGTTCCTGAAGAGACCATTTTTACCATCAGTGACTTTCTCTCTCCACACAGGACAGATATTTCTTTTGCCAGTACTCGCTTCTGAGGCACCCTGTTAAAAGACTCGTTCTGTATGTGCAGTATTGCATGTCTGCACCCTTCCTGGATACAGAAAGCTTGAATGCTTCACAGTCAGTAGCTTTCGGTGCTGTTACAGCTCCATTTGGATTGAGAGAGGATTTAAAATGTGCAGCTCCCTGCACAGGTCCTCCTGAGCTGAGGTTTGACAGAACCTCCACCAAACTCAACGTTCTGTTTCTACTTTCAGTGCTGGGCTTGGACACCGAGACCACAACCTTACTGGGGGCTGAGACCTGGGCTTTACTCTGCAGCTCAGAATTACCAAAATATGCAGCTTAGTGCTAAGTATCAAGAGGTAATTCAAAGTACAGGGCTTTTTTCCTTTCGTACAATGCACATCTAAAGAGTCATTCATGAATGAGATTCCTGATCCTACCCAGTGGGATGTGGTGGCGTATTTACAGTCCAGAATCCATTACAGTTAATACTGCACTATTTACACTCATCTGCCATAAATCTAATACTGTTGTTATGGCTGTCCTGCTTAATGTACTCTAGGAATGCTCCTCAAGCCAGTATCAATTATATTTGCAAATAAACGAATGCTTTGGGTTAAACAAAGTGAAAACATTCTTCCTCTGAGAAATTTAGTACTTTGTATCTGCATCTATTCCAAGTGAATCTTGTGCTTTGTTCAATTAAGCACCACAGATGACAACAATGATCCAGAAAACATTAAATGAACACATCGTTTCTGCAATAATAACGTTGGAGGAGCCATGAACTGCCACCAATAACATAATCACGACGCATCAAACTCAATTACGACTCCAAAACGGTCTTTTTATTTCACGGTAATTATTTAATATTATTTTCAACTCGACTCATTTATCACTGGCATTTGCACCAAGCTGTCTCTAATTTAGAAGCTGGTATTTTGTGACCTCAGTCTAAATACCTGGCACATAAACTATTGGGTAGCACAAATCTTGTAGAATGTGTTCTCATCTTCTTCCTCTTTGACATTACTGCTTCAAGATTAGATTGTGCAGGCACATCAAGCCAGATGCTTTGCACCAAACCCAGACATTTGTTTTTCTTTGTATTTTGCAACCCAACAGGTCCCTGATGATGGTCTGGACTGGCCAGGCTTGAGCCTTACGGAACTTAGGAGAGTTTGCAAAGGGAAGGTCTTTGACACCCTTCCTTTCTGTATTAAAAAAAACCAACCAAACCCCAATGAAAGCCCAGATCCAGAGGTTTGCAAATGAGATACAGAGATAAAGAATTTCCAGCCTAAACCCCTGTGCCATCATGGACTTTGATACAACACAAACTTTTTGCGATAGTGTCTCATAATGGGTGAGACTTTATCAGACATCCAACCCAGCCTCAGTACGATGGTTTAAAAGGCATTACCAATTCTCATTATACCCACAGCAGAGCCCTTAAAATGTCACTTTTCCCTTACAGATCAGGAGTCTTTCCAGCTACCTTCTTTATAATTATGTTTATTATCAGCATCAATTTCCATTTCTAAGAGGAACAGCAGATGCCCTTCAACATTTACAAGGCAAACTGGCAATAATTGTTTTCCCCACTATGGAAACTCCATCAGTGCTGGTGTGATGTGAGGCACAGCAAACCCTAATGATAAGTTAGTCAGACACTAAGGAATAGCACCAGCCTGTTTTTTCCAGGATTCTCTTCAGCTATCGATCCCTTACTCAGGACTAAAATACTTTTGCAAAGAGGGGAAGTATTTTTGATAGAGTAGTGCAGACAAGCACGTTTGGAGAGGTTGCTGGAAGGTACAACTAAATCTTCAGGAAAGACTGATGTGTGGAGATTTCTTTAAAGTCATCACATAGTGAGGCATATGAAAAACCCAAATTCCATTAAAAAATAATTTAAAAAATCAATTTCTGGCCTTCCTGAGGAAAGGGGAAAGTTTGACTTCATTAACACAAAGTGCAAAACCCAGTAGAGAGATAAAGAGGCCTGAAAATACATTTCCTTTTAAAATGCCAGTACTCTTTTTTCTTTGTTTTAAATGCTGATACATTTTTGGTTTTAGTATGGACTGTTACTTCTTGCACATTCAGGTCTGACAGTACAGCAGCTCGTTCACCTAAACATTTAGCAAACTTGACAATATTTAGCTCTAATAACTTCAAAGCCTGAGAGAGCACAGGAACATCATCATTTCACGCATCAGATCTGTTTAAGAACAGATAGAAAGTACTGCTCACAAGCCGTAACAGAAACAATATTGTCCCAGCAATAAAACCACAGAATGGAAAAATCATGGAAATATGACCCATTTTCGAGTTCCATGGAAAAAAAAACAATAGCAAGTGAACAGGATTTTGGTTATGCTGATTTCACTAGAGACATTCTAAAGGAAAAATAGCAGTTTAATGCAGGGTAATGAAATTATACATTTTACATTTTCTTCTCAGCTTGAAGAAGACTCCCTGGTCAAAAGTGAATTTTAACTAGTTTCCAATATGTAAAATTTAAAGGCTTTTTGTGTTTTTGTAGTTAGTTGTGCTGTCATTATCCATGATAAAGTGATACTAAATGGCACAAGTGTATCAGTCTGGCAAATGTTTTAATAAAATTGGAGCCTGCAAGTGCAGCCACCTTATATGTGAGGCCATTTCTGAGTGAAGGATACATTTGCAGCAGCAAGCAAGACCAAAACCACAAAACATATTACACTGGATCAAGCTAATGACCAGCTTGTATTATGACAGCCAGAATCAGCCAGACTAAAATGCAAAAATACTTTCACAAACCTGCTTAAAGGTTTGTGAAATTTTCTACTAAGTTATTAGTATTCATTCCAAAAGCTCTTTTTATATATTTCTAATCTTTATGCTGATAATTGTGAATGCTTTTTGTTCATGCAAACACAGGAGAACACAGAAGACCTGACTAGAAATACAAGTGACTGAATTCAATGTGTAGAAAACATAATTAATTCCAGAAAGTGTGAAAAACAGGAAGGACTCTGTACTTCCAGCTTAGCTTTTATCTTCATCCCCATTATTTAAAATTTAACTTCAGTTGTGGAATTTGACTATCCCTCCTAAAAGGTGCTATTGCTAATCAGAACAGCAGTACTCTTAATTTTGATGTTTCTGTGTTCTTCCCATACCTGTAGGAATTCTCCTCTCATCTCCTTTTGCGGCAACAAGTTCCATGTGTGAAAATAAAGTCTGTGTATTCAAGTTGAACTCAAATGTTAGAAATGTCAGACTTATCACTTGTTCAGAAGCTTTTGTTTTCTCTTCCCTGGATCAAGCCTTGCAGCAGTGATGCCTTAGGTTTTAACTTTTGTATTTTTCAGGTTCTGTACTATTTAGTGTGTAGCTCTGAAGTTTCTTGTAGCCTGTTAATTTCTGCTCTCTCATGCTAGTTAGACACAACAAAGCCTCTCCAGGCCTGCTTCTCAAGGACACTCAGACTGTCCTGGGCCCAAAATGTGTAAACCAAAGACTCTAAAGGGGGGGCAAGCTTGGGGAAATTACATCATTAAACTGAAGCTTTAATTGGAGAATTAACCCTGATATGTAGATGAACCAAACCTATAAAAGTGTGAAGAGCTCGTGACCTGCCGTCCATCTTGGGGTCCATCTTGGCAGTAGCCTCTGGCTCCCAGGGTGTGCCTTTGAAGGCCTTCCAAATAAATACCTACCTTTATTTCTTTATTCTGTCTAGTCTCTGTTTCTAGGAGGACAGTTAAGGCATCAGCAGGACTTCAAGAGACACAGGGAAATATTTGGGGGAGGAGGTAAAACAGGAGTCTGGGTGGGAAATCTCATTGCTCTGGTTTCTGCTACCCTGGTTTCTTTCTCCCTGTAGCTTCTTGTTCATCTGTTCATCAATGACCATGATGAACATTTGCATGCGAAAAAGAGGAAAAGATGTCCTGATATTCTGTTTAGTCCCATCCCCTTCCTTCATCCTCTTCCACTGTGAGAGAAAAGGGCTCCAAAATTGAGGACTCCTGGCACGACACTTGCCTTCACTGGGCTGGATCTGGCCCACAGCTTGACACTTGTAGAGCCCTGTGTCACACTTTGATGTCCTCCTTGTGGTCTCTCCTTTCCAAAACTAAATAACACCACTGTTTAAGAATTCTCCTGTGAGTAAGATTTACTCGAGGCTGAAAACATACTCATCAGAAACGTACTCATCAGCCATCTCTGAGCCCAGCCCTGCATGCAGCATTCCCAGTGAAGCCACAGTGCTTACTTATATAATTATATTTATATAATTACATTATAATTACCCTCTGTATTATCCTCTGTCCCATTTTTTATGCATTTCAACATCTTGTTTGCATTTTGTTAATTCCCCTTTTTTCCTGAGTCCTGCTAAGCTCCTGGCCTCAGTGATGTATTGTGGTGATGTAGCTCCAGAGGTGCACTGTCATCCAAGCAATTACTGCTGTCCATTATCAACTAATTTCCATTGTCTGTAGGAAAACTCAAGGTCACACTATTGCACTGCAGCTTGGGGCTGATCACCCAAAAGAATATGCCACTAATAATTACTATTTAAATGCTAGAACAGATGAATAGCAAACACATTAACAGTCGTTCAGCTATGAAGATTATGCTGGAGGAGGAGATTACCACAACGCTGGATCCCTGAAGATGCTGAGTATGTACAATTCCTGTTTGCATTCCTGCTGGGTCAGTGCAAGAGGTCTGTCTGGCGTGGTAGAATGCAGCACAGGTGCATTCTAAGGGAGCTGTGCTCCTTTTACATCATGGGATAGGTCCCACTTTGAATAAAAATCTCACCTGCAAGAGACCTGCTACTGCTTTTTCAGTCTGCAAAAGAAGATAAGACACTCCTAGAAATAAATGTACCCCTAGAATGAAAAGAAAAGTGGGGAGGAGAAAAAAGGTTGTCCCTTTTCACGTCTGCTGCTTCACAGGGACACAGGGGTTCAGTGTAATACTGACTTATATCACTTTGAAAGTTGAGGAGACAAGGAGAACATTGCACACAGGAAAGGGATGGACAGCTGCCCATTGCTGCTGCTTTGGGAGCTCCCATCTCCAGCCAGGAGAAGGAATCCTCTTTGGGGAAGGAGCCCAGCACAGAGGGAAACGTTAAAACCATCACACTGCAGTCTTCATCTTCTAACAAGTATTTCCTGACATCCCATTTGGCTGTGCTGGAAACAGTCTAGTTTGCCATCATTAATACTTCATGAGGCTGACCATCACCCCTGACAGAGCTGAGCTCCTTTGAATCAGAATCGTGCCTGAGGGACAGCCCCTGCCAACGATGGACACAACGTATTACACAGTCTAGACTTGCACAGCCTTGAATGGCTTGTGGTGGTTCTGCCCCTCACTGTATCTGTACTTTGGCACAACAAAGTACAAGATTTCTCCCTTTTTCTGCTACATTTTAAGTCTAAAGCTCAAAACAAGGAAAAATATTGAACAAGGATGTCTAACCTGATGCAAATAGATCGTGCACAAGGCATGTTTCCTCTTTGGGTCTCTGTTATCCCTCTGCAGTGTTAGTGACACTATTTGCTCTTCCCTGAGCTAATTTTTAGTCATTTTCAGGAGATAATGTGCATTTATTACGCAGATCGATATTTTGCATGCTATGCTTTCAGAAAAGTCAGATAAATTATGGACTTTGCTTGACATTTGTCTTCTGGCGCAATAACATGTTTCAGAAAGTCAAGTGAATTTATGAGCCAAGAACTCCCTTTTCCTAAGTCCAAGCAAAATATCCTCTATCAGTCATATTCTTACCAAACTGCTGCTTTGGCACTGGATTTTTCATGAGCATTGCTTATATATAGCAACTACATTAGCCATGCTGCCCAATCCTCTCCAACCACCCCATCCTTGGAGATGGATCACAAATATATCTACCAAAGCTTTCAATTCCACTTGCTACTTCCATCTCAGTTCTTGGATGTAACTCATCTAGATCCCATGCCTTGACAATTTTTAACAGTTCTAATTGCCTAACTATCTGCTCTGGCATAATCATAAAACCTTTTAGCATTTCATATTGCCCCCAGGAAAACGTATTCTAGTCTCTGATATGACCTTCAGCTTTTTCTCTAAATACTAATGGCACAGGACTCATGGAGGCTTTTTGCAATGACAATCTCATCTGTCATTCCCTACTCATGTCTCTTAATGCCCTCATCGACCTCAGCATTCCTACATTATTTCTGTGATATTTAAGGACATTGCTGCTGTTTACCCATAAGCCAGTTACTAACAGGCCCAGCTTAATTTTTCAATGCCTTTTTCTATTTTCTATGCAGTTTTTTTAAGGGAAAGTCATAATTAAACATCCCCTCAATCTCTTTATACACATGCACACAAATTTGCGTTTGGGAATAGGTTTTGGATGTGTTCTAGTTTAGATAGGTAACTTTCTTTATTCAGACCTCCAGCACATTGGGACACTCATAAAAGGAAGAGAAGAAAAAATTTGAAAATAAAAAGTCTAAGTTTTTAAATCCAGATCTTTGAGGGTTTGATACATCTGATCCCTGAATTCATCTCTCTTTGCAGAAGGGACTCAAGGGCTGAAACACTGGAGGGAACCTGCTCTCAGCAGAGACTCTTAGGGCCAGACTCTCATTCCTGTTAAGCTTCCTCCCTTGCTACTCCTGTCAGAACAATGTAAGGGGAATTAAAATAAATTAAATAAGAAGGAGGATGACGAAGGAGGATGACACCTCGTATCCTCTATGCCATCTTTCCCAGAAATTCAGCTTTTCCCTAGTGTTTTTCCACACATATTACACACTTTTCTAAACACCAGGCTGAACTACCTGTCACACGTGGTCAGCTCAAATGCCTTTTGGCTGGTGACAATTTTCCCATTCTCAAATGCGTTTTCTCATACATCTTCCCTTTTGCCATGTTGGTACTCTGTTTTCTCTGCTGAAACCTACATCCATAGGCTGTTCTGTCCTTTAGGTTAATCAGCCAGTCCAGGATATTTCAATTCAGTCTCACTAACCAGTCCTCCTTCATCTTCACGACTGGTTTTGTGTATAATCAAATATCTCCTTGGTAGCAAGGCACACAGACCAGCAGCAATCAAATAGAGAGGGAAGATTTCTGTGTCCCACATGTGTCTGAGCAGTTCCTTGAACAGTCCAAAGAGGCATTCAGCTTTTTGGGAGATATATCACACAGAATCATAGAATGGCTTGCATTGGAAGGGACCCTAAAGATCATCCAGTGCCACCCCCTGCCATGGGCAGGGACACCTTCCACTAGACCAGGTTGCTCAAAGCCCCATCCAATCTGGCCTTGAACATTTTCAGAGGTGCAAATTTCTTCTTCTTTTCTAATCAAAATCTACCCTTCTTCACCATAAAGCCATTCCTCCTTGTCCTATTACTTCATGCCGTTGTAAAAGGTCCCTTTACAGCTTCTCTTGCAGGCCCCCTTTAGGTACAAGGCATATAAGTCTACTTTCTTCATAAAATGCTCTCAACTAGGCCAAGTTTATTTAAGCATCTTCCCTTCCTCCCCTCCACCCGAACACATTAATTTGTCTTACGCAGAGATGAAGTTAACTTCATTATCTGTGAGTGTTTATAATCTCTATGTCCCTTTGTAGTCTTTGTCTTTCCTGCCTATTACTCACAGTTCCTCCCCATACAGCACCACACACAAATTCATTAACAGACTGTTTACTCCCTCTTCAGGATCATTAAATAGAGTTGCTAAATGAGAGCTGACCTAACACAGACAGCTGCACTAAGCATTTCCTCGTAAACAGAGACTTTGCCATTTATCAAAAACTTTGGAGTAATTTTCAATCCACACAAAGTTGTTTATATTGAGGCAATTTCTAAAAGTTTGCAAATTTAGACTTGACCCATTATTTTACCCCGACGGAAGTTAGCAAAAAAAGGCTGTTAACTCAAACCCAAGAATTCTTCAAGACATGAAACTGATTTTTGAGGAAGCTCTCTCCAAATCATTATGAAAGGCTGAATACATCTATGGAGTCATGAATCAAAACTGGAAATCCTTGGTGCTCGTCAATTGGAGAGACTGGGTGTAGGGCACAGTCAGCCCTGGGCTGCTGGAGGACACACATCAATTGGAAAGAGTCCAGAAGAGGCTCACAGTTTTCCAAAACCACATCATATCTGAGGAAAAACTTGAAAGAATTCAGATGCTTTAATTTAGAGAGGCAGAGGCTGAGGAGATGTAACATTTCTCAGGAATGGTGTGGGTAAAATTAAACTCGCCTTCAGACAAAAGGGTGAACTAGATGACCTTTAGAGATCCTTTCCATTCCTATTTTCTCTGATGCGTTGATTGCGTAGGTCGTCTGCCCAAATTCTTCTTACAGACATCAGCCATCACAGCCAGAAGCCCTGCAGCCCTGAGCCTTGCATTCTACACCCTAAATGCATCCACGGCTCCTCTGGGATTGCATCTCCCCTCAGACCCCACAGCAGAGGCACTGGATGCTCAGAGTCCTGCCAAATCTGCATTTCAAGGGCAGGAAATTCAGCACAGGCTGTAAGAAGGGTAAACGCTGGAACTGCTGCACCTCAGGACACAAGGTCATGGGGAAACTCTCCCATGGTGCATCAGAGAGGATCTCAGCTCTGGATGCTCCCCAGGGACACCCATGTCAAGGAAGGAAGACATCCACCAGCCAGAAATCCCTTAGGGAAGATAGGTCTGGGTGGCCCGGTAAGGACAGGGAAGCTTGCTGGCAGTGTTGCTGTCTGTTCAAGTCATTCAGTCTCATTCCCTCAAGTCCTGCTGCAGTTATCTTATTGGCATTTTTCACACTTCTAACCACCCTCTTGGCCTTTCTAATGAAGAGATACTCAGCACAATTTATTACAAGAGATCACTTGCGTCAAAGCACTTGTCTCTAGTCTTTATTTCTGATAATACTCAGAGAAAAATATTTTCCCTCTATTTTTCTTTTCCTTAACCAACAAGGACATGAATCATTCCCCACTTATCACTTCCTAACTATCACACTTGGTCTCCACAAACTCTTCCTAGCCACTTCCAAAATGCTGGCTAGTGAACATGTAGCTTCCTACATCCATCCCCATCTCCAAAAAAGCTGGTTTTAAGCTCTCCATCATTTATGAATTTGTATAATCTATTTACAAATATGGATACTTTAACTGCAATAAGGCTGACATATTTCCTTGCATGCCCACAGGCTTCAGATTAAATCTCCTGCTTAATTAATTTGCACTCAGAGTGCCCATCTCTCCTTCCCTCTGACCAAGGCTTCTGCTCTGGTTTCTGCTCCCTGCTGCACTCACCACATCCTCCTCTGCTTCCCTGCGGTTATTAATTGCTCCTTTTTCCCAGCATTTCCCAGCTTACAGCTGGACAAAACTTCTCAGATTTAGAAACAATTGCCAGCACAGGCATTTGGAAGGAGGGATATTTGGTTTTAATCAGGCACTTTGGGTAACTTTACGCATCTCTCCTGTTTGATCATCAAAAGGGAAAAGCTACCTGTGTTTTCTTTAAAAAAGCTCTGTTTGAGAGCTGGTTGTGTAATACAGCCCAGAGGGGAGATAAAACTCTTGGTGAAACACACAAAATCTTTTCTTTGATCACAGAGGTCCGTGTAAACCTTTTCCCTCCGCTCCCTCTGCTCATTTACATACAAAACACGCTCTCACCCCACACCCTTCAGCTCCTTGCAGCTCTCCTCCTGCCCTGGCTCGATGCAGAACCTCACCCCTCAGCATCCCCAGGCCAGGCAAGTCACCCCACATTTCAAAAGAAAAGGTGAGATTATTGCCAGTTTTCCATTCTCCCCAGCAGTTTGGTTCCTGCTGACCCAGACAGCCCAGAGCCTCCCCCACTTTCTGCAGCTGGGAAGGCACACAGGCTCCTAAGGCACCAGGGGAGTTGAATTCACTGCAAAAATACATCCCTTACAACACCCTGCTGGCTGCTAATGACAGGATAGCTCCCTGCACCACCAAAAAACAGAGGAGACGAGTATATACGAAAAGCCGATTGTGTCAAGCCTCAAACAGAGCAATGTTTCTTGTTGTCTCCTTTCCCACCTGCAGCCAGGCATTACTGGCTCTGAGCTAGTGGAGCATCCGTAAAGGAGGTTAGATGAGCAATTACCACCTGTGAGAAGCGACCCACATATAGGAAAACACTAGCATTGAATAATTACAGACATAAGGCAATGGAGGCAGGAGTAACCTGTGCCAATTTTGCAAGGAGAAGGCGAGGCAGATACTCCCTTTTGCTTGGAAAAAAAAAACAGAAAAAAAATTAGTCGTGCTTTTTTTTCCTACCCAACAATGTGCAAAATAATGCCCATTCCTATTCTAAACCATTGTTCCCTGCTGGAGAAGCGGGGATCCTGGACCTGCCACACCTCAGTGCTGCCGTGATGTTAAGGTCCATGGAGAGCAGGATGAGTTCCCAAAAATCATGGGCTGGCCACTGCCCAACCAGGCTTCCCATGGCCTCAAAAGCTGATGATCGACCCTGCCAGAGCCTCACACAGTGTTTACGAGCTACCACAGGAAACACAAGGAAAGAAATCACATTTGTTATTCAAAGGCATGGCTAAGACCACTGTGGAGATTTTGGCAACTGCCCTTATCCCATATTACATATATACATATATATAAAAATACCTCTGTGTGTGTGTGTATATAAACATTTATAAATACGCACATATATACATGCACACACATAATACATGAAATTTTCTGTGGTTCTGTTGAGTTATGCTGCAGATTGTTTGCACATCTATGCACAACAGCTCAGTGTGCCATCTGTACAAATTTCTGCTGCATCCATGGCTACAGCCTGGCTGTCCTCTACACCAGGTATTACTTTAATTAAATGCTAATACTCAGAAATGGCTGAGCAAGTGTCTGAACAACCAGGCAGCAAAAACAAGCAATGAGAAAGAGAATGGATTATCCAGGTCCCAACACACAGCAGACTATTTACTAGATTTTATTTTTCCGCAGTAAAAATACTGCACTTCATAAAATTACTTGAGTTACAGGAAATGAAACAGATGAAAGAATCAGCCCCAATCTTGAATATAGTTGGGTAGTATCTTAGATGAAATCAATTTGCACAGACTGAAAAATGAAGAATGGGATTATAATGGATTATTTTAGTACAAGCTTTTGATGTTTTGTGTAAATGTTTTTGGTATTTTTGTTCCTCAAGAGAGATGTTTAATGGCAACTGCTGAAAATCTATAAAATGCAGTACTTAGGAGCACCATGGAGCTGCCTTGAAGTTGTGAGTGAGATTGCATGCAGAGGATAAATATATGTTCAGCAGCAGGAGGACTACTAACAGAAAAAAAACAGCATTAAAGCATTTCTGTTCTAACACTTTAACACTTGAAGTCCCAGGTGAGATCTTACTTTATCAGGCACGAAATTCATGTAATACCCAACCCAAAGCAAAGTAACTTGCAGAAAAAAATGCTGGTATATAATTAAAATGTTGATCGTCTAGCAGACTATTACAGAGAGAAGTACTCAGCCCTGTAAATCCTGGAAAACATCATTACCACTCAGAAAATTTCATTACCCCTTGCATCTGTCCAGCATCTTTTTCTTCAACCATCCACAAACATCAGAGTTTTGTCTAGTGCACTGAAAAATACATCTACATCCGGAAATGTAAACATGGGAGGAAACACCCAAAAGATTTTACAATTAAAAGAGAATTGTCTCCTCCTTGCCAGGAAAAGTCTCTTTCTGAATCAGGCAGCTCAGAACTGAGCTCAACACACTGAGACCTTCCCAGGCTCACCATAACCTCAAACCTGACACCATCATTCTGGCCTCTCCAGAAAGTCTTGTTTGGAGATAAAAATGGGCTACAATACTGCATGTTCTCTTTCCCAAAGCAAACCAAATGAAAACTTTAAACAGAATCCAAGTGATCTGAAGGGGACAGAGCCATTAAAAAAACAAAACCAAGATTGCTGTTCAACACATAAATAGCAAAAAATGCAGCACTTGCTTTCTTTATAACCTCAGCTTGAGTGCTCTTAATTTAAAATCTCATCAGCTTAATCTTCTCTGTTTTAAAGAGAGGAAACTAGTGCCCCGTGGTGGCTTATGGTCACTAGAAGATATTATCTTTACTTACTTGTGGCTCTACTTGCCACTGTATAAATGTCACAGACCAGTTAGGTTATTCACAGCACTGAGCTGTGACAGGTAATAAGACAAAAACTGCTTTGGGTCCTAATGATACTTTGCTGTGATTTCTAAGAAGGTGCTTGTCTTATTAGATGGCAAGAGTGGTTTCTTGAGTTTGGATTCTATATAAAAACTAACACATGAACAGGGCAAAGAAAAATATTATTTATAATCCTAAATACCATACCATTCCCCAAAGTGACAAGATCAATATTGCAGCTTGGCACTTGCTGCGGTGACAGATGGTGCTATTAAAATACTGAGCATATCTTTTCCTCAGAAAAAAAAAAAAAAAAAAAAAAAAACCAGGAAAAAAAAAGTAACTNTAATATTTAAGTAAAAAAAAAAAGAAAAAAAAAAAAAAAAAAAAAAAAAAAAAAAGAGGTAGAAAACACTTACATGTTCCTCTTTAAAATACAACAAAACAGTAAAAAGCACTATTATATCCTTTTTGGAAGAGAGAAGTGAGGGATGCTTGCAGCATTGTAAAGAGTTTCAGAAAAGAGTTTTCATTATGTTCCCAACTGTATTTTGCATTAATTTCACCAGGGCCTTTTCATTTTTAACACAAGTACAAGAACAGATGAGGTTGGGAAGATTACTGATGTCTTTGTGAACAGCTCCATCCTGTCTGCTGGGAGCCTTTTGCAAAACACACCTGAGAAAAGCTCAGGTATGTGTCAGTTGTTCCCCAATTCCCCAGATATTTCAAATGAAGATTAGTTTAGGCACTTACAAAGGGTCAGCACTGCAGAGCTCATTGTGCTGCTGAAGAACCTCCCAGCTGAAATCCTCTAAGGCTGAAAGCCATCTGCAAGTACTTTTGCAATCAAGATTACTCATTGATAGAAAGTTCTCCATTTTTATTTCTACCTATTAAGATTTCCAATTTGTTTTAATTACCTCCCCTCATCCCCATCTCTAGTGTTTAATTCTCTGCTGTGAATTTCTCAGAGTTGAAACAATTGGCTTTGCTCCAGTTATTTATTTATCTGCTCATTTAGATACTCGTGCTTAGGCAAAGAGGAAGCACTGAATGTTGAATTAGGAATTGTTTTTTGTATTAACTACGGTTCTGCAGAAGATTTTCTGTGTAGACCTAGACATGACCTTTCCTTTCTTGTGCTCTTTTAGACTGGTAGCTTTGCTCAAGCAAGTTCTGTTCATTATCTTCTTTTCACTACAATCTTTTCATTCTCAAGGAATTCTGGCCATCTAGGTGATTCAGAAGTACCTTTTTTATTAAAGAGAAGTGACTGGATAAAGAAGTAATTTCCAGAGTGATAAAAAAAAATCTTCCTATTGGAAACTATCTTTTGCCAGGTGCCTGTGTGTTGGGTAGGTGGGCATCTTGAGCAACTGGACAATTTCATTTACTCTCTACAGGACAAATGGAAACTTCTCTAAATTTGTCTCCAGAGTGTATCCACTGATTCAAATGCTGGATTCTTCAAAAAAAAAATGTTTCTGTGGGTTTCCATGCTCCTTCAGTAGTGTTGGACAGGTTTGGGTAGTGACACAGAAGTTTAGGGATGGCTGCTGATGGTTGTTTTCCTGACTGCCCCACAGGATGAACTAGATAGAGAAGATGTTTTTTAAGGCTTGAAAACTGGACAATAGCTGCTTTTCATGTGGGTCAGGAATTGTAGTCCCTGAGCTAATAAAGGAGAAGGGTCTAGTCCTAATGAACAGATTTTTTAATGAGAATGTTATCTAAAGGATGTTTCTAATGCAGCAGAATTTAATAAATTATGAAACCTCCCAAGAATGAAATATAAAGTTCAGTATAAAGCATGTAGGCATTATATGGAATATAAAAGACTGCAACAGGAACGTTCAGCATTGGAGCTGCTAAATGCATCACGTCAGAATCAGAGTCTCTGTTCAAAAACTGGGGTAGAAAATGAAAGAATGGTGAACTTCCCTAGGTAACCTGGGATACAAAGAGGTGCTGGTCAAAAAGAACTAATTCCATTTAATGTAAAGCATCCTGAGTCTAACTTTTAATTTATCTTTTAAGTGATGCTTAATTCAGGCTGCAAATACGTTCTGGAATTGAAGAGCTCAGAGCTGTATTCCAGTTGCTCCAATGGCAGGATAAACTGACAACTGTTTTGTTTTAAAGAGGTGTAAAACTGAATCCACTAAATTAAAAAAACAAACAAACAAAAAAACCCCAAAAAACCAAACCAAGCAACTAAACAAAAGCCACTCACAATTTCATTGTCTTTATGTGTTAAGGCCATGATGAAGTGGAAGAATGGTGGTTAACTATTACCTTAAATGCACCAGGGAATTTTCTTGAGAATGGAGCCAGTTAGGAAGGTTTGATTTACCCACCAGACAAAAACCATAAAATTATACACACCTTTGTTAATGAAAAGAAATAAAATCTGAGCAACAGGTAGAAGAGGCTTTGTAAGCAAGGAAAGGAAGACAAAAGGTGCTTTGGAAGAATCATGGAAGATGATTAATCCTACAAGGAGAAGAACTACGTATTTATGGGGATCAGATAACTGTGTTTTAGTTTTTGGCAGGCAGGGCTAAGAAAGAATAGTCCAACAAGAACAAATCCAAGAAGCCCAAGAGAAAAATTTAACCCTGATGCTGCTAAATACAATATAATCCATCCTAAAGGCTAAATTTGGGAAAAAAAAAAAAATTAAATCAGAAACTGGACCACATCTATAAATTTCCATTTTTGCTGAACTGAAAAGAAAAAAAAAAATAGAAAGAAAGATACAAGACTTTTGATGCCAAGAATGGAATGTAGAATGAGAATAAATAAAATCAGGGAAGGAAAAATGAGGGAATTACATAATTCCAGCATCATGCAATCACTGCCTTTGTAATTAGTGCGGACTGAGTCACCAAGTTTAAGCAGCCACATCTTGAACAGATTGATCTTGAAGTTAAATTCTACTAGAAGCAGCAGAAATACTTGTCCTGATATAACCCTCTCTTGTATCTAGGTAAACAGGGGACAACCAAACAGCCCCAGGGCAGATAGGTGGGAATTTGAGAGCCCTTCACTCATTGCCCAAGAGAGGGAAAGCCCTGCACTACCAGGAGTAGTTCCCTTGCTCTGTGAGTGCTTTCAGACTCCAGGGGATGGGTCATTTCTTCACATGCACTACATCTGCTTTTGTTTACAGACTTGACAATCCTCCAGGAACTACAGCAAGGTGATCCTTACCTGCTGCCGTGCTGATTTAAGACACTTCTTGGTATTCTCGTAAATTTTCCTTTTAGGCAGTTTCTAAATAACCTAGAAAGTCACAGTAAATTATGAGCAATCCTGTTTTACCCTCAGGGCACCCCTGGGGGAAAAAAGTTACAAAATCGTCTAACAAGGCCCAGTTCGTAAGAACTCAGGAAAGTCCAGAAAACTACCAGAGAGCTTTCCCCAAATATTATTAACCAGCAGGATGAATGAGGTCAGGCCAGAGAAACCTTCAGGCAAAGAGAGGTGAGTAATAAAGTCACTTCCACATGTGCACTTCTACTTTCTGGGTCTACTGCAAACCTCCTACTGAAAACGGGCTGGTACAGAGGTGAAGATGAATTAACCAAGACTGTGAAGGTGAGAAATAAACCCAGTTTCCCAGCAGCAGGATGCCCACAGGAAAGTTTGTTAGCAGCAATCCTGTGGTGTAAAAGTGGCAATCAAAGAGGATGAGAAGGTAAATTATTCAGTCCAAGTGCAGAGAAACTAAATGGATTTCTTTTCATTTCTCTTCCACTTCAGAAGGTGAATGGGAAATATCCATCTCAAGGTGACACTTTACAGGTAATCAAGCCAAGGTACTCACAAAGGCAGATGTATCAAGAAAAGAGGCGAAAGAACAGTTCAATAAATTAAAATGCAATATATCACTCAGGCTGGTTGGTATCACTCCAAGAGTGTAGAAGAAATGAAGGTGAGTGACAACGTAAACGTATATTTTAGTATTAAAGTATTTGAATCATAGCTCCAAAGAGGGAGGAGGTGCCTAAAGCAATGTCTGTTCATTGAAAAGGATGCCAGAGGGTGAGACGGGGCTGGGAGCTTTGCATTACCTTGTCTTGCCTCAGTGACAGAGAAGGGCAGAGGGGACACTGAATGAGAAAGGAAAGGATGGCCCAAAGCAATTCAGTGCTTACTATAAAGAACGGGCAGACATGGGCAAACCCACAAACCACGGTAGCATTTGCCAGAGCAATTGAGCCAAGTAAGATGAGAAGGGGAAGCTGAGGTCAAGCCACTAAGCGTGTTACTCCTTCTCCAGACAGACGTAAAAAAAGCTGAAGAGTAACAGTGGATTCCCAAAAGTCATTCCAGAGTCTCAACCAAACCAGCTCAGGATGGTTTTTGAGTAATTACGCAGGGATGGAGGGGAATGCACTTCTGTCACACTTTAGGAAAGACAGTGTAATATTACATGTGTGGTTATTTTGGCACAGTGCAGGGTGATGGCAAAGAGTCCTAAAACCTGAGACTGGCTCCAGCTCCTGGACATCAGCTTTATCTGGCCAAAGGAATATATCCACACCTGAGCCCTCCACACCTGAGCCCTCCACATGATCTGTGGCTTCCTAGTCAACAGTCATCCATCAATATATTCCGCAGAAAGCCTGAGGAAACCTAGGCCAGAAATTATACTCTGAATGTGCCTTTTTTTTTTCTCCTATGGCTATAAAGAGAGCCTGGAGTGACCAGGTCACTATGTGCCCAGATACGAATTTTTCTGGCATTCATACTTCAGAGAGACATGTCCTGTACAGCCTTACTCTTGTGTCTCTAAGGCGCCATTCTTGTTTTTTCCCACTGAAAATGTGTATCAAACCTGTAGGGAACATGCCAAAACTACAGACCAGATCCACAGCCAAACAGGGTCCTGCCTGCAGCACATCAGCTGAGGATTAGGGGTCAGATGTTTCAAAAGTACCACATACCCAAAATGTGAATCAAATCTTCTCAAGCTCCTCAATGCAGGATCATCTCCTAATTGCAGACATTTACCCTCCTCATCTCCTTAGAGGAGAGCAGCAAGTGGGTTTTGCAGGGAAGGAGGATGAAAACAGCAGACTGCTGGAGTGTTTTCCTAGAGAGTTATTATCTGTTCAGCCAGGGATGAAGCTCCAGGGAGGACACCAAAACCTTCTAACCTACTTTTTTCTCCAGTCAAATGTTAAAATGCAGCAGCTGTTTCCCCATGGAAGGCAGTGCTGTGAACATAGCTGGATTTTCATTCCACAGCTGAACCTTGCCAAGACCAAAATCTCCCATGGAAGGGGAAGAGTATGAAAACACTCAGATAGGTCAATGTATCTCAGGAGTTACCAAACTTCCAGCCAAGCTGAGTAATAAGTTCTGTGCATGTTATTTACTTGAAGAGGAAAAAATAAACTTAAAAAACCTGTCAAAAAGATTTTACCTGATTTATTCCTGCTTTCATCAGAAAGATCCTTTTTTCTGGCCTATTTCTTTAAGGTGAGCACCATCTCATCAAAAGAATAGGTTGCAGTGACCTTGCTGTATCTGATGATGCTATTTTACATGGGTTTGGGGCAGGCAGAGGGAACCACAGAGCCCCAGTGTCAGGTTTAGCCACCAGATCACCCTGCAGACCACAAGCCACATTCTACATTGTGAAAGCCCAGAGCGGATGGTACAATCACAGACTTCATCTCAGATCTTGCTGGAGTTTCACAGACATCTAAATTTATCAGCCTCTTCCCCCTCAATTCTCATTCTCTCGATTTAGGATTCTGACTAACTAAGAACCTAATAAGACTTTTTTTTTTAGAGGTAACTGCCTTACATAGTTTCTCTCTGAAATTTCTGAGCAAACAATCTTTGCACTCTCTTGGCATCTGGCTGCCAGATCTGTCAGGTCAGATAAAGACTTTGAGGGGGTCAGGCCAAAAATCATAGATTAATTTAAATGGCAATCCAAGACCCATGTAACGTTAGGGGTGAAGTTCACCACTTGCTGTGCCGCCCTCAGCAATTTTGGTCGATTATTTCAGGAACCCAACCCCAGAACCAGGGAACCACAGAGATCAAACCCTCAGCCGTGACTCCAGGATGTGCAGCCTACCTAAGCACCTCTCAGCTCTTTTGGTTCTCCAGCTGCAGTCCCCAAAACACGCAGTGCTGGGCAAATCCTAGAGGCTCCAGAAACCTGACAGATTTCCACAACATCCCATTACAGTATCTCATGAGCCTGGAGGCACCAGCAAATCTTCTTCCAGAGAACTTGATGGAGAGAAAGAGCTACTCCAGGACTCTGAGATGTCAGAGAGGATCACCTGGGGCAGACCTGCCCATCCTCTGTGCAGGTGTGCTACTTACAGTATTTAGTTGCATATAATTTAATTATATCATCTCCACAGCAGGCTGGGCTTGGGAGGTTTGGGTGATAATTTCTCCTTTCAAGGCAGCTGGAGAACTCACTTTGCTAACGGAGGGAATTATTGGGCTGTTTGCTTTGCTCCTGGGGAATTCTCTGCCTGTCTCCCACACAATTATTATCAGTCCCATTTGCTATCCTCATGTCTCAAGAATTTATGTGTCGGCACCAAAAACCAGGGGGATACATTTTAGAGAATTCCAAACAATTTTAAACTGCCATGAAGCCTGACTCACAGAAATCTAGTTACAAAATCTGTCCTTAATCTGGTGCGTTAGCACACAAATATATGCAGAATTCCAAGAATATGCAAAAAACTAGAATTGTTTGATGCTTGGATGTTGTGGTGAGCCATGGCCAGAGCCATGGTCAGCTCGACCAAGCAGACCAACAGGTCCAGTGGTTTGATGCCTCCACAGCACAAGGGCTCGAAGGCACAGTGAGCACCCAAAAAGCTGGGTGAAGCACGCTGACCATTGGCTGCTGCCCTCCCCTCCCCTTATTGGTCACATTTGGTTATTTCTACAGAAAGTTCTATGTTACTTGGTTGGTAATTGGCTCATGTTACTCCTCTACTCCCCACTCCTTCTCCCATTCGCCCTAATCCCCCTTGTAAGACCCCCTAACTGGTATTTTATTGGTTACTGTATGTTCTCCACGCCTATTATGTAGGGGTATAAAACCCCGTGCCTGCCTAATTTTATCGGCTCTCCTCGTGGCTCCTCATTGGAATAAACCCTTCCCTGCCCCACGAGGAAGTCCCTCTGCTTTTTGCTCCCTCCTTCATGCACCCTGCCATCGGTGGGCAAGGCGAACCCGAGCTGGTGCTCCGCCTGCCCTCCTGTGCCACGGTCGGCCTCCGTCCCCCCCCCTGGGGCAGGTGGCACATTGCCCGGTGCTGGGGACAGCGTGCTGGCCAGAGAGAGCACCGTGGCACTTGGAGTCAGACTCAGTTTTGCCTGTGCCAGACGGAGTTTAGTCATACCAAGCATTTTATAAGGTGAGTATATTTGTAGGCAAACCTCTACCGTTATTTTGTGTTCTATGGGGTTTTTTATACTGTGTGCACAGTTTCTCCATGTACCTCTTTAGACGCTGGAAGGATTTCAGTGCTTTAACACTTGACATTTCCCTATCAGCTCTCTTGCGACGATCCCAAGGCAATCTAAACCAACAAGTACGTCTCACAGCACCACCATAAACTCCATGTAATTATTTCCATTTCAGCCACTGGGGAAGCTAACAAGTGACCTGTCTAAACTGAAGTAGCAGCAGAACCTGGAATAGAAATCTGGAGCTCTAGCTCTGAACTCTGATCTCTGAACTAACCATTAAATATTCTGGCTCCTACATGGATTCAATAACCTTTGCAGAAAGAAAGAAAAATGAAAAAAGAGCCTACTATAAAAGGAATCATATTTTCTCATTAGTTCTCTGCTGGTCATCCAGAGAAAGCAGACTCCAGTGGATAGGGTGCTGAGCTTAAGAGACCCAGGCTCGTTCTTGATCTTGCACATTTATTCCAAGCAAGACACGGTCTCTGTGGCTGTTTCTTTCCTGAGGAATAAAGTTAAAGATACTGCCTTATTGAGCCAGTTGGAATTAACCCATTGCTTTAATTGGTGCATTGCTGCAGAGTTATTAAGTAGTATTGAACATCTGCAAGCTAGGATGAAGTTAAAATTGGCCTTTGCTTCAGTTGAAGTTATCTCGATTTATGAGCAACTACTTCTTGAAGCTTTCCCTCTGCAGAGCTTTTTCTCAGAGCTCTGCAGCTCTGCACTTATGTTCAAGTTAAATGATTGTATCCCACCAGCTCTTTTAAGCAGGATAATTGGCAATTACTTATTTTTGACATATGCAGGAAATCTAGTAAAGCATAATTCAAATTCTGTTAGCAGTGATGAACTCCTTTTGCAGAACAGTACATTACAGTGCTCATCTCCACTGCCAATATCCCTGGCAGTTTTAATTCAAATCTCAGAAGTATTATGTGCAGCACATTGTTTCTTATCTGCAAGGTCCACGCTAGAGAAATTCTTTTGTTGTGTAACCTTGAATCCTTTTCCTAAACTTTTTGAAACTTCTCCCACCCTTGACTGGTTAAAAAGAAAGCAGAACTGATTTTATCTTGTTCCTTTTTATTTCCATGGCTGAAGCTTTCTGCATAAAGTGTATTAATTATCTCTTGCTCTTGTTATAAACAAATATATCTAGGCATGTAAATTGCCAAGCAGCAGCTCATCTTACTAAGACAGTTTTTAATGAGAGTATGAACAAAACTGCCCACAGATATGCCTGGTGGAACTCTACCTAGAAATCAGAGTAATAGGCTCATTACAAAAAGATTACACATTAGATATGCTGCTCCCTCAGTGTGAGTGCGGATTATCTGAGTTCATTTAGAAAAAAAATAATTTTACCACTGGTAAATTACTCCTTAGGCCACAGGAATAACGGGTGTGCGACACATCATTGTATTTTAGCCGCATCCAGAACCTGATGAATTATCTCAAGTATCAAATCATGCGGTGACTGATTAAAAACTCATTAGTGGGTGTTTTACTTTCATAAAACTGAAGTTGGTTTAAAGACTGTGCAACAGAAGGAACCCTGGATAAAATTTTACCATTCAGGCCTGTTTCCAGGTAGTAGGAGAATTCTTAGTTTTGTTTCTGTCTGAAGAATTTAAAAATAATTTGAAAAGAAATTATTGGGAGTTACATTGGAAAGGTTCAAATTTTTCTACTTCTTCAAGTGCCTGTCTTAAAGACCTCCATCCATATTCAAATAACATTTCTAGGGAGAAGCTGGCTCACAGACTCAAATAAAATTCCACCCAACTCCAGCCAAAGACAAATAAGTAAGATTAAGTAGGGAAGACTTTGTCCTCAGTGCCATGTAAAGAGAGAATTTCACTCTTCACTAATATCAAGGCAACTTTTAGAAGTATATGCAGCACAAGATAACATATACTTTATTTTAAAAGAAAGCATCACATTTCTAACATTAGTGTTTATTGAGAATTTCTGTACAATTAAATTATGTGGTATGTGAAGTTATTGATCTGGTAGTTTAAACACTTTTTTAAAAATTCACTCGGTTATAAGCTATTGAATTTTGTAATGATGTCATTCTTAGAGCTTACCATTATCAGTGCAATAAAAGAGAAGCCATTTCTAATTAGATTTTCTTAATGTGATACTGTTCATTATGGATTGATTTTCTCTTTCCCTGTGCTATTTCTAAATGAGTCAGGTGAAATTTCATTTTTTTGCAAGTAGAGGTTAATTTTCACTGGCAAAGAAGGAGAGAAATTGTACAAAAGGTTTATGAAAACCTCCTTAGGCGACTTTGTCAGATCACCTCCGTGTTATGTTTCAGAGCCATTAGCATTCAAGCCTCAAGCTCCAGCTCTAATAGATGCTGAAAGATTTGCAATATTACCCAAACTTGTGAAGAGGCCCAAACTTTTTTTCTGTAATGAGCACAGACTGCGCTGCAGCAAAGCGCTGCCGCTCAGCAGCGGAGCTGCTGCAACGAGGTGATTCACAAAAATAAATTGGCAGCTACTACTGAAGTCATTTGCAACAGGGATTTTAGTGCTGGTAAGCACAGATAAACGAAGGACCTTTCATTGAGGGACCTTTGTGAAGTTATGTTGGGAAGACAGGCAGTGTGGGCACCCTGTCTCCACAAACTTGGTACTCCTCTTGGTTATTCACAGCTCAGTCTGGCAACAGAGAAACACCATGAGAAGTGAGGACTCCATTTGGTCGTAAATTTCAAATTTCAAATTAATTTTTCAAGTTGCACGTGCTCAGCAAGTGCCAGTTGCTCAGCTCCCACTGGCTTTGGGTATGAAAAGTTCTAAATGGTATGGTTTGAGATGGGGCAGCCAACAAGCACAGGAACCCCCATGGCCAAAGCCTGGGGATAATGCCAGTTCATACAACAACCTGGTATGAACAGCACAATTCCAACAGCAACTGGACTGAGCCAACTTCCCTGATGCCATTTACATGAATGCCTTGTCGATTCGAAGATTAAAACTGAGGTAAAATATGAAGAGCTTTCTTTCCATTCAGATAAGTGCTCTTGTACATAGCACACTGCCATCAAGTAGAGTTAAGCAAAGACTCAAGGTCTTTTCTGCTGTGATCTGAGACAAAAGTCAGTTTACCAAACGCAGAAACCTGGGCACAAGCCATCCCTTTACCCTTACACAGCTGATAAATGCTTTCCTTCGCTTTGTAACTCTTATGTATCTCTAAATCAATGACACTATGACTTCCTTTACTTAGCTTGCTGAGATCGAATTAGTTCCATAAAACCACCTATATCCCATTTTTCCATAAAAGTGTAGTGAAAGGCTTTGCAGAGAGTTTTGTTACCAATTTTCCTCTCAGCAAGGAAACACCTTTCCTGCTGTCACCAGGCACATGTGTCACACGTGGTAGGAACTAGGAACCGAAGAAGAGCTGCTCCATCCTGGAGAGGCATCCTCTATCTACCAGTCTATAACAAAAGGAAAGTCTTGAAGTTCAGATTGCTGCTGGATTTTTCCCTGCATTATTGAAACCATTTGATCATTTTAAAATACTCCTTTTGGATACCATGAACTCAGAGCCATGCAGAAAAGCATGGTTTAAGGCAGACTTCAGTGAAACCACAGGGATTATTGAACACATGATACAGCAGAAACAATCCCATGTCTAAAAAGCAGAAAGAAAAGAAACAGAAAGGCAGAAGAAGGGGAAAATTGTGTTGGTATCACAGATTAATCCATTCCATTTAACCAAGTCAATGTGCTGGAGCCCTCTGCCCTGCCCTGCCCTGCCCACTGTTCAAAGAGCAGTGGAAGAGAAGTATTGATAAAATTGTGGCAGAAGCTGGTGTGCAAACACATCTTGGTGGCATCCTGGCACACATGGAAATTGAGAAGGGTTAAACATAAAGGCAACAACTCTGGGCTAGAGGAGTTGCTAGGAGATTGTGTCCTGGCTTGACATCATTTATCAGCCTGTGACAAACTGTTCCATCAGCACAATAATCTTATGAGTCACAGGTCTGTGTGCCTCCACTTAGTGTGGAGAAAACAGCTCTCACCCAAGGGTGAAGCATTCCCCAGGCCTTTTATGCATTCTCTTGGATTAATTCTTGTTTTTAAAATAAGCAAGTGACTGTGGTTTTGCACAGGCCTCAGTAAATTCTACAAAACCCAGCAAAGTTACAGAGGTCATCTTTACTTATACAATAAGAGCAGTACTGATGCAGCACTCGTGGCAGCCTGGAGAACACTATTCTGAGCATGAGTCAGGGCTGGATCAAACCCACTGGCAGAATTTCTGGTCTTGAAGTCAAAAAGAACAAAGGGATTCCAGGCAATAGAAGCCAGAAGCCATGAAAAATGAGTAACATATGGATTATTGATAGCAGTGCCCGCACTGTGTAAAGCAAGCCATCCTTTGAGAGAGCTGACAGAGTGAACAAGGTTGTGGCTGGGCAGAAGATGGGAGGATGTGCTACACCACTGGGTTAGTCCTGTCAACTTTGTAATACTTGCTGCCATCTTAAAATAAAGTCAAACTGAATGGCTGCAGGTTGTACTGCATCTGCTGCTGCTGGCAGCAAAAATGACTCTTGTGAAGAAACACCGATGGAGGAGGAGCTTAAAGAAACAAAATCACAATATTTGTGACCAGTTATGCTAAGAGAGGAAACATGGTCTTGTCTTTAAGGAATACATGACAAATCTGGGTGTTTTCTCTCAGCCCTGCTTTGCCACATTTGACAAATCACTTCTCTTGTGATTGAGTCATTTGTCCCTAAGGCAAGGATATTGATGTTTCCTCTCACAATCTTTCATCTTTTTAGATTACAAATTCTGCAAGGACAGAACATTTATTTATCTTTATCATTAATGTAGTATGCCAGTGCTTTAAAAGCATTAATGGATTATACCTTCACTGCACCTCTCATGCTAAACACTAATAACAATAATCTCCTTTTGGGAGATGGAGTGTTGAAACACAGCCCAAGCTGACTGATGTACCCAAGGTCACACAAGAAGACTGCAGCTGGGCCAAGGCTTTGACCCCAAGTTTTTGCCCTACACTTTCATCAACAAAACCAGATAAAACAGGTGTGAAAGAGCCTGGGAGAGGTTATTTTGTCTGACTGTCCTTCCAAAAAACTAAATAAACTCCCCCTAGGCCATTCCTGAAAGATGTTCCTCCAGGATGTTCTGTTACACCTGAAGTAGTGGGGATCCTACTACTAAAAATTGATTCTCTTCCCCCTTGCTTAACATTGCCATTATTTCCTGATGTCTGATAAGAGTCACCCATTACTGAAGCCTGTAATTTCTTGCCATAATCACAACAAACACATGATTTGTAACACTTCCTTCCAACGCTTTTAACTGAGGCCTCCTTACAGTGTCATTATTTCTCACATATTGCACAATGATTTAAAATAAATTCTACAGCAACTCATTAATTTTCTGCTGCTGTAACCTGTGTCCCTGTCCTGTCATTGTTTCAGCTGTGCACCTCCAAGAGGTGTTGAGTCTGGCTCTCGTCCAGGCTGGATAAAGCCCCTCAGCCTCTCTTCACACAGCCCCTTACCCAGCCCTTGACCATCTTGGTGGCCACCCCTGGACTTACTCCAGTTTATTGATGTCTTTATTTTTCTGGGGATCCCCAAACTGGACACAGTGCCCCAGTTGAAGTCTCAGAAGTGGTGGACAAAGGGGAAAGACTAAGTATAAGGAGCAGAGAAATTGTCCAGTAATTAAAGACAATGTTGCCCATTTTATCTGTTGGTGGCCCAGGCTGCCCACAGTAGCCAGGAGATTTATTTTATAATGGACATGACCAGAGCTGCTCTTGAATCCAAAAGAGAAACCCATATGTAGTTCTGCCAAGAAGAGAATATCAAGCTCAAGAGGTATTCCTCCCATGAATCATTATAATGCCGATTATAAAACCATATTCTGGTTTTCACTTCAAAATATATAAATGCACTCCCTGCCCTATGCACACCAAAAAAACAAGTCAGAGTGATAAAGATTTTTTCTAAATCATATCTTTAAATAGTATTAGGCCACTACAGTATCAGTCTGGCTTTGCTGATGAATGCTTAATGGTTTTGGCTCATGATTACGCCTCCAATGCCAGAATAAGTCAATAGGATTAGATCCATTATGTCTCTCACATCTCTGTTCTGCACAGTTCAACTTCAATAAAATATATTTAAAGGATATTTACCTGTCTCCGCGGGGTGGTGTAAGGATAAATTCAGCAGTATTCCCACAGTAGACTGCAAATATATCTGAAATTTTCAAAGCCACCTAGTGGATTTTGATGTACCATTCCCATTAATGTCAGCGGGAAGTGTATATCTCAGAAATCTCAGCTGTAAAGCAGCGCAATACATGAAGAATAATGGCGAACACAAAATTTAAGTAGGGAGCATAAGAAGCTATACCTAAATCAGTGTTCCACAAAGACGTTTTATTTCTAAATTTTATGTCCTTATACAGGCTAAAGGAAATGAAATCAGTAAATTGTGAGTCATCTTTTCTAATTACCCTGTTAAAATAAAAACTAATCAAATTATTTTTGGAGATCAAATGTAATGATTGCCGCATTAATATTCTCTCTTTTCCTCAGGATGACCACACTTACTTCATATTTTTATTAAATTAGGGGATTCTAGAACCAGTTGCACAAATTGGCCTAATCTCCTTAGCAATGATTCTATAAATATATTTGGGCGATTCTGCAATTTGCAACTTGACAGGAAAGAATTTCTGAACACATTAGATTTGCTCTTTTTTCAGAAGTTTGGCTGCTGTTTAGAATAACCTGGGCAGTTGAAACTCTTGGTTTCTGTAAAATATTTTCCTAGCAAGGAGAGCAGAAAAGAAAGAAGCAGCAAATGGGGGGGAAAAGCCCCAACAAACCAAACGCCAAAAAACAAACAAACAAACAAACAAAAAAATCCATATTGGTTTCAATGTGGATAAGTGTATAGCATACAAAAAGAGACAGCAGGCTCTCCTGATGGATTCCAGGATCAGTCCCCTTACTTCTTGGAATGACAGGAATTTCTAGGAAATTGCTCTCGAACCCCGGGAAGCTGTGCAACATATGAGCCTGCAGCTCTTGCCATGTGACTCCTTCTGCAGGAAAAAACCTGTGGGGCAACATCAGATTGCAAGTGATGTGAAAGGAAAATTCTCATTTAGGAGTATTTCGTTCTAGCGTGAAAAGACCTCTTGAGTCACAAGGTAATGGAGAAACAGGTTTCCAAGGCAGAGTTTAAGCAGTAATCCTTAATGTATTCTACTGCACTTGGAAATATTTTGTAGACTCATAAGCATAAAGATTAAGTAATTTGGAAACAACGCTCCCATTATCTTACAGATTAATTGAAAAATTATATGTTTTAATAGGTGCTTATATCCTAATTCACAAAGTTTACAAAGATTTGGATTCCCTCCAAAATTGATCATCCCTCCACACACTTAATTCCAGAGAGTTTAATGACTACAATCTGATGACTTTTAACCAATAATTCCCCTGGAAACTCAGAAAAGCTCTGAAATGGTAACATAAAAATGAAACTATCTAATATAAAAAAAAAATAAAGCAAGAAAAAGGCAAACAACATTTTATAACATTTTCAGCAGTAGAAATATCTCTTGCAATTTTTTTCTGGTAAATACAGCTCCTCGGAATGAATATGCTTAAATCAACTGAACTATCAGAAGCAATAAAAATCTGTAACAAAAGAAAAGATAATGCAGTGGTAAAGGAGAACAATTTCAGCCCATCACTGAGAAACCATTAGCAAATTTTAAAAAATTAATGGAAGATTATTTTCATGTAATAACCATTATTCTTAACTCACTAAATGTTAACACACTCCCTGTTTTTCAGCTACTCAGAAGCTTAACTCACAGGTGAGAGTAACCAGGGATCCTTAAGAATGGTGTAACACTGTTATTGGAAGCCTTTTGGTTTACATCAGAATGGGAGGAGTATGTGAATACACACGTTTAATAAAAGATTAATAAATGAAGCAGAATGGTTCCAAAATAATAAGAATGCTGGTGGTCTGCATAAACTTGAGAAAATGTGCACTGCAAATCCTCTTTGGCTTTAAGTTGTATTTCAGACTGCTACTTTTTTCAAAAACTAAGGAAAAGCAGATCTGAGTTAATTAAGATGAGCTAATTTGAATACAGATGCTAAAAATGTTCATTAACAGTAATTACTTTTTATTTATGAAACTTAAGACCAGACTCAGCTGAGGCTGGAGAACTCACAAAAATGCTCATAGGGCACTGAGAATAAACTAACAGCGTTGTGCAACTGGTTTAGTGAATTATGTTTTGGGGTTTTTTTCTTTAGTCCCTTTTCTGAATCATTACACATTGATAATTGCCAAAAGCAAGATAAAAACCCAGTAGATGAACATCTTTTTGACAAGAACTATCAAACCAGGCACTAGCTGGGACTCAGGCTGGACTTGGAACATGGATTTGGCTCAAGCAGAACACAAAATTGCAAATGATGACTGTTTTCCTCTGTGACTGAATTGCTAGGTATGAAACAGGTCACCCATCTCCAGTCCTCCTCAACAATAATGTAAAGATAGCCTGGAGTGCTGGCACCAAAACCACTGAGGAAATGTATGTTACATATGGTAGGGGAAGAGTGTGACCTGAGGATCCAAATGGCTATGAAAATGTCAAAGACACCAGGCCAGAGTCATAATTATAAATTCCACATAAAAGGTAATCTCACTGATTTAGAAGATGGCTCCTGCTCCTGCCTCTGTTGTTAATTCAGGTACTTTGTGTCTGGTACTTGCCTTCTAGGGTTACCCTTTTATTGCTGTTTTGGCTGAAATACCCATTTCCAGTGAAAAATCTCCCCAGTGTACCTGAGGGACAAGGATCTGCTACAGCAGGCACATTTTGATAATAGGAACTCTCAGTAAGATAAATGATGCTGTGGTCCCAAAGTGTTCAAATCCACAAAAGCGCACTTGACATCCCCGGGGCAGAGTTAGCACTGACGAGTCTATAGGAAACTGCAGTAGATTTTAAGTCATTCAACAGCTCCTCTGAATTCTGACCTTTGAGGGGAAATATATGCCCAATCTGGCTGTGCAAACCAGGAGTTCAAGAGCCATCCTACATCAAGATGTCCAGTAGAGAGGAGATATAAATCTTATTAAAAACTTTGAGAGACTGACCAAGTCTATTAAGAAGACCCTGCTCATGAAAAGTGACCATGAGCAATGCCAACATGATGTCCATTGTTTCCAAGGATATAAATAAACAATCCAAAGGGATTAGCCCTTCCTCATCTTATAGAACCCTCTATGTTTGCAGAGTCCTCCCTAAATCACCTGACTCAGTTATACTCTGAACAACAAGTCTTTAGGGTGAAAAAGATATGGAGGTCACTCCATCCTCTTTTCCCTTCCCTTCCCTTCCCTTCCCTTCCCTTCCCTTGGATTTAGGTCATCAGTTTGGCTACAGTAGATGCACTCAAGCACTCAAAACCTTTACTAATTCTTTTGTTTGGATGATAACTATAAATTCTATTTGTTTGCATTTAAGAATTCAAGAAGCCCTGGATGGACTCTGGGTATTATACTGAAGCTTCCATGTCAGGTATTTGGGTTTTCACCACTCTAAGGATTGGCCAACCCTGCCAGTTCTACATCAACATACACAGCAACAGTTCAGTGGCAGCGTGGTTTTGATGAGTTGAGTGATAGTTCCACAGTATCAATTATCTTTAGATTTGTGAAGCAGAGCAGAGGAAAGATGATGAAGCAGACTGTACCAGCTCTTAATGCAGAACTGCAGAATGTATAATTTAGCAGTTATTTTATTGCCAGCATTTTCTATATAATGTGTTAGTGCACAAAATAGCCTATCAAATGCATTAGCAAACAAAAGCTATATAAAGACTCCAACAACCAAAAGGCAGCTTATGAATAATTCACATTTCCATGCATTAGGAGTCATCCAGATAAAACACATAAAGTGCACTTAACTTGTCCCTACAAAAACTATAAATTATATGAATAATTGTATATATATAATGTATATAATATCAACATAATATTTCAGTTACCTTAAAGGATAAAGTTGCTTTCTTGGATGACTTTGAAGACAATTTGCAAGCTTGCTCAATTTATGCTGACAGTAATTGCTGTACAGCTGCCTGATTTAGACAGAGGGGTAAAATGGATGCACTGTGCAAGTTACAACAGCAGAAGAAAAGCTGCTGGGCTACCTTTTGTGGTACCATTTGTACTCATTGACAGGACTACTGCCAGCTGTTCAATTATCTGTCCAGAATACTCCAGAATACACAGTGCTTTATTGGTGACTGTATTTAGACAGAAAAAAAACCCCTACTTTCAACTCATGTAGTACTTAGCAGTACGTAAAGTACACACACATATATTACATTAGCATGGAAGATTTGGGGAGTATTTCAAAACTCTGGTGACAGTAGAAATTACATGTTTCATGCCCAAAAACATAAAAGTTACCAAGGAAATTCTGGAGTGCTCTGATTCTACAGTTTTTGGTCCATTATCAATAATAAAATAACATCAAACTACACCTACAAGTCTGCAAACACAAAACCACTAAGTTTTGTGTGCTTACAGAATTAGCTGTACACATTCAATTTCAGAGGTGTTTTTTGCTTCCACACTGAAATCCACCCCTGCATAGCCATTGGATAAATTAAGATGCAATAGCCACAATTCACGGCATTACTTCTGTGGGTTTCAGATTTTGCCAGGAAACCTTCAAGCAAGCACCAAGCTACAACAGTAAACGATGACAGACATGTCAAGTCATCAATGCAAATGGAGGGAAATGAAATGGACAATTGTGGTTACGGGATTTAACCTTACAACAGAGGTCACATGGCCTATAGAATATATAAAGTTCCCCTAATTATGGTTTTTTGTAGGATGCAGCTCTCAGAAGAAGTGTGAATCATGGCTCAAGATGTAAAAAGGGTCAGAAATTTGGTATTTATGCTCAGCTGTATACTGAGACAGCATACAGCAAAGACTGAGGACTCTGGCATAGGCACAGACCCCCCCAGACACATTCAGGACTGCAGGGCAGTAACATGCTTTTAGATAATCAGGAAATATTGCCATTATCCTCAACTTACTTTCTTCTTTGGGACTGCAGCTGACTAATTACCACAAAATAATTTAGGAACAATTACGGCATCTCTCAATGCTCGTTGTTTGAGAGCAAGTTCCTTGATGGAATAATGAGCAAAGGCATAAGGCATACACTAATCACCCATTAACTGGCAGGGTGCTTAAACATCATTTCATCTTGCTCTAGAAAGGGTTGTGTGTCTTTGGTAGACTCAAGGTTTGAAGGCTGATGAAAATGGGATCTAAATCTCCATTTATTTAGAATCTCACATGATACAGCCTCATTTCCTTTTGACTGCAAATATTAGAGATTTATGCCTTCTCTTTCATCTTGTGAATTTTGGGAAGGGTATTGGTGCTCTAAAATGAGTGTAACAAACAGCAAAATGAAGATGCCACATATAGAAGTTACACGAATTATTTTCACACTGAATATTCAAGAAATATTTGCTATACCAAGCAACCAAGTCTGCATTGTTTCCAGGATGTAATTTTGCTGTGCTTTACCAAGGGGAGCACAATAGGGACTAATTCTGTCCCATCTGCCCTCAGAGACAACACATTTGTAATTTAGAGAAGCAGATCTATTACCAAAGTCTAGGGCAAGTATAGGGAAGAAGTTTGCTTGTCCTCTCTTCATGTGACCCCAGAACGCAGAAGGCAAAGAGAGAAACAGCAAACATTTTGTGCATCTCCAGCTTTACCTCATCTTTCAGTTGCTCCCTGCTCAGAAATGTTTTGCTCTACCTTTCTCTTTGCCACTCTCCAGCTCTCTGTACAGAGAATCTGTCACAGACAATCCTGCACAGTTTACAAATTGTTACCTACATCCCCTCTCACTGCTCTTGCTTCTGACTGTGGTTGCAACCTCGGCTGAGACCCTGCAAAATATCACCATGTCCTCAAAAACACTGGAAATAGGATTCACAGAACTCCTCAATGGCTTCTTATTTTTAATCTGATTTTTAAATTCCAGGCTTCTAATGATTTTCTGATATGACTGTGTCGTATGTGTGTCTGCCCTGATCAATTTTGGACTTGCGGCTACTCAACAAAATTTGACAAAATGAAGTTCAGCAAATATATTAAAAGTCCCACAAGTTTTGTGCAAGTGGGCAGCCTGGTAGGGAAGGAAGATGAGAATAAACCTCAGTACAGAATGAAGTGATAGATGAAAAATGCAATCATGTTAGTAGGCACTGGAGAACTTACCCCAGAGACCATCCACAGCAGAGAGGATTCAGAAAATTCTCTAACTACAGAATTACAGCTTGTAAATAAAGGAAATTCGTTTTTACAAGGTTACTCAGATACACAAAATTTGGCAGGGAAGATCCTTAATCTTCTGTTGCAAATAAAGTATGCACTTAACCTTTACAGAAGACATTTCACTTGCCTTTACTTTTTTCTTTGTCAGTGAATCTGACTTTTAGTCAGCAGATGAATTTTATAAATTACATAACCAAAGAGTAAATGCTTGGTGCTTATTACAGAGTGCAGAAAATAAGACACAACTGGAGTGACTCTCTGAAATATTTCAGTGAGATAGTCAGCTGAGGGCTTTTGGTTTTTTGAAAAGTGCAGGATTTGGAAGACTGTGGAAGGCTCTAGGTCTCTAAAAGTAAAAAACACCTATATATCACAGAATAATAGTAAAACCTATTTCTAAACCTCTGGTCAGTATAGGAGCCTTCTAGCGAGTATTTGTAGATAATTGGTAGGTATTTGTAGGTATGAATGTCATGGATAAGGCAAACATAAAATTATTCTGCAACCTAGAGGGTACATTCACTTCTTTCTGTTAGTCCTGCTATTATTGACTTGGTACACGTGGGATGGGGTTAATTCACATCTCTCTGTGGGTGACCCTAACAGAAATAACAGTGGGACAGATGCTGTATTCCTTTCGTAGCCCAAATTTCTATGGAAATTCCTCCAGCCACTGAGTCCTAACACTCTGATTTCCTTCATGCTTATGTAGAAAAAGTATCCCTACTGCACACAGTGATTCGGCAGAGGAATTACACGATTCCTCGAGATTATCTTAACCTTTTATTCACCCAACAAGACAAAACAAGAACATTAGGCAAGTCAAATTTTGCTTTGAGGCAGAGATTTTTCAAGGGTGTTTCCCTGTCACTGACCTATGCACAAATCTAATCCTCATCACTCTGTGTCTAAACCTTACTCCCACCTCAGTGGATATTATTTTCCCAGCTTCCTTTTGCAGTGTGGAAGTGTTATTAGAGCAAAGGGACCCGCAGCCCAGTGGTCTGGGGAAGTGGTCTGAGATTACAAAACTGTCCAAGAAGGTGGTGACACCTGCAATGGAACCTCAAACCAAACACCTCGAGAATAAGCTCAAACCAGCAGTGACCTGTTTTTCTCGATTAGATTTTGCAACAGCAAGACCAGACGGAATTGCAAATACAAAGGCATCTGTCAGGAAAATGAACTCTCGGTTATGGATTTCAGTGAGTCTGTAGCCGGAACAGGAGTTTTAAAATATTTATGGGACATTCAGAATTCACGAGTTATAGGACATTCAACTGATCACGTCAAAATCTCCAAACAGATATTGGAGTGTGCCTTCTATTTTAGAAATACATAGCAATTGCTTTATGGTAACAGCTGAAGAATGAGGATACTGGGAAATAAAACCCTAAAATCCCAAAAACAAGCAAATAAACAAACAGAACAAAAAACCCAACCAACCAACCAACCAAAAAACCACACCAAAAGACAACCAAAAAAAAAAACCCAAACCATAAACGGTTATTTTTGCCACTACCCTAGTGTTATTTCACTCTCTGCTCAGGCATCACTTCACCTTAGCTGCCTGCTGCCATCCTTTAATTTTGATCAGACTTTTCTGAAATCTGGCTTGTGACTGTGATGGAGAACAGCCTTGCAACAGCCCGAGACAAACCCCAGTCACAAGACTGGGCTTGCACAGCCTTGGGAAATGTAGCCTTAGGTCTCAAGCACAGTCTTGGGGCTTTGAATGGGACCACGGCAAGTGCCTCGTGCCTATGGAGATGGGAGTAGGATGGGGCTGGTCTCTTGGCCAAAAGGATTGCAGAAGCCCAACTCTATTGCGAGAAATTTGCAAAACTGGAGCAAGAGGGTTTCACTCCCTTAACAGAAAAGCAGAGGAAACCTTCATCTGGGTCAACTTCTCTTTCCAAGTTCCCTATGAATTTTGCCATGCTCATGTAACTCAAGCAGTACCACTCATATATCTGAACTCTGCTCACTGTAAAACTTCTCTTTGTGTCCCTGGGTTACGAAGCTTTTTATGCTCTCACCCTGTGCCAGTCCACCAGCTAAGCTGGTCGCCCCAGTTCTGTGTCCTGTGGCCCTTTTTCAGTGTCAGGGTGGTCTTGTGACATTGCATTTGACAGGCAGCCCCTCAGTGCTACGGCATGAGCTGAACACTGACACTGGGGCTGGAGAAATGCACAGCACAAAGAGAGAGCAGCACACAGCAATGGCTCGTGTTACACATCCACACTGATCAGAGCAGGTGGGGATCCTTTATAGGCTTCTCGTGGACAGGTGGTTTTCACACTTCAGTCATTCCCTCACAACGTGCAGATTTTCACTTCAAAGATTTGGCAGTGTTGAAAAGGGATTTTTCAACCTACACAGAGTTCATTTAAGTTAAGAGAGGTTCATCTTCCCCAAGTTTGTACTGCTGGAATGGCTTTGCTGCTACAGTGCTCAAAGTGCTCTCTAAACACCTTTTGGTGAAGCAATACAGCTCTCCTCCCTGAGGAGGACTGCTGCACTTGTACATTTCCCAGCCATGTGTAGTGTGACTGCGGGGTTTTCATGTCTGTGTGTGTAAGGAAATATATTTATGTGTATATATATATATATATATAAACAGAATTAAAATATTTAGGGACTCCACTTCTGAATTCTTCTGAATTACATTCGACACCAAGAACTCCAGATCTGTGTCAAACTGCTATTTGTATTGGAGGACGTAAATTCTTTGCCTTTTTTCTATTCCTCCTCCTGCCCCCTGTATTGAGTTTGTGAGCCTAAGAGGAATCCTTGCCCCCAGCACTGGGCTTGCAAGTGAGGGGATTTTTCTGTTTATGAAAAGCTGTTTTGTATGAGCCATCCCTCAGCCAGGGCTTGGCTGTGTCCCAGCCAGGCTGGAGCTTCAGCTCTGTTCCACTGCAGGGAGGCCAGAGGACGAATTAGGGTTGGTGAGTGAGTAATGAACTTTGATACTGTGTCAAGCCATGTAAGAAAGTTATCTGAGCATGCCAGGAGCTTATAAATGAAAGAACCACTTCAGAGATGTGGGAAGAAGAGACCTGTGAGACTTAATGATTCAAAGAAAATCCATCTTCTAGTTAGGAGATGAATCCTTAGATGACTGACCCAAATCCCAAATAATTCCAAACAACGGCAGAAAGGCTGAGCTAAGTGCAGTCCTATCAGTTAATCTTAAGTCTTTCTGTAGTACTGTAGGTCTTACTGAGCAAAAGATAATACAAGGAACAACAATCAGATATCCAGAATAATGTAACAATACATGAAGGAGCTTAGCATAGGCAAGTAATAGCTGTAGGCTTCATTTGCTCTGTTTAGTTATGCTAATAGAAAATAAAGATTTCTAGAAAAGATTAGAAGCAAAGAGATTTGAAAGAAGTGGCCTGGAGCTTTCCATAGGCAGAAGTCAGAAATCCAGCTGAGTTACAAATCAGTGAATAAATATATTCATTACCTTACAGAGAGAAAAATCATATTAGCAGAATGGCTATTTGTTTGCCATGGTTGTATTAAGGTAATTTAATAATACCGTATTTAGCTGCCTTAGAGAAATTAAGCTAACTTCCTACAAGTTTTAGAAAATAAAAGGCAGATTGGTTTGTACCAAGTCAATATTCCTCAGCAGTGAACCTGCTTTACATCAGCAGATGGCCTGAAACTTCTCATGAATCTTAACACAGACCTCTGAACTGAGGTAAGTCAAGAAGGATTTTCTCCACTATTAAGTTACCTGGCTGTTATTGTTCTTTTTCTTTTCTGATTTTAACAAATTCTCTTTTTTTTTTACATTTATTTTATCACTTCCTATCCACATAATCCCACATTCATATATTCTGTGTGACTGTAATGCATGTATCTGCCACATCATCTCTGCATGACCATCTACTAAGTAGGTAAAATTCAAAGTAAAATTATTTGTATTTGCTAGTTCAAGAGCTCCACTTCCTTAGAATCTCATGGTTCCCAACTCATATCTGGAGTCTTCACAGCCAATTGCACCCTGGTGTGCTATCTGACTGATAAAGGCACTTTCAGAATGCAAACCATGGACAGGTTCTGAAAGCCTTGCACAGGTCCATCCCTTTTCTCCCATTACAGCACATCTCCCCACCAGGTGAAATGCCACTCCCGATTATTCTCAGTGCCAGCCCTCTGGGCAGGGACACACTGAGGCTCCCAGGAGCTGCTGTGCCAGCCCCCAGCGGTGTGATGTGGTTGTACTTCATGTTTCAATGCTGACTTTGCCCTCGGTTCCTTTGGGCTGGAGTGTAAAGGTGCAGTTTTCTAATCTAGAAGACTCCTGCAAGGCATCTAAGCCCGTTTGTAGGCACTCACGAACAAGCTGGTTTTGAAAGGTGATGAGTAACTCCATTGCACACAGCAGTGGATATTCACAGCTCTGGGAGAGCTTTACAGTCTTTTCCAAGGAGCCTAGCCTGGAAAATGAGGCTTGCCTGCCTCAGTGGACTGCTTCAGGATTAATTACTGCTTGTGTTGTCCTGAGAAATTTCTAAATGAAGGGCTGAGGAATGAATTTTGCCACAGGTGGTCTAAGAGATTGGTGTCTCTGGACCCATACCAAGCACTCTGCACAGACACGTGTTTCTGCTAAAACAACATTAGCACTTCTTTATCAAAGCACTTCTGGTGCAAAAAGGAATTAAGACACTTATTTTTTTCCTACTAGGCATCAAGCTAAAATATAATACAGTCTGCAAAGCAATTAGATGCAATACCATCACAGGCTCATGAAGGCTGGAACTCATTGCAGCTGTTGCTGTTTAGCCTCACTGCATAACAGAAAAACTAGAAACTACATCTCTGAGATTGTTTGCCCTCTGCACATCTTGTCAAATTCAAAGACTATTGGATCTTGGGAATTAGTGAGGGAAAACAGCCCCAGCCACTCCATCATTCAGACCACCTTTTTAGTGATGCAAGACTGTTCTCCTAAATCAATATTTTAGTGTTTCCTCTAGGTCAGTTGAAAATTTTTATTTAATAGCAAAGGGATTTAGTTGCATCTCCTGTGAACTATTTTATAGCTGAAGACGTGTTATAGGCAGTACAATTTGCTTTATATTCAGCATACATTATTCCATTTAAAGTTTCATTCCATAAGTGTAAATTAAACTCCAACTTGTTATGACAAATATTTACTTGTTTTCCTCATGTTTACATCTTTCATAAATATGTAAACTGTTATAAACTCACATCCACATCACTTGTCGTTAAATCAAAGCAGTTTCTGCATATTTTAATGTTCTTTCTTACACTAATTGTTCCAATCCTTTGATCATTTCTTTCACTCTGAGTGTAATCCTATGAAAGAGTGCTGAAGGAGGCAAAAAAAAAAATCACAGCAGAAAGCAAAACAAAGAGGCAAACATGATTTCTGGATTTGATATGGTAGCAAGAGAGGCCAAGGGGATCTCTTCAAGATATTTTTGGAATCACTTTTATCACAAATCAAAAGGTAGAGTCCTCTTTACTTTGTGCTGGTGTACAACAGGAAGACAAGAAATTATGTGAGGAGAGAATGAGGAAGGAAAATAGGTGCAGTTGAGATACCTGAAGGGTACCAGCAGCAACAAACCCACCCAGCATCCCCTGCAAGGAGGAAATCCTGGGCACTGGGCTGAGCCCAGACCTGCTGCACCCTGAAAACTCCTGGTGGGACTCCCACAGGCCCTGGAGCACTCAGTGACGGGAAAGCAGGAGCAGAATCACCATCAGGGCAGTCCCAGCAGTCAAAGAAAGAGCCTGAGAGTTTTTAATAATGAATTGCACAGAGCTTACTCTCTCTGCAAAACCTTCACGAGGTGTGTCTGGCTACTCAGACACAGCCCTTGGAGCATCCCAGTGGTTTTAAAGTGCTTAGGAGCAGAAATATGAAAAATGTTCTCTGTTTGTACTATTAGCAGTAGTGGGGAGATAAGAAACAGGAGGAGGACTTTCCACAGAAACAAATAGCTGGCCTGAACCAAGAGAAAACAAGCAAAAAAAACTAGTTCACATTCAAAAGGCAAAAATTTATCAAAGAAGAATCCATAAAGAGTTTATGAGTCACCACAAATCCTATGGTTTGTGGGAAAATACCCATGTGTCTTTAAAAAAATATCTCAGCTTCATTTATTATTTTATTTCTTTTAAAATAATCTGAATTTATTGTAAGTAATATAGGCCATTACTGCTTCATTTTCTGAGCAAACAAATGATTCTGGCAGGTTTGACAGGGAACACAGCTACACCTGAATGCTGGAAATCTGTGTGTAACATCTAGTTAGAGCACCTCTGTGATGAAATAAGTGTCAAAAACTTCAGTCCACCCTACTGTGTCTTTTAGTTGCAGCCATCTATCACTGTTCAAATACTCCAGATGGGATTGCTCCTCACCAAAAACAAGACAATGGAGTGATTTGTCCTTCTGCAAGAAGACTTTTTGCCCCATCAATTGCTGTACACAGCCTGAAACCGTAGCAGGTGTGGAGAGCAATATCCCATCTCCTTATTGCCTATCAAGTTACTATTTCAGAGATACTTAGTTCTCAGGAACAGCCCCACAAAGGCAATAAAAACAGTGAAATTCAGAGAGCAGCCATAAACCTGTTTCTTTTGTGTGGTCCAGCAAGTGCTTGCTCCAAGCTTTATGGGGAGCAACAACAGGACAAGACAAGGAATGGCAAGAACTCCTCACTAGAAACCCTTTCCAAACGCTGTACAGGTCAGATCCTTCAAACCAAAAGATCCTAAATTGTATCATGCTATTGACTCTTCAGCCAGGATTCTGGCAACACTAAGGCCTCCCTCCCTCCAAGGATTCAGCTCTGTACAAGTCCAAAATCTAGATGGGAATATGATTGTGGGGTACACCAGCACAACCCCCTTTTTTGTCACTGCACCTCCTTATCCTCTGAGGACATCTGTGGGATGCAGCTCAGCTACTCTAACACAACAGAGATGTTCAAAACAAATGGGTACTTTTAATTATAGAGAGCTTTCCACAACAAAAAATGGCTTTTCCAGATGGTTGAGGCTGAGACAAGATATTAAAACAGACCTTCTCTGTCTCTGAGGCTGACAGAATTAAGATACAGGCTCTCAGATGTACCCTAGCAGGTCTCCATCCACTCTCCTGGTTAGATATCTGTGCCTTCTTGGTCTTTTCACCAGCAGGAGGGTTTCTGCTGGCACCACTCAGCTCCAGATGTTGTTTTCCTTTGTGCAGTAAAAGGAAAGAGCATTTCCTTTGTGCAGTAAAAGGAAAGAGCATTTCCTTTTTGCCAATGAGCAAGAATGATGGAATTAAGTTACCTCAGAAGGGTGCAAGAAACTTCCCTTCTTCCCCCTTGTAGGTATTAGAAGAGAACAGAGTCAACACACAAACATTTTTCCTGCTTGCCTCCCGTATGAGCTATTTGGAAGCCAATGGTAATAAAAGGAAATTATCACAGGAGAAAAACGGCCAGAAATTCAACAATGGTATGGCTGAAGTGAGGACAAAAGCAATCTAGGAGCTGCTCTGGTAGTGAAATGGAAAGGAAAAATCTTCTGGCTATTTGGAAAAACTGTCCAAAACTCACTGGAGGGGAAGGAAGTAACCATCTTCCTGGCTGTCTTGGGGTTACTTTATGATGTGTATCCCCTATCGCTACTCCATGCCCACCAATCTTTTCTGTGCCTTTCAACTGAGCCTGAGAGGGACAGAGAAAAAAAAAAACAGAAAAACTTTTCAAAGCAGTTGTTTCAAGGACACCAAGACACACTCCTCTGCTTGGGGCAGTGAAAGCAGGGTGGGGGAAACACCCTTGGTTTTTTTTTTCAGCCAGCTTTTCAGTTCTTTTCTTTTTCCGGCGGGAGACGGAGAGTTGAACTTTGTTTTCCTGGGATTTTGGATTTTTTTTCTTCTTCTCTTCTGGACTGTTTCAACAACATCTGAACACATCGGGAGATTTGTTCAGCCCTCCAGATTAAGATATCTTCAGCCTAGGCTGGAGAGCACTCTGAGTTTCACCATACATGAGGTGTGGGCAACAGCCAGTCATCCTGCCTGAAGACAGGAACTGGTGACACCTTGCCACACAGCACCCAGTAAAAGGGAGTGAGTCCTTAGATGTCAGCAGACTCCAGAGTCTGCATAAACAAATTCTTTACAAACTGAAAGATGTGCCATTTTATTTACTGCCATCAGAAATCATTACTTTTACACGGCTTTTACACTCACCAAATTTGTGCAATTATGCAAACTTCTGCATTTGCAGAGGCATTCTGAATTATTAGCACCACTTGTCTAATACATGCAATTTTTTTTGCCAGAAAGACACCATACCATTAATTCTGTACCCTCTCTAAATGCAGCAATTATCTACCAAACAGTTATTCTGTGCCACGCTTCAAGGATACTTTCACCTTCCCACCCTCCAGTGCTGTTGCTGGGCAAAGGAGGAGAAGTCACAATTATCCTCTAGGGAGAGAGGGTCAAGAGGAGTTCCAGGACAATTTCACCACTCTTTAAAACACAAAAAAAAAAGAAACACACACACAAAAACCAATAATAAATTATTATAAGTAGGCCTTCACTGACTGCGTTATTTGCCATTAAATCCTGCACATTGGTTCCCAAGAGTATAACCTATAAAATTTTCAGATTAAATATTCAGTTTAGCAGGGCACATGCAAATTAACCAGCAGCAGTGTTCCTCAGGTGCCAGCCTGGGCCAGGCTCACGTGCTTTCTTGCTTATGTAAGCTATTTGTGGGATCAAAGATGCAAGAGCTCTCGGGTAATAAACACTTGCCCTCCACTCAGAGGAGGCAACTCTAACTGAGTTGGGTAAGAAAGCCTCTGTAAGAAAGGCCTTTCTCAATGGAGATGCCAGAAAAAGGGACAGGGCTGCTCCCTGCTCAGCTTTTTGTACTGGGGAGGGGTCCAGTTGTGGTGCCAGCAAGCTCTGTCACAACACAGCCCTGTTCCCACAGAGCCATAGACCACAGGTGTTGGGGTGCACTATGTGCTGGAAGAGAGATGGGCCCTGAGGATCAGAGAGAGGGCCTCTGTCCTGGGCCCAGAGGTGACCCTGGGAGTGCATCCAGGTCACCGGGGATGGACTGAGAGAGGATTGTGGGTTTATGGACAGACTGGGCCTATGAGAAGTGTTAATTGTAGTTTGTGGCCTTATAGGGCATTGTTTGCCTGTTACCATCATAGGTGAAATCTGTGCAATGCCCCAGGTGATTGGGGGACACTGTGGTGAACATCTTTCCTGTTTATATGATGTGATATCCTGTTGGGTGCTGGTATTTAGGGAATTCTGACTGCGCAATAAACGGCTTTGCATTTTTCCACCTGATAAGCAAGGTCCTTGCCCATGCGTCATTACTGCAACAGGGACCCCTCACCTCTTTGAGGGATGGGGAGGTAGCAGGTATCCCAAAAGACCTGCCTTGTTCTGAGACCATGGCCCATGGATGAGCAGGGCAACCCATCTCTCCCAACAGGCTCTCAGAGGACCATGAAATTGCCAGTCAAGAGCCACTCTGTTCTCAGACAGAGACATCCCCACATCCCGCTAGTGAGGAATTCATTGGTAGTAATAAAAATATGTGAGATGGGAGCTGTCTTTTGACATCAGTATTTTGTTAGTCCTTTAAATACAGGCAATAGAAAGTCCACATTTGTTGCATAAGCAGATAATTTTGCTAAATGTAAATACATTACATTTAGCTTCTGCCCTATTGACACTTTTTGGAAGACAAACCTGTTCACCAGTTTGTTTGGGTTTTTTTTCTGCTTGGAAGAGGCTAGGTCCTACTTAGGAACTTAAATTAGCAAGCCTAGATTCAAAGTCCTACACCCAACAGTGGCATACAGACCCTTTATTTCAACAAACCCCAAGACTCTACCAAGAAGAGCATTGTGGCTATAGAAAATGAATCAAAGGCCAAGTCCCAGCTCCCCATCATTGCTTTGTTGGTGCTGAGAAGCTCAGTCCATGCAGTTCAGGATGTGCTGATGTAGAGAAGAGAGCAATGTGAGACTGAGCTGTGGTGGGAAGAGGCCCTTCCCCCCTGGAGGTAAATAACGATGATCTTTAAGGTCCCTTCCAACCCAAATCATTTTATGACTCTATGAATGCAACATCAGGCAAGTTTCTCATGTCGTCCCTGAATAGGAGGGCTGAATTCTAGTGCTGTCCTCCCCCTTTCCCCTCTCTTCATAATTTAAAAATAAATTATATCAATTATGAATATGTTGCACCTCATTTAAATAAGAACAGAATATTTGAGGCTACCTCTCTGTGCAAGCAATGCAGCTAAGTCCCCATGCCCCAAGGCTTGTCAAATCAGACCCCTTCATCCAGAAGACCCTCAACATCTAAGACTTGAGCCATGGTCACTATAGTAGGTCTGCTTATGACTACAAGGATTTTACTCCAGAAACCTCAGATTTTATCATTCACAGTGAAAATGCTGACTAGAAATGCTAAAGGAAATTGCCTACAGCCTGCTGTCACTGCTAGCAGTGACTACACGCAGCCATCAGCACAGCATCAGCGGCTTAGGAACAGATGCCCAGTCAACTTCTTAGCATGGTCTATTGTGAAAGGAGAATCACAGGTGAAAAGTAATTTACGAAGAAGAGTTAAGCTGGAAATACTCATTTTCATTTTCATTTGCTTGCTCAATTTTCCATTTTAGTTTCAGGTTGCCAAAGTGTTTGATTTGCAGCGTGATATCCTGAGAGCGTAATTTCTCTTGTAAAAATTAGGTTAAAATGCTGTCCCTGTGCTACAGACATCCTGATGTCACCCCTGGTATAAAACAAGCAGCCTCTCGGATATCTTCAGATGAAATAACCTGAACGGAACTTGCTAAGGCAGCCAAAATGTTGGGGGTGAATGGCTTTTTCACTCTGGGAGGGTCTCCTTTGCAGTTTATTACCAGGGTTTTACATCCCACAGGCAAGGCAGATGAATCTAAGTCCATCAGAGGACCACGCTTAAGTCCCTGGTCTGTGGCTCAGCTGCACCCCAATTGGCTCTATCCAAAAACCTCACAACACTGCCAGGACAGTGAACACCTGATGCCATTCATTTTTCAACAATTTATTAATTTTTTCTGATGGGGCAGTAAACATTTATAGATATGTTTAATTTTATAGGCAGCTCCCACAGAAACCAAAAGAACTGCCGCCATGAATGGAATCACTCACCTGAATAAGGGTTTGCAGGATCAGTGTGTTACATTTCAATATTGTTTTTTATCCACAGGGGTTTGCAAAATTCAAATGGAAAGCAGAAGAAGCATTTTAAAATAGCATGTCCTACATTTGTATCTAACGTTGCAGTAGGATGTATTTGTAGATTGCTTTACCAAGTCCACTTAAAACCTTAAATCAAGCAATTTAAAGCCTGCTCACTGAGATTTGCAAGCATGTGTAAATTCTCTAATCCAGTTTACACTTAACAGCTTTACCACACTTGAGAGTCCCCTGCTGACCTTGGGGAATGAGCAGTAAAAAGTCTGCCCCTTGAACATGAAGTGAATTAAGTAGTTCCCATATTGAACCAATACACCACATACTAATAGTTAAGTATAATTAGAAACCTTATAAGAGCTATAAAAGGAGCAATACATAGCAAAATCTGTAATGTGCATTTCTATTGATTTATAGGGGTTTTTTCACTAGTTTCGTGACACAAAGGACAGGCCCTGAATAACTAAGACCAGTTTAAGCAAACTCATCTTTGCAAGGAAGTCTTCTGTAGGTAATTGTTATGTTCAAGAACACATTAAAATGTTATGTTCAAGAACGTATTAACATGTTTTCCCTTATTATTTTAAATCAATGCACTTGTTTTCAGCCACCCTCACTAGCAAAGTGCATCACACAGAGAGCAACAAATGGCCAAATGCCTCCTGAAGGTGAACATTTGACCTTTTCAGTTTCATAAACAGAAAGTTATAAGTGATTAATCCACATTTATGAGCAATTGGTTGTTTTTTAACAGTTTTCTTGGTTCACTTGTCTGAGCACTTTCCAAGTGAGCCCTTTGAGCATGGCTGAGTCCTGGGCCAGGACAAGAATCTTCAAGGGGGGAATGGTGGAGCCTCCTGATTCAGCCATTAGAAGTCCTTGAAACTGGAGGACTTGAAGCGGACATGGCCAAACCTTTCCCCAAACGCAGGAACTAAAACCCACACAGAAACATCGAATCATTAAGACTGGAAAAGTCCTCTAAAATCATTGACCTGACACTGCCAAGTCCACCAATAAACTGTGTCCCTAAGCACCACATCTACACATTTTTTGAACACTTTCAGGGATGGTGACTGCACCACATCCCTGGGCAGCCCAACAGCTCTTTTGGTGAAGATATTTTTCCTAATAGCCAATCTAAACCTCCCCTAGAATAACTTTAGTCTGTTTTCTCTTGTCCTGTTGCTTGTTACCTGTGAGAAAATAGCTGACCCACACCTGCCTACAACCTTCTTTCACTATTGCTCCTTACCTGGGGACAAAGGAGTCTGAGGGACTGGAGCTGGGCCCAGCAGAAGCAGTGGTGCTGTGAGTTGTTCCATCCGAATTCCTCTTTCCTCCTCCTTTCCTCCACCTGATCACAAAGCCATCAAAGGGAGGAGAGGAGAAAGCAAAGGGAGAACCACAAAAGCAGAAATCTTGGCCCCACTGTTGCCCTCTGCCAACGCAATAAGCAGTTCCCCAATCTATCTGCCATCCCTGTACCTCAGATTTGGGGGGGTCTCTGTCATCTTTGCTCCTCTCAGACCCCATTCCTACCTGCCAGCACTAACCAGATCATCCTCAGGCAGGTCCCCGCTGCTCAAGTTGCCGGAGAGCTGCTCCACCTCTCCCCGGGCAGGCACCCATGGGTGCTGCAGGCTCATCCTCTGCTGCAGGAAGGGAAGATGTGCTCAGCCAGGGGCTGGAGGCTGACCAAGCCTTTCCCCACCTGCCTATGCTGAGGGTCATCCGCAGACTTTCAGATGCCTCCTCCCTCTCTCTCCTCTCCCAGTCATCCTTCTCGCATTAGTGCCTGCTGCAGAGGATGGGAGCAGCATCCTTGCAAATGGAAAGGGGGGAGTGCACTAATTGATGGACTTTTGCACCCCCATTAGTCTCCTGTTAAAAGCTCCTAGAGGGAGAGGCAGAAAAGAAACCATCAAGAAATTTGCTGAGATGCACGTTCCTCTCCTAAATCCATCTTTGCTCGTTCCAGTCTGGGGCCATCAATGCTTGCATCAGCTCTTGCTTAGGCAGAGCTGCTGCAGGATGCTCTGACACAGCCCAGCGCAGGAGCGCCTGTCCTGCAGACTGCAAGGAAGAAATTGAATTCTCCAAAAACGTTTAGAGCTGCACCACATTGCTGCCTGATGGATGTATTACAGGGAGCAAGGAGAATACAGGACCCCACACAAGCTGGAACTTGCACTCATACCCTGTGCTCAGCAGTGAAAGGGCAGATCACTGCCACTCGAGGGAGGGGGAAAGCCCTAAAATCTGGATGCGCATTCTGTTAACAGGTTAAAACACTTCAGCCTTGTTGCCTTTAAGGCTGGGGCTCAGGCTGTAATTCTTTTAAAATATAATGTATTTTAACAGCACTGAAATAAGACATTCTTTTTGCATCTCAGTCCCTACACATGCTAACACAAGCTACCTAAAATAATATTTATCAAGATATGTATTTAAGAATCAGAGAAACTTAAAAATTGCTCCAGAATCAGTGCTTTTATACCAATTTGCAGCCTGAAATACAAAAATTATGAAGTAGGAAAGTACAGCTGCGTGATGGAATCAGTGACAGTTCCAGGAGATGTTCCTGAAGAGAACAAATTGCTCCAGCCCACTACCATAAGCATTTTCCAGAGCAAATTATAGGGGTTTTTAAAGAAGGCATATTTGCTTCAAACACTTAGCCTGAAAGGCCATAATAGGGTTTTATAGCCGTCATAGTCTATTGGGTCAAAAATGCATTAAAAAAACCCGGAGCTTAAACACTTACAGGTATGATGGATCACAGTGGAGTATCCTATTGAGTGAATAATGTCTGCTCCAGACATTTTCTAAATAAAGGTTTACACGAGAGGATGACTGGCTTTGAAGTAGCCATTATATACTTTCAAATCAATTTTCATGTTTCCATGAAAATTGCTTTACTTTTTTATTCCTAACGAAACTCGGCACGGCGCTTTTTTCCAAGCTTGGGGCAAGTGCTAACCAAACATCTCTGCATCAGGAAGAACCATTACTAACAAGGTCTCAAAACAGCCCAATACCTAAGCTAAATATAACCCTCGGTCTTCACCATAGCCCAGCATTCCCATCAAATACCATAATCTGTATATTGCTTTATAATGACTGTAGGCAGATTTTTTTTTTGAGCAAATGCACTCAGAATTGAGTACAGAAAGATTGATTGCTTATTGTTTCTGCTTTTTTGACCCTGTACTTCATTTCCCTGTGGTTTGTTTGGGGTTTTTTGTTTGTTTTTTTATTTTCCTGTTTTGTTTTTTTTTTCTTTTTTTCTGCTAAGTTTGGCTTTATGTCCTTACTGGGATGGGCTGTATCTTCAGGAGTGTATAGTAACCAGCCACTTCTCCAGCAGAAGTGGATACGTGCTGAAAACTTTGGAAGATTTAACTGTCAACGCTTTGGAGATCGGCATGAAACACAGGCCAGATCAAGAATTAATTAAAAACAATGAGAGGCTTCCCATGGATGGCAGAAACCTCTGGAGAAACAAAAGTGAAATTCCCCTGCCTTTTGCTGAAGGACATTCTATTTAGTGTGAAAAATGACAAATACTTTTCAAGCAGTGCTATCTTGGAGTATATATAATATTTCAAAAATATCTTGAAAGCTTCATATTTTAATAAACAGTTCCTACATCCATTTTTTATTAATATGTTTTTAAAAGAGGAGCAGAAAATTAACAGTGTGAGTCAGATCGTCAAGCAGGCATAAATCATCACAGCTCCACTGGTTTCAATTTATACTGCTTGTGAAAAAGACTCTCTATACCTTTCTGGAATCACAGAGTGAATTCATCATCCCCAAATAATTAAGGATTTAATTTAATTATCTGTTAATCTCTTCATTTTATGACTGGACTCTGAAGGATGGCAAGAACTGCAGAGAGCTATTGCAAGGGATGTTAATGATAATGTAAATCATGATTCTGGTATATCCATAAATGCTGAGCAAGTTAGTGCTGAGAGTTAAGTGGAGGAAGGGACTGTGTGCCATATCACAGACATGTAATCTCCTGCATAAATATATTATGGCTTATTATAAAAGCACACTCTGCACAATATAAGGTCTAACCCTTTTGGTTTAATCCCAAGCATAAAGGCCCTCTTTGAGGTTTTGATGTACCTCTATCCAGAACAGTCTGAAGTAGGAAAAAAGGAAACAGTAGTATTTAAAACTGACATCTGATTCTGCAGAAATTTAATTTTGAGCTATATTACCCTGAAACACCAGGTACCACAACGATGGAATAGGGACAAACGCTTCAGGGAGAAGAGCAGAAAATGCATCAATTAAAGGATGCCTAATAGCCTGCAGCTAGATAGCTTCCACAAATAGGAGGTAAAGGACAAAGTGTTCAGCTGCACAGCAACATACACGGCTATATGCAAATAAAATACTTCTATCCAAGAAAGACATTTTGTCTCTCACAACTAAACCACTCCCGGAGCCCATTTAAGTACCGTGGTTTGACTACAGTAATTATCTCATGTCACTTAATATGATGTAATATCTACTTATGCTTAATGGATCTGTTTTAATTTCTAAGGAAACTGCCTGTTTGCACAAATGAAACTTGTATGATGATTAAAATATAATTTTCACTCAGGCAATATCACTTTTCAACAAACAAAACCATAAATAGAGACGTTACATCTATTTGAAGACAGACTTATAAATGTGGATATCCTCTGCTACTCAATGCCCTGACTATAAATTGCTGTATATTATGGGAATTAACCATTTCTCATCATTGATAGAATACCAAATCAAAGCTAATTTAAAGTAGTCAAATCAATGTTATCACTAAGCAAGTCAGCTGAGATTCAGATGAGGGAAAATACATCTTATTTAACTAATAATGCAACATAATTTACATAAATAACTGATATCAAAGCCCCATCTTCTGAAAGCATCCAAACAAATGTATTTAAAGACTTTTAAGTTCCTTTACTCTTTGCAGCAAATTTAACAGTGAGAAAAACTAACCCCAAACTTTTCAAGGAAACCCAATTCATGAGACATCAGAGAGATGCCAGTTTCACTTGTTGCACCAAATTAACTTCACATTTTTTAAATAATCATCTGTTTATTTACTCTTATTTCCAACCTATAAGACATGCAATTGTTTGTAAAGTAAATATGACAATCTATTATTATTTAATTAGGCCATCATGCTAGATTCCAGTGCTGCAAGGGCTTTAACCATGTCCCATTTTGTTCAACTCTACAGTATATCTCAGCCCTAAAATACAGCCTGAGGGGAAAAGAGGCTTGGTTTTTTTGTAATGCCTTTTTTATATTCATCCAACCTTAAATGGCATTTTTAAAGGCCACTGAGGAAATCAGTTTAGCTTAGTTTCCTCAAGAGCTCCTACTGTAAAAATGTTGTTGTTGCAAATTCTCTGAAACTTTTCTCAAAAGTCAAATAAACTCGAATGCTTAATGTCTCAAGAAATTTGCAAAGATGCAGCTAATATGCCAAAAAAAAAAAGCATACAATCAAATCCTGCAATGAAAAGTCTGATCAAGTAACATGCGTGCAGCCAGACAACTTGTCCACAAACACCAGAATTATCTGCTTGCAATTCATTTGTTACCATTGCAATCTTTTTAATAGACTAATGCATATTTTTCACTCACCCTCCATATTTTTTTAAATCTCTTCATTCTGGACAATTGGGTTTTGTTCATCTCTGAGGTCTGCAGATCAAATACATATCCTATATGGCTGTAGACATATTTTACAACCAGTCTGGAGCCTAAAACAGTAGAGTGATAGATATCCTTGAAAACAGAGGCACTCCCTGGCTTTTAATGCTGCTTCCAACAACCACACAGTTCACAGCTCAGCACAAAGTAACCAATAGCTGAACCTGGGCGCAAAAAAAAGAAAGCCAAAATCCCTTCTTTGAGATGATACAGGGAGAAGTCTTGATCCATCCAATGCTTGATTTAGGTCAGTGGAAAAAAAAAAGAAAAGATGCTATTATGTCAGCCATCCAACTTTAAGATGACTTGTGAGCTGACAGTCATGGCACTTTAAAGCACCGTCATGATGAGTCTTTACAAAGGGATTGTTTTAATCCTAGATGAAAAAAAAAAAGAAAAAAAAGAGAAAAAAACGCCCAAGCTACTTAAGGAGTATGGAAATCACATGATATAACAAAAATATCTGCAATGTGCTGCAAGGGAATGAAGCTGAGAAATACCTCATGTAGTGCTTTCTACTTTATTTTTGTGGTTTCCTAAGGGTGGGAGATTTTTATGATTGTGGGGATCTACAGACCAATTATTCCTCCCAAATGATTTTTAGCCCTTTGACCCTCATTAAATAAAAAAGAAATATCATATAAAATCGAAAACACAGAGATGTTAATTTTTTGTCTCCTGAAAATCAATCAATTACTGAGGAAAATGTACCAATGTTTATTCTAAAGGAAAGATATCATTGAGAGAATCTATCCAGGAGGGAGTTCCCATAGAAAGTCCTAACCATAAAAATTTTGTTCACAGTTCATGCTATCCGGCTCATAGGGCACTATAAGAGATAAGGACCATTTGGTTTTATTGTTCATACACCTGGTCTTCTTATGTTCCCTTTTATAATCTCAGGAAATGGAAAAGAAAGCAGAAATAGTGTGACATATCCCTCTCTGGTAAAACATAAAACCCCCTACCATATCTCAAATCCATTTCTGGAATGAGAAAATAAGTTTGTTGGACAAACACTGACTCATTACAGGCAGTTACAGCTGATCTCCTGCAGCGTGGTGGAGCATAACAGGCCAGCTCCACAGATGAGACCACGCAGAGGACACCCTTTTGAAGTGTCAGCTCTGACTGAGAGCCTGGTGGTGTAACGCAGGTGCTGGGAGAACTCATCCAGTAGAAATACATAAAAGAGATTTGCTTTGAATAGCTGGTGTGTTGCCTGGCTGTCTCAGTAAGAAAAGGGGTGGCCACCCCATTCTCATGTGACTACTTTCTTTGCCACACTGTGCTATCACACATCTTCATCTTTGTGTTACAGCATCACAGAAAACTCCTCTTCCCATCTTACAACACTGTGCATTGTGTGCTTGATCAGACTGCACTGAGTGTAAGACCACATTTGATATTCTGGTCAGTACCCACACAGCCCTTATGAAACCTTTCCTCTCCTTCCCTTCGTGGAAAGGCAGAAGTGCTGTGGGTCTGAACCTGTAAAGTTCTAATTGTGCAAGGTGTCATTACTCACAGGTACAGCAAAACCATATGGGGATGAGCACTGACCAGCAATTTGGGACCTGACCCACACTTCCTAATGGCTGTGAGATGTTTCACGAAATGCAAAGCTCCATTTCAAATGTGAATACCAAACTTACTTGACAGCAAGGGCTGCTATGTGCTAATTACAGAAATGACAGCCTGGTCCTGTGGATGTATTTGATTATTTTATTCTCACATTTGGTATCAGAGTCCTAATGTTTTCCCATGAGGAGCATTCCCATTTATTTTAATGGCAGTGGAATCTGACCTTTGTTCAATAAAGAATAAAAGTGACTCATCTCGTCTTTATCTGAAAGGACTAGCTATACCTCATTAATTTTTTTCATACACACTTAGTAATCAGCCTCTCAATTATCTAACAGTATTCCAAACTTTTTCAGACTTAATTTTCTGTCATTCTGGCAATACACCCTTAATCTGACTGCCACTGAAGAGACGGATAAGAATATTTCAATTTTCTTAGTGTTTATTGTTAGTCAGATTAGTTAATGATCAGTTAGATGTAAGAGAATATGTAGAAATGCTTCTTGATGTTATGCATTTTGTATTGAGGTCCCAAGCACTTCAGTCAAGCTCAGTGCAGACAAGAGCTGTTCTGGGAACACGTGCCCTGACTGCAGGCACAGCTGCATGGAGCTGTTCCTCTGAGCAAAACCACAGTGACAGCTTTATGCTGACACGTGCCTGCCCACTAAGAGCTGGGCCATGATCTGAGTGCTATTCTCCTCTTTCCCATCTTTGCTCATGCACCACTAGACCCCTACAGCTGAAGGTGCACTTTTCTGGACTCCAGTGATACCCAAAATGAAATGGAATCCCTCCCTGAAATGGTTCCTCTAAGCAGTAGAAGAATGTGCTTTATATTCCTTTGTCCTCCGAAGATGGGAATGAGTTCCGGGCTTTCCATGCTGTAAGAAGTGGAACTGTTCAGCAGATTTCTTTCGCTTGCTGTGGCCAGGGCTTATAAACAACACAGCACGTCCAGGCCAAGATCAAGCCAAATGTGACTCTCCTTTGTAGATTTCTCCTTTGTGGTTTGAATGTTACGGTTAGGAGCGAGGGAAAACATTTCTTCTGAATTAAAGCCACTGTGGAATCATTCAAAATGCTTTCACCAAGTTAAGGGCTTTTGACATTGTAATGTAAATGTAAATGCAAAGTGTAAAGTGGCTTTCAGCACATTTTTAACATGGTTTCATGATAAAATCCTAATTTAGAAATAAACTGTGGTAGTTCATTCACTATACTCATTACTCTGACATGCACTTTAGGAGAATAACTTCTCTCTAGACTCAGGAAGTCTGAAGCCCACAAATGTCAAAGCACTGGCATTTTCAAGGTCTTGTTGACAAGGTGAGGTGGTTTGAGGAGGTCGGAGGAGAGCCCAGCTATTAATGACCAAATCACTCTCTCATGTCCTTCAACTCCTTTCCATAAACTCTGACCTCTAAATAAACCTCCCTATGGCAAATATAAGATGTAAGTCTAATCCCTGTTCTCTCTTCATTGAACCATAAAATTTCTCCTCCATGACCTTCACTTTGTAAGAAACAGATGAAGAAAAGGAGACAAAAAAGTCAGATTGATGTTTGGGGAAAAAAAGCAACCACAACTGTCAAATTTTCCACAAGTTCTTACAGATGATCCTTCAGTGTTAACTTTCTCCATTTGGCTGCCTTGGTGGGTTACACATTTGGGCCATCGAGCAGCGACTGCTGCTGTGGGTTTTGCTGCTTTGCTTCCAGTAAGGTGAGATGCTCAGCTTTTACCCAGTAATTTAGTTAAACATAATGGAGTGAAATCATCCCAGAGTATTTACTGCAAGCTCAAAATCCCACCTCAGCTGCATTTACTGAGAGCAATAACACTATGTGTGTTCCTGTAAGTATAATTTGGTTCCTATAGCAGCTCTCAAATTAACAGAAGAGGAAGAAGATTTGATTGCAGTAATCGATCACAGGATTATAAACCACCGGTGTGGAAGGCAGTGAAAATGAAATCTGCACTGCAAGGAGTTACTGGGAAAGTCTTTGCTTTCCAGTAAAGGCTGAGAAATGTTAGTAGGGAATCACAGAGTACTGCTGACACCTCATCTGGACAGTGGGTACAATTTTGGTTGCTCATATTCATGAGAAATGAAAACAAAACTGGAACAGATGCAAATAATGGCTGGCAGATGATTGGGGCAGTGGAGAACTGCCTTGTGACAGAAACTACAGGAGCCTAATTAAAGCAAGGCTGCCACCTATAAATACACTGAGAAAGGAAGCAGAAATGGGGAAGAGCTATTTAACCCCAGATATAACACTGACATAGGACAGATATGTATAAACCAGAAAGAACAAATGCAAGCTAAAAATCAGAAACTGGTTTGCGACCATCTGGGGTATCTTCCTAATAAACGTAGAAAGGAATAAATGTTACACAGATCTAAGATCACTGCTGAGTGGTTTATGAGGGGGACAGGATGACAGGGTGCCTGCACTAAGAAATCCTGAAAAGCTGCTACCAATTTCCTACTCCTCACAGAGCTCTCTTGACAGAATGAGGCAAACATCTTTGCAAGCTGGACCTGACACTCAGCTGCACTGTGAGCACCTGCTGTGACCCTTTTCTGCTCCCAGTGAGAACACACTGCCCCATAAAGTGGTCTTAGGACTGCTCTAACTTTCTCCATTTGCCTATGTAAGTCCATGGGTCCATTTGGCACCAGGGCATTACCTGCTCACCAGGACATGATCTGATCATACCCCTGCACTGGGGATCAGTCACAATAGCCAGATGCAGAATGTTCTGACAAGTAAAGAAAATATAAAAATGCAAACAAACCAGCAAAAGCTAACAAAGAAAAGCTACAAAAGAGGAAAAGATGGTGATCTGCAGTCCTGTTTGCTCATGATGTCCTCAGAAGTGAAAGGAGCAGAATCACACTCTGATTCCCATCCCAGCTCAATAATTGACTCTGGAAATGGATATGGAACCCCAGAGCCACAGCCCAAACCAAAGAGGGAAAGTGAGATACCAAACCCATGGAATAAAAACAGACCAAAACAACCCTCTGTATTATTGCAAGAGGAAGTAAAAGGAGCAGGACTGAAACACCCAGCTCTCCACCTCATTTAATGAAGATCTTATAATGGCTGAGGCTTGGACACGTGTCAGTATAGCTGAGCTGTGATGAAAACAGGGGCAAACACATGAGGCCACAGTGACACGAAGATGCTGTGCTCAGCTCTGCCCACAGACAGTTGTGACTCATGGATAGAAGCCTGGAGAGAACACATTTCACACCTCCAGCTTTCCCCTGTCTCTCCAGCCTGAGCTGCCCGTTGTACTCTCCGAAGACGACGGCAGCTTTTGGCCAAAATACAGAAACCTGGCATGTTCCATTCTTGCCTTGCCTTCAGGACGGGTTGTACTCATTCACTGACAGCACTGATTCTGCTGCATGCTCAGAAGCAGGGAATTGGATGCCAGCCTTTGCCTGTTTCCAGAAGGGAGATAAGTCACCCCCAAACAGTATTTTCCTGCTGACTGCCACTATCAGTAGAGCAAAAACAACATGCCCATTGCTATCCCACACTGCCCTGTCAGATGGTGCCCATGTGAGCCACACAGATGTCTGAACATGAACTCCTGCTCGCTTTATTTCAATAACAGACAAGCCCAGGAGATATTTTAATGAAGTTCCTCCTTTAAAATATGTAGCACAATGCAGTGTGCTGCCGCCTTGGTTGTGGCAATAAAACGTTGTGAGGTGGATCAGAAAATTCATCTTCTTTCACCAGGTTATTTTCAGGGCAGGTCAGTTCACTTATCAGCACATCGATCTGGCTCACAGCAGGGCTGTACAAGCCATTGTGTGGGCAGGCTGAGGACAAGCACCTCCCTTCTCTGACATTGCCTTCTAGCCCCTCATGCTGGGAGCTTCAGTGAAATCCTGAGCCTGGCCCCTGCTCCTTGGAAACACCAGCCCTCATAGGGCAAGGAATCAGCTGTTTGCAAGCAAAAAGCACTGGGAAGAACCACAGTGCAGCAGTGTCAGAGTACTGAAGATCACTACCAGGAGGAAATAATGTCTATTGAATGATCTCTACTATTTGCATATATATTAACTCAAACAAATACTTCAGCCACATCCACACACTGTGCTAGAGAAATATGAAGGGGAAAAACATGTCTTTTCTCATATATAAGTGCTCATAGGCATGGAGCCTTTGCAAAATGTAGCACCTATTTCTGCTTAGTTATTCCAAGTCACACTCAGCGGCTGATTTCCAGTCTGCAGGAGATGGAAGAGCGAAGGCTTGAAAGCAGCATGGGCTCTGGGTGGAACAAGATAATCCGAGACAACCTGCCATCTCCATTGTCTGTCACAGAAGGCCCCATTTGTTATAGATTTCATACTTTTTTCAAGCAGTGTCTTCATCAAACTCAGCTACACAGATTTTAGGGTCCCAGTATGAGATGTTTAACAGGTTCTCCTTCCCTCCACTGCATGTGTTCTGTGTCTCAGCTTGTATAAAAACTGTAGAGAAGAAAAAGCAAATTGACCCATCTCCACCAGTGTGTTTAGACCATGGCATACAAGATACCAAACATCTTCACAGAAATTCAGTGCCAAGAGTCAAAATCTTCTTAATCATATTGAAGGTAAAACCAGAAAGAAATTAGAGAGTTTTTTTCATTTCAGTGTCTAAATCAACTACCTGCAAACTTCCATTCTCACCTACATGGCAGATTTACAGCAACACCTACTCCTGATTTGCACTCCTGATTTGTTCACTGTGAAGTCTCGACTCCTTAACCAGCAGCACCAATGCTCCATGACATGCTGTGCTTTCAGGAGCCCAAAGTATTGAACTTCTGGACTGCAGCAAGAGCGACTTAGGTTTTTGGGGTCTCCTGTCCTCTTTAAGGGACATTTGGATGAATCCCTCTTCTTGCTTGGGAGCAAGAGGGCTAAGAAAGTGAGTAGGAGAGAGAAGTGGACAGACAGAAACACAAAAACCAGTCAAATCAACTCTCCCAAAAGGCTAAATTTGTTACAAGTTGTCAAATATGAATAGACAAGAGATCTGGGATCCATGGGAAGATGCACTGGTCAGTTACCAGATCTCTCTTGGCATCTCAGCTTTCCAGGCACCCTGCATCTGGGGCAGCCCAGCTAAGCAGTAACATTCAGGACAAGCAGCTCCAGGGCTGTCTTCCACTGAATTTTGGTAGTTTGACAGCTCATTGTAAACCTGTTCTTTGTATAACAAATTACAGTGAATTATATTACACCTTGTTGTAAGAAAGCCTTGATTCTCTGGAGTCAAATTAAAATAAACCCATTTACAAAGTAGGAGTAAAGAGTTAAGAAGTTCCTGTCAGATATTTGTCCAACCCTGGTTTAGAAACTTCCACTGATGGAGATCTGACAACCTTTGTAGGCAGTCCAGCCCAGCGGCTACAGCTGGAAAGTTAAACTTCCAAGCTCATTATTCTATGCCATGCCTACATCAAGACCTAAGGATGGTTTTCCCCTTCGCAATTACTCTTTAGATAAATAAAAACTGTCACTGTGTGTCCTTGTGAGGGCAAGCATTAAACAATACCTGGTTTTACGCTTTAAAAATTTATTTTCCATCCATGGTGTAGATTGATTCTCAGGCTTAATAGATGCTATTTTATAGAGCCAGTTTCTATTTCTCTCCCTTATTAGGTACAGATAAAATGTCTACATTTAATGGTGTGTTGCACTCTGGGTGAGTGTGTTTTGTCTTTCTAAATTATGTTGCTCTCTGACATTGATTGGTGATACAACACTGTGCCTTGAAGATTTCTGCTTTTGTTTATCTATCCTGTGTTTTCCTGGGTTGTTAGGAACAGTAATGGTTTACCAGCCCTGGTATTATCTTCACTAGAGTTGCTCAGCCACCTGAAGTCAGCTTGTCCCCAGTCACCGCAGGCAAAAAATCATAACATGAAAGGTCAATAAATTAGACTCAAAGAAAATACACAGAAAGCTGTTTTCTACCCCTAAGAATATAACCTGTATTTTTGATAAGCAAATATTGAATTATAAACAACACGAAATATAAAGCAATTAGAAAGACACAGATGTAGTGACTTTGGAAGACGCCAGGCACGGGGAGGACAAGTCACTCTCTACATCCAGTGGTTATGCAACCATTCCCTCAGGATTTTTCGTCCTTTAAAGGACAAGTTCTACAGGGGAAGTAAAACCCAATCGCTGCCCCTGTTCAGACAGATTTTTCATCTGAAGTCCCCACCAAGGTGACCAATTAATGCTAATCCAGAGGGCATTTTGTGTGATCAACCATTAGCGATGCAATCAACCCATTCATGGCCATCTACTGCCAACACATTTGGGTCATTATGAAGATGGATCATTTTGAGCTGCTAGTTGGAGGGAAAAAGCTCCTTATCCCACTCCCATAACCATCCAGACCGTGTTAGATGTAATTACTGCTGGGCGATAAGGGAGGCTAAGGAAAGGGACAGACTGAAATATGTCCTCAAGAGCCTTAACTGTTTTGGATCTTAATTCCTTAAAGCCCTTATCACTCTGAAAATATTAGCTTTGCCACCAAAGGTGGGACTCATTTGGTGAAAGGCAGACATGTGAGGTCTGAGCAAAGCCATCCTGGATGCCTTTGGAAGTCAATGGATCTCAAGTCTGTGAAGTTACTGGCTCCTAAAGCAGGCATCTAAACCCAGATAGAAGAGGCAGGACCTGGAAGCGCCATTATTGCTCTTTTGATTATAAAGGGATTTTAAGGTGACTGGATCAGATGGAAATGTCTTTGCTGCATTAAAACAAATCCTGCCCCGTGAGCCTCCTGAGCAACTTTTCACCTCTGATAAAATCCTTCACATTGCAACCCTTGCACATTTTTTGCACTTAAGAGAGCAGGATTTGTGTGTGCATCTGGATGCAGGAGAGCACTCCAGAACAGGAGGAATGATAAATGTGCCCAGGGCTGGACACAGCAGATACCATGTCCCACAGGGAAGTGCATTTCTTTGCTTTATTTACTAGGAAAGCAGAAACGCTGGCAGGCTCCTTCTGTCACTAGATTTCCAAGCAGCTGCCCAATGACCACGTTAGTGGCTGGTTAGGGCACTTATAACATTCTCTAAATGTTTAATATTTTATTCCTCCCTTGAAGCATCTGGTGTAAGTCACTTCTGGAAACAGAACGCTGGACCAGATGGAGCATTAGTCTGTGACATTCTGATCCGGTAATTCCTATGTTAATTTTTATGACAATTTAGATGGGCATTGGCCACAGGGCCCAATCTGAGTCAATTTATTATAGGAAAATTCTTTTTTTTCCTCTTTTCATTTTCTGTTGAAAAGTTTGGGTTTTTTTTTTTAATGTTGATTTTCAGAGTGCAGCACCTGGGGAGAAAAAAGAAGCAGTGCAGATTTCAGGAGTTAAGAGGTGGGCTCCTACTGCTGCCTCAAATACAGAATGAAAAGGGGAACATTTTTCACAGTACTTATCTGCAGATTTGGCAGATGTCTTTTCAACTATCTAGGAGCTTAAGTACTGTGTGATATGCACCACTAAATGCAATGTTTAGTGGTATTACAGTCAGCATCATAAAGAGGCCTGAAGGTTCCCTTATGAACCCCAGTTGCGTTGGCTTAGAGGGATACAGAAAAAAGTCTATATTACAACATGCTACATTTTTAGAAATGATCAATAATCCTGAGCATATCAGAGTCCAAAAGGCCCAGGACAAGTGATTGTAAAGGGAACTGATTTTTCACCACATTTCTGAATATCAGAGTTCTTTCCGTGTTGCACTCAAGAATAAGGGCATCCCAAACTATCAGGCACCATTGAAATGCCATTCTGACATACAGACGCCTGTCCTAAACTGCAGAAACATAGTCAGGTTATACTGTGCCCCCACTTAAAGACAGTTTGATTGATCAGGGTCAGCTATGAATAATACTGACAATTTTATAGCCACATAATTTTCTCTAATTAAACCTCCAGCTTCTATCTAGGTACTTCTCCCTTATGTTGTTTTTGCTTATACATCCTTGTGATGCCAAGCTGTGAAAAATTATATGGGTCATATAATCTTGTCACTATTTTTTTCTGACATTAACATATTAATTCCAAAAACATAGAGCAAAAATATGAACAAAAAGATTCATGACTACACTTCAGTGTGGTTAGATGTGAGTCCTTGCAGGCATTTTAGAGATTAGCAGTGCAACAAATTATTAGTTCCTCTAAATATCTGGTTCTGGCTAAAGAAACTAACCATATAAAACTGAATCATTAGCCTTTGGCAAACTGCCTCTGTTCCTGTTAGAACAGGCTGGTACAAGATGAGAAATTGAATGAGGTAGTTTGGTTTTCTGTTTTGCTTTTTTTTAATAGCACAGGAATGTAGATAATTTTTGCCCATTAATTTTTATGTACTGAATAAGGCCTGAAAACATCCAGTAAAAATAGATCTGTTGTTTTCCAGTTGGGTTCATGAAGGATTCCTTGCTTCTGTATGGCCGTTCAAAGTATACACCATGATTGCACTTAAAGGTTGATGGGAAATATTAATATGCCATTTTTTGTCAGGGTTTTTTCCCCTTAAGTTACAGTGATGAAACGGCAAAGGGGTGACTTTTCCAATGCATTTCACGGGGCTGCACCAGCAATCACACACTCATCACTGCTTAAATGGAGTTTTCCACATGAACTTCCTCTGGGGTGGGTTTGTATCAATAAGGTATCTCATGGAGTAGAGAGGACACAAAGCTGCACCATCAGCCAGAGGTACAACACAGCACCCTGGGGCAGCCTGAGGCAAATGTCACCCTTGTTCATAACACCAGAGCCCAGAAAAGCCAAGATTTAGGGACAAGAGGGTCCTGCCATTTCTGTTCACCCTATGAAAGAGGGATTCGTTGCTCAGAGAGCTCAGACAGAGCACAATTTCTTGCTGAAATGCTTCTTTTTCAGCTCACCCCTCACATCTGTGTGGCCTCTCTTCCATAACAAGCCTTTGCCAGAATTGTTTTTCTGCTTCACAATAGAAACCAGTTGGACTAAACCCAGTCCTGTGAGAGTGCATGTGCACTGAGAAGGGGAATGGCCTGTGAGAGACCATTTAGCTCAAAAACGTCACTTGGAGAATTTTTGTCTGCTATCTGAGTAGCCAAGTGTCTGATTTACACTGAATTGAATATTTTGACTGCATTTTTTCACTTAAGGATTTAAAGAGGCTTGAGATAAAGGCCGGAATGAATACAGTCTCATACACTGAGTTCACAGACTCCCCAGCAAGCCCCCACATCAGCAATGGAAATGCCTGGGGATGAGGAAGGGTCAGAGGATGCAAAGACATGCAGAGCCTGTATTTCAGACAATCACAGGATCGCAGAATCATTAAGGCTGGAAAAAAATCTATAATATCACCACGTCCAACCTTTGACCAAATACCACCATGATCACCAAACCAGAGCACAAAATGCCATGTCCATTTGGGTTCTGAGCATTTCCAGGGATGGTGACTCCACTACTTCCCTGGGGAGCCTGTCACAGTGGGCTCTTTCCATATCAGGGGGCATGGAAAATTCAGTTCTAGGACTTTCTGCAAAATATGGCAAAAAGTTTCTGGTTGCCTCATCATGCCACCCCACGTCTCCCACAAACCACCCTGGCAGCAGCAACAAATTGCCAGTGCATAGGGAAGTAGAAGCAGGGCAGCAGCACAAGGCTGCAGTGCCTGACGGCAGGAGACAACCTGCCAGGAATGTTGCTCCTGGGGACATCAAAGTCCAGGCTGAGATGTGCAGGGGTCCTTCTGGAGGCACGGGATCATACAGCCGCCTCTACCTGAGCCATCCCACAGAGCTGGGAGGGTGAGGAGGCTGAGAGAGAAGGAATGTATAAGTAGGGATAGGAAGGCAAGCCTGGAGGTGAAAGATACTGGATAAGAAAGATCCTCTTAGAGCACATCTGAAAAGATTGAAGGCCAGGGAAGAAAGAAACAGAGAATCTCAAGGAAACAGTGATAAAGCAGCCTGGTGAGAAGGATGTGAATAAGAGAAGGTTACAGGAGCAGAAGGTTGCTGAAAGGCAAAGAGAGGTGCCAAGAGGAAAGATACCTGGTCCTGACAAAGTGAGGACAGACAGAAGAAATGTTGTTATCTGGGGCAGAGTAGCTCCCAGAATAGAATATGATCTTCTCCCTGTTTGGAGTAGGAAATGACAATTCCTATCTATAGATATGTTTTAACAACTTCCACATTTTTTTCCTTTATTTCCCCCTGTTGCCTCCATCAAAACCTTCAACTGTCTCAAGTCACATTAAGCAAGTTCTAATATCCACGTGGAAGATTCATCATTTGTGTGGGGGGCAATGCACATTTGTGACATTACCTTCACCTGCACGCTGGTGTGAGAGACCTTTGTGTGAAATGAGATATAACCTCTGAGCTGAAGTGCTTGTGAAGGTCATTAAATTTCAAGGAGCAATATATTAGTTAGCAAGGCCTGGTTTGGAAGAGTTCTGGCTCTTTTGTCAAGACAGATGATTTTTCTGAGCTGATTTTTGAAAAGAATAAGCCTTTGAGAAAATCATTACTTCCACCCTGAATACAGTGAACAATAAGAAGAAAAAAGAAAAGGCAGCATCCTGCTGAGTTCTCTGAAAAGACATACATTTCATTTTTCTTAAAAATTAATATCAGAAGCATTGCTGGGAAATTTTTACCACTTCTGTTGATTTTTACAGGTGTCTAAATTTGGATGCAATCTATTCAATAAACAAGTAGGATGATTTAAAAAAGCTTCCTTGTTGGATTTCCCAGCCTGTTTGTTTCTTTGAAGATGCCTCTCTTCCGTTACTACTGGAATTAAGTGAACGAGTACAAGATTTTGGGAGCCTCTTGTGTGTCTGTCAGAAAGAAAGTTGAAGTGGTATCACCAATCCAGGCAACTTTCAGTGAGGAAGAGGATCCTAAGAGAAATCAGTTTTGTCACTGGAAACTATCCCACACTGCTCTCTCCCTATAAGCAATGAGTTTTGGAATGGCTCAAAAAACCAGGGGATATCTGTGCTGTCTTTAAGCCCCTAATTTATAATGCATGCAAACTCTTATACAAGCAGATATGTGCTTTTTAGGTCTGGTTGCATCCACCAGACCCCAATGACAACCCTGAGGCAGCCATCACACCTGAAGGGTGTTTCCTATCCTTTGGGAAGGAGATAAAATTCATCATTAAAATGGGCTGGTGAAGAAAATAACCTATTTTGAAAATATGGTCAGTCAAGAGGAAAATCAGGCCAAAATGATTCACATTTATTCAAAAGAACTGTGCTAATATAACACTGCCAGTAAAATTAAAAGAAGGGAAAATATGACAGAGCAGCAAAACTTGATGAGCTGATACTAATGGCTCTACCTCTTGTAATGATCAGCGGGAACTGTCCAGACCAGGAGACCTATTAAGCCTCTGAGAATAAGCAATACCTTCTTGTGAGAGTGAGAGGTTCAATTAAATAATCTGAGTGACTTTTTGGAAGTTTGGCCAAGGCAGCTTTTCTAAAGGAGACTGCCTCTGAAATGAGCCTCCAGGCCCCAGAGGAACGCACTTGGCTAAAAGGCAGCAAATTCCATCAAAATCGTTAATGTCGTTACTTTCTGAATTCTAGAGTGCAGAGCATAGCCCTGGGCTCAGGAGGGCCAGCGGTGAGATTAGCTGAAATAAAGTACTGAGTCTGTCAGAACTCAGTCAAGCTTCTAAAAATAGCAGTCAATGTTTTATTCATTTGGGTAAATTATTTAATTTCAAGTCCCTTCATGGTGTTCAGCTTCCAGCAAGGCTGGGATGGGCTTTCAGCCACACGAATGACCCTTGTCTTGACTCAAGCATGTGAGCCTCAGGAAGAAACCGGTGGGAAGCAGCTCTAAAGGGAAACTGAGGCACAGGGGGCTGCAGACAGAGTGACAACAGAGAGTGCAGAATAACCATTGGGTGTCCTTCCAACACTGACTCTTTAACACTTATTTACTCTAAAAATAGGTGTTTTTTTTGAAAATTCCTGATTTACCCTTTCCTTTTTCCCCCCTGATGTTCAGTATTAATTTCCTGTATACTCAATGCATGAGTTAGATACATTTAAAAAGTGACTTTTTTTAATCTGCTTTTGAAGGTACATACACACATCCCCTGTCACGCTCTGTACATGCACCCAGGAATCCCTTATTACCAGTTACTTACACCTTTCACCTGACCACTCAGTAAAGCCAAATGCTGTCAATCACTTGGCACAATGGCAGAACATTGCCGATTTTGAAAAATTCTTACAAGTTTGATCGGAGGGAAGAATGTGAGAGCTCATTACACATCCCAGGCTATAATCTGTTGGTTACACTTCTTTAATAGTAGCTATAGTTCCTTGTGTTAATATTTATCACTTGTAGTGCAGGTCTTTTTCGAAGTCTTTCCAATATTATTCACTAGGCCTGGACAGACAAAAGGTGCTTAGGGGACTCTTCTTTTTCCTTTTTTTTTTAATTTAATTTGACTTTTTGCTTTTAAACGACTACATTTTGCCCTAGGAATTCCATTGTCATCGAGATGCTATTAAATTAGGGGCACTAGGGAATCTCTTTGAGTTTGAGGCTTCAAAGGCCACCAGCTCTACTGTCCTTATTTTTTGCCTTTGTTTCACTAGTAGTTGCACAAGTGTTCTACAGTTTTGATGAAAAAATGCACATTCTTCTATTTTCTTCAATATCAGAGAAGCAATCAAGTGAGTTGTTAAAATTTCACTAATTAATTTAATGTTTACCTAATCATGTGATTAGTTAAGAACTAATCCCTCTTAATATGGGTTTAAATTTTCTAAAAGAGTGAATACTCTGAAGACGAATGGGTTAATGACACCATTTTAAATGGAGAAGCACGAAAAAAAAGAATCAACCAGCAGAAATGGGATGGAAGGAACCCTGGACCTAAAGTCACCAGAGGCAAAAATATTGCCATGGTAAGAATAACCAGTATTTCAGGCTGAAGAATAACCTTCCAGCACATTTCACGCTAAAAAACACTTCAAGATATTTACAACAGAACTGGACAAGACATTGCACAGCAGGGGATACACAAACTGGATAATCTAATAGATATTTTCTAATTCCAATGCCTGATGGTTTTGGAAAAGGAAAAAAAACAATTGTTACAACAAATACAATAAATCTCCTACAGTATCAAGAAATAATGCAGCAATTACTAAAGGTCATGACTGTAATTGAACAGCATTATTTATTTTATTGCCAGTGCCTCATTTTCTATTAAGTTAGATGCTAACCCAGTTAAGCTAACAGCCACACTTAGCTCTAAATATTTTTTTTAAAATCTTTGAGAAACTATTGCTGGAGATTTGAGTCTCTTTTGCCCATGCAACAGTTAGAATTGGCACCTTTGCATACAAATATAACAATATATAATAACTAACATTTTCTTCAGTCTCAAGGTTAAAATTAATTTTTAATGCTTGCCTTGTTGTATTTCTAGCTGTATTCATTCATTTTTTCAGTGTAGGCTCACTCATCTGAATCCTACTTGCTTGCCAAATTCTCTAAGTCACATTTTGTTAATGTATCTCATTTACTACTGAAAGTACAGAACAATATCATGATGTTATTTTCTTCTGTTTAAATTCCTTCATTTTAAAAATTGAGATGGGGACAGTTTTCCACTTGATGATGTATGAGTATTCACTAGTAGACTGTACTGTATAATTTTGTCAAATACTACTTCTGACAATCACATTTGTGCTACTATTCTTCAGCATCTTGATTTCTAACTCCATGCTGGTCTTTTTATCCTTTGTTTACGTCAGGTTTACTTGCAGATGTACCTGGAGTTTTTCCTTACTACTCCAAAGGTAATTTCTGGATATGAAATTCACATCCTCAGCTTCCCATTAAAGGCTGATGAAGAGAAAAGTCATTAAAAGTTCCCTGTGTAGAAAAGCCTGAGCTACCATGGCAAACAAGAAGAAAAGGAGTGGAATGGCTGGAGGCCATGAGTCCTGCAACGTGAGACACACAGACCACGTAGCTCCACACTGCCGAGGCACCCATGGCTCTGCTCAGGCCCAGTGGAGGGCTTTAAGGAGGCTGTCACAGGGCTGTTCCTGCCCTGCATTTGGACCTGGCAGCTCACTCAGTCTTCCTCGTGAATTTAGCCCAGAGTTATTTACAAGCGGAACTGATCCAAAGTGAGGATCACCAAGGAACTCAGCTGAGTTCCTCACTCAGTTTAGCATCCAGCAGTTTGGGTGCTGAGTGAGCACAGAGATTTACTACAGAAATTATGGATCAAACTCTTCCCAGAATTGCAGTCCCGAGCCAACCTGTGAGGCACAGCATGGCCTCATGGTCTTTTCCATGAAATACATATTTTATCTTTCCTCAGAATCAGCCTATTTAAAATGTTCAAAATGTTTAAAATGTTTTCTAAGTGGTCTTCAGCCACAGGGGATTTTAGGTTTATAATCTCCATGTGTTCAAAAACATAATTCAGCACACTGGAACACTGCATTCTCAGGGACTTGGCTGCAGGAGCAGAAAGTTGTCATAGAGGAAGAGATCCAAAAATGTCAAAGGTGATAAGGAGAGAGATGAGGCTGGAGATGTGGCAGAAGCACACTCAGGCAGTGCAGCCTTGGAGTCAGACAAAGCTGGGGATGGAGTGCCAGGTTACAGTTCTACTACAGCTTATCAGGGTGACTTTAGACAATTTTTCTGTTTATTTTGTGAAAAAGGAAGAAATCCTACACTGCCATGGGTGTGGTGTGCATAAGGCACTGTGACACCCAGCTGAGCAGCACCCCAGACATGGAATTGGGAATTCCTGGTAGCTGTGAGCTGGGCTCCTTCTGGGCCAGACAGGAGAATTGTTCACTTCCCAGCACAGCAGAGATAGTAGCATTACACAGCTTTTAGTTACATCAAGAACTGCAAATATGATGACTATTATTCTGAGCTATAGAAAAGCCTCCCCTATTTCAAATGTTTATCTCAGCTAAACAGAATGCTTTGAAGTCTTTGAATCCCTATTTCTCAGCTAAACTATGCAGACTTTCAAAGGCATCCATGGACTCAGGAAAGGGGAGAAAATGACAGATCCGAGCCCTCTCTCTGCTTTTCAACATTCACCCTGTGCAATAGATTTAAAGAAGTTGCAGGATCCAGGACAGCTCAAGAGTTCAAATTTTGCAACTTGAAATTCCAGTGTATTGCCCTTCTATCTCCTATCTGCATTTCAAATTGTATTTACCAAGTACTTCAAATTTTTCTATATAACAGGTTATTAATCTGACACATGATTTTGCAATACTTGTGCATTCAAATTCCTGCACAGTTTAGCAGATACATCTGACCTTGCTATTATCCTTCCTTTAGGAGATTTATACAGCATTCCTGCTTTGGAAAGATCATTAATTAGCATGCCAATAGAAAAAATGAAATTGCCTGCCATCTCCTATGTAAATGCTTTCCCATCTGTTCCTTTCTCATTTCCTCTGCACAGACTCTACCAAAGGTATCTTTAGTTTTTATACTGCTCTTAGAAAATAGTGCATTCATTGTTTTGCAATTTAAATCTGTTAAATTGTGCTGCATTGTGAAATGTGGCTCTATTAAAGTAATATATGGATTCATGCAGTCTCTTGGAATCTGAGCAAACTTCCAGCAAATTTTCTGGATGTCCCTTCTTTAATACCTATTAATTCAGCTTAAGGTCTAAAGAATCAGAGTTTTATATTTTTGCACCCAAGACTGCTACTAATAATAATCGTTAATTTTTTTTCTATTTATTAATTAATAACAACTTACAGCAGTATTCCTGCAACAGCCCAGTGAACTCCACCGGGCTTTCCACATGGTCCTGTAGCACACTCCACAGCTCTTTGTTCTGCTGCGATAAGAGAATTTTAGTCTGAGGTCCAAACCAATGGCCTGTGAAGCCCTTCAATATGCACTGAGCACTCACTTCCCAGTGTTATGCCCTCAAACCATGAGGAGCTCATGCAACACTCAGAAGAGCTCCTTGCACAATGTAAAAGGCCAAAAGTGTCCATCCCTGTTCCTAATTGCCATCCTCCACCAGAAAGGGAAGGAACCAACAAGGATCATCGAGTCCAACTCCTGGCCCTGTACAGGACCATCCCCAAGAATTCACCACGTGACCAAGAGCATTGTCAAAACACTTCTTGAACTCCATCAGGCTGGTGCTGTGACCACTGCCCTGGGGAGCCTGTTCCAGCGCCTAACCACCCCCTGGGTGAAAAACCTTTTTCTAACATCCAACCCANCAATAGCATCACATTTAAAAGCAGTGATTTTTAACTGGAATATTATTGTCAGTGTTTCTGATTTGGGAGTTCACGGTTTTATCTGACAGCTCGTCACTTCCCACCTGGGCAATGAAGCTTTGCATCATCACCACTGCAGGGTGCAGTGTGATTGTGTGCTCTGACTTTGCTTTATGTTTGCTCTTTATTCCTGGTTGAAAAGAGTTTCCGGCTCGCTTGTGTTCAGCAAAGTTTTGCACCACATTTCCCATGAATTTTCTGGACATGGAATTTTAAAAAGTAATTAGCCAAATATATTACTTAGTTGTCTTACTCATAAATATCAAATAGCAGCATAAAAGAAGCATATGCCGCTGTGGTTCTCCAACTGGGTGCCAGATGGCAATACTAAGATTCAGGCAGAATCTCTGTTAGAGTCAGTTGGGAATAAACCACCACTCAGATAACTTTCTTTGCAGTAGGAAACACAATTTCCAGAAAAATCAACATTTTCCTTGTGTCTTTTGGCTCACATATTTTAGTTTTTCATAACAGCACTACTGAAAGACAACATTCTGGTCTGTCAAAATGAAGGCAAACATCTTCATCTGGGTTAACTACACCCTGCTCTGCCCTCATCCTGACTGTTTGTCACAGGTCAGATGCCCAGTGTCCCCATTTCCATTGCAGACCTGGTTCCCAGGTGTCACAGTCTTGTCTGAGGTTGGTCTGACAGAACACCCAGCTGGCACAACACCCGTGTGTGTCCTGGATGTGCCTGGGCGTGGGATCAAGCACACAGCCCCTGTACAATAACGTTTGAATGCACCCATCATCATTCACTCCAGAACCTGAAAAAAAGCTGGTTTAAGGCCACTGAGATACTTCCCTTCAGCCAAACAAAATGTCTTGCTTGTCAAATCAGAAATATCAGAGGTTCTGATTTTCCAGCCAGGTGTACACCACTGCCGAGGGAATGGGAAGATTCTCTGGTGTTTATACCTCCAGATAAGACAGGATGTCTTTTTGGATGACAAATTGCAAGAATTGCAGGGTTTGACCCAGAAACAGGTGAAATTAAAAAGGAAAAAAATAAAGTTACATGATCCCATGGCTTTTTGTGGATTTTAATCTTATAAAAAATAGGAACTTGTAAAGCCCTACACCTCAAAATAAGTTAAAAACAGGAACCACAAATAACCTGCAAGGGAAGACAATGTTTTTAATGAGGTTTACTAAGCTTATTCTAGGGTGACATGTGGAAAATGCAGTGACAAGTCTTCCAAGCTTTGATCACAAATGTGACAACTCCTGGCCAGACAGCTTATCTTGTTTATCTTGTCTGGTAGCTGGCTCATTAGGCTACTCACTATCACACTGCCTGAACCCAAATTTAAATTCTTAAAATTGTTGGGCAAAGTTATGGATTTGGATTGTTTTGTAACTGCAGCATGGCATGGTTTTTTCATGTATGAGAAACAGTTCAATGATTTTGAGCTTCCTGCCATTTGGAACTTGCTGCAGAGCTTGTGCACTGCTTTGTTTGCCTTTCCCTGTACAATCTTTGCCTCTTCTTGCAGGTGTCATCTTCCTAAAAGTTTAATATCTCATTCAAGTTCATTTTTAACTTCTTTAAAACTCTGCTTTTCCCGACTGAAGAGAGGAGCTCTGCCAGCTCCACACACAAACAATGTCACACCAGGTTTCTCCTCTTTCTTATCAGTGTTACAAGGAAGGTACTTTCTGCTGCTATTCATCGTCATTGCTTTCCTTGAGTGTTTAACCACTTCCATTTCCTTTTCTCCCCTGCACAGACACAGTGTTTTGTTTTGAATAAGAAAGCCCAGCAGAGAGTCTTCATTAATTCAAAAGCCTTTCGAAAAAGGGCCTTATATTTTAACTTCAGTCACTCTAGCCAAAGGCAACACTGGGAACTTCAAGGAAGAAGTACCTATTCAAGTTCTTAAGAATAACCTTCATCTAATGTTACCTCCCGTTTCTCCCTATCAGAGTAAAGAAGAAAACATTTTCGTTTTGCAGTGAACAGATTATGTTTTTATGATAAGCTCATTAGAAAATGAGTCTGCTCTCCTAGAGTAGTTTTGTTCTGCATGTCCTTGATTTCCTAAAGTCCTTTACTGGGAGAATAGAGAAAATTTGACGTGACAAACCAATTGAGCTGGCTGCAGCCATGACATTCCACTGATTGTCTGCACCATGCACACCACGGCTGTGAACATTCATTCTGCATTCGGAGGTGCAAATGCGTTGGGAAATCACTCTTTAACATACCAATATAAATCTTCACCTTCCTTTTCACCCCCAAATACACAAGCCTTCAGTAGCTTTGGACCCTGGAGTCCTCTGTACCACAAAGCAGCCTACTTTCAACACCTTTCTCTCAACAAATGAAATGAAGAGGACTGGAGTTATTGAACTTTCTGTATTCTAAGCAGGAAACTGATTAGTCAGATGTGCCAAAGAACAGGGAACATGAAGTAATCTCAGATGGTGTTGACAGAGCCTCCAGAATATCTCTAGAATCACAGCAGTTGCGATCACAACACATCATGTCTCACTGTGACCCCATCCATTCCGCTCTCAGGAGATACCAGAGGGGCCTGGAGGGAGACATAGGATCTGTAATGATGCTACAGCAGAAGGAGGGTGCTGTGTGGTGTTTTGGGCCATCTGCTCTCCTAGGTTGTTCTCTGCCTGTCTCATGAAGACACAGCAAAGCATCCAAAGATACCAGAGTAGTACAGTGTCACCTTTCCTTCAAAACTACACAATGATTTTGCAGAAGTCGGGAGTAAAAAGTACTTCTCCTGGATATTTTGGCTTCATATAAAAATAGCATTGTACAGTGTCTCATACAAATAAATTGCATATTTTATATCTTATATTTTGTAGTTGGTTTCTTTCTTCTTTTAGCAAGTGTTTGCATTTGAAGAAAAATGTTGCATTTCCAGAGCAGCACAGCACAAGCACCAGCCTAACTTTTCAGCTGAATGTCACTTCACCATATACAGACAAGAAAGCCAAAACCATTTGGGCTGCACCAGAGACTGAACTGCAGCATCCAGGACCTGAAAACTTCCCTGGAGTTGATGCACGCTCTCCACATAAGAGAACATCCTTCAATACACTCATGTGCGTGGCTGGCACACAGAGCAGGACACGTTATCATCTCTGACTCATCCATTACAGCAACACACACCAAAAAGTTTTCCTTCTGCAAAGGAAGGACAGGAGTGATTCGTGACTCTCTGATAAAATTCTCCACACTGAAACATGTTGAGGAAAGAGTAGGCACCATCTCTACTTTTATTTAACAGGGTGGGGATGTAGCCACAGTGGCCAAGACATCAGTTTTAAGCTACACGCAAAAGACATAGCTGGGAATAGACACTGCAAGGGGCACTCACTGCAGATGCCTCAGGAGAGTCTGTAAAATCCAGCATTGTGCAGTGGGGATGCCAGGCAATCCCACAGATAACTGGAGGAATGCAGCAAAGAAAGGCAGGTTCCCTCCCCAGATGCCAGTGGTCCCAGACCCTGGTGCATCAACAGACTCTGCAAAACCTGGTCCCCACTCTGAAGGTTTGGCTGTCTGAAGGTTTGGCTGTCTGAAGGTTTGGCTGGCCCCAGGCCAGCTCAGATATGGCATGGCTACAATCTGGGACAAGGCTACTGGGAAAGGGGCTGTGAGACCATCTGGGAGAGGCTCCACCAGGGGCTGACCCCTTCACCTGGGAGAGGCCTGTGCTCCAGCCCTTGCTCCGGGCCCTTGGCTGAGTGATGCTGTAGCTATGCCTGAGCCCAGCCATGCTGATTGGAATTCTGGCTTGACTGTGGACCTATCTTATCCTATAGATGTGCCTGGAGATCTGTCCTGTTGGCAGACCCTGGCTGCCATCCCTGGGCCAGCTCTGCTTGCCTTGCTCTGCCCTGCCTGCCCCACTGACTCCCCAGCTCCTGGATGACTTTCCCTTTCTGAGCAAACCCACTGTGGCTTCTCCCCAACATACTCCCTCTAACAGGATCCCACAGCCACCTCCTGCTTAAAACCAGGGATGTATCACTTCAGAATGGATTCAGAAATTGTCTAATAATGCATAAAAATAGCTTTTATATCTCAAAAGTGCATTTCTAGAATTCCCAAGCACCTACCAATTCAAATGGCCATTTACATAAGTACCACGGGGTAGTGAGACATAAAACCACTCAAAATTTTTTCGGCATTCAAAAGCACCTCAGAGGCTTTAGAAATTCACCTGCCTACCTCACGTTCAAAGAAAATAATCTCACAGGTTTCAACATTGTATTTAAACTGAGCATTCAGTTTTATTTCCCCTTTGAATGGAAACAATAGATGCCAGAGGAGGAGCATGTGAATGTCACATCACAAACCCTCCTCCTGCCTGCATTTCAAGGACAACTAGAAAGAGCTTGGTCCCTCGCTGACCTCAATACTCACAGTCTGAAAAGAACTATCACAGCCCTCAAAGCAGACCAAACAGCTGAACAACAAAGAACCTCGAAAGTAGGAAATCACTCTTTTTCATAATGGCCACATGCAAATCAAAAGTCTTTGATACTCATGGTGATGTTTAAATTCACTTAAGCATTGTGGCGATCAAATTTCAAGTTCCATGAATGGGAAATACTAAAAAAGCATTCAGCATCACCTCAGTGTCCCTGAACCTTTACATCTCACAAGACTCATTGTCCACTTCATTGCAGAGCTGCAATGAATATGGGATGAGGGGGCTCAATCCACCACCAACCCACCATCAGAAAAGCTGGTGGTTTTAAACTGAACTGACTTCAGGAAATAGTTTCACTTGAATCAACAGTGCCTAAGAAAAGTAAAGAAAGCAATACAGAACTGGTAGGGTCCTGCGTTATCTACTGTATCCTTCAGATGCTCCAGGGCAGACAATTCTCTTGTTCTTTACATTTTTTAATATGCAAATGTACTATTATTTAGCAGACTGATAGTTCTGCAAACAAGCTACTCATCCAAAAAAATGCAATTACTTACACAAGGGATAATTAATGATCGTTATAATTTTGCCCAGAGCCCTTTCTGAAATTAGAGCCTGTGGACCAGTTGTCATGTAAATATCTACCAGGAGGCACTACTTGCCATTAAGTCCTATCATTAAATAAAATAAAAAAATCAGACAGAAGACTAGAGAAGAACAAAGGGACGTGGAAAAAAGTGACTTCCCAAGGATAGCTGCAGAGCACATATGTCCTGCAACATAAACCTTCATCTTCCCTGCCTCCATCTCTCTTCCTGTATGTAAATAGACTCTGCATTTTGAGCATTTGTTGCATTCTAACATCATTACTGATAACTGTGGAGAAGCCCAGAGCACAATCTGTTCCTACTGAACTTCCCTTAATTATCACTAGATGTAGTCTTAATGGATTGCCTGGAAGTGTCAGTAAAAATGAGAGAAAGGACTGTGGTTCAATGAGGTTAAACTTAAATTAAAATCAGGGCCTTTATAAAGGATCTGAGAAAGACAGAAAGGTTCATTCTTTCCTGGTTTTACACTTTTTCATTAAACATTAAACATGGCTTGTAAAGCATCTTGCAGCACCTTTGAGTTCCTCATTCACTCACTCTTCAGGCTGAACTGAGCTTGCAAGAGAGGCAGCTAACACAACAGAAAGCCAGTCACCACTTCTCAGGGCAATTTAAGGATGAGCAGGAGTTTCCTCTCTCCCCAAAAGCCTTCCAAGCCTCACAATACAAAGAGTGAGAGGCAGCCACAATGATGCATGCACGGAGCAGCGGGGTGGCAGTGCCCGCTTGCTCGCAAAAGTGGGGGAAAAAAGGATGAAGAAAGAGGATTTCTGAGGAGAACTGCGACTAATGGAGGCAAAGAGATCCAAAAGTGTGGAGTCGTGCTGTTGAGTCAGTAATTCTCAATCATCTGCAGACATTTTTATAGCTAGAAAAATACATCCTAAACAGGTTAAAGTACCCCCTGCGACAAAAGCAGGCGCTGCTTGAAACAGGGATGGCTCATTTTCCCCGTTACACCTGTTACTTTCACTGGAGTCTAATCAGTATTTAACACTCTACCAAACAGGGCAGAAACAATGCTTTCCTGTTTCGTGTCCCTAGGCAGAGCTGTGATTAGTGACGTTTTCAGGTTGCTGTCACATTTATTTCACTAGTATGAAATAGCGCTGCAACTCTCCTTCGGAGGTGCTGTTTCCAGCTGCAAGGGCTGTAAAAAAACCCAAAATATGTAATCTAAGCAAAACCACTGAATTCATCCTCAATGTGTAGGTGTCTGTGAGACAACAGAGTGGGGGAAGACCTGTTCTGGTCTCCTCAAAAGATTCTCAGCTGTAAAATAAACTCTGAACTGGGACAATCACTTCATTAACTGTTTCACTTTTGATGAATTTTAAATGAAAACAGCAAGTGTAATTATCATACAGTACCCAAATCCCTCACAGGCATTCTTCAGGCCAAATGCCCTATTTATTGCCACTTCCACTATGACAACCTCCACAAGGCTATAATGAACTGCATCTGCAGAGTCTCATGCAATGCTAAAACCAAAAAAGGTAGAGAGGATTATGCAGCATTTGGGGTGGGATTGGCCTTGCAGAGAGATGCCTGAGTGTGACCACACAAACCACATCTCCAGGTTCCCACTACAGACCATGGAGATACAGTCAATGTAATTAATGAAGTCCCAGGAACAGTTCAATTGATGAGACATAGATTTCTGTTTTGGGGTGATCTGAATTCTTCTGACTCCACTAATTCAGGTAACAACCTCTACTGTCATGGGAACTTGGTGGGCTGGCTCACGTAGAGGTGCCTACAGTTCAGATTTCATCCTTAGGGTTTGTTTCAGTTGCCTAAATGCAGGTAATGGCACCATCCAACAAACTGTAAGGAGGGCAGAGCTCCAGCTGTTTCCTGTGAAGGGCTTGTTTCTTGGAAGATGGCCTTTGCTATTCAATTGCACTGTTTAGCAACCTTATGACCTTCCTAGTGCATTAGTATCAAACTCGAATGTCCGCTATTTAATTTTTTAAAAAATACCTTTTTCATCACTCTTGGAGCTGTAGCGAAAAGTTCTCCACTGGGTGGAGTAAAACCAAAATTTCTGCCGTCAAATTTTCAGTCTAGTTTATCTCTGAAGTACAAGCCAATGCCAGGGCAGGTCAATGAGCAGAATTACAATTTATTATGTGAACATCTATTTAAGTGGCTCTCAAACTATCATCTGAACCATGCAAATGTCCTGAAAGGTATTGTTACATGCTTCACCATAAAATCTCTGAATCTGTCAGATTTAAGGTTGTTGATAGGCTTCTATTAGAGAAGTATGGTTTGCCAGTGATCCCTAAGCTTAGAAACTGCTGCTCTTCCTTAATTCTTATAGAAAACAAATAAAATTGAAAAAAAAAATCTCCTTGCTATGTTTGCCCAGCAACTGAGGAAGGCGATTGGGCTTTTTCAAATATCTGGATTTCTATGAATGTTGCTTTACATCAAGAAGGAGTTAGGTAACATGGTAACCTCAATGGTCAAGGAAAATGCATGGATAAAAGCTCACTGATTCCAAATGTTAAAAAAGGCAGGTTCATCAAAATGACTGTCAGGAATAGAACCCACCCACAGAATGGTGAGTTTGTCTGAGTTTTACTCTTTTATCTGTATTGTCTAGGTAGTGCTCTGGTCTGGTTTTTCTTGAAACATCTGTAGATAAAACACATTTTATCTGGTTGCAATGACATTGTTGCTCTTTATCTCTGTGCTTTGTCTGGAGGTGTGCCAGGGAAATGTCACTACATCATTTGCAATGACGCATGGTCACATAAACTCCAGTGCCCTGAAGCTTATCCTTTACAGTTGTATATGCAGACATCAAGGACTCCTGAAAGAAACAGCAGAGTCAGAGCCTATGATTCTGAAAAATAGGGATCTTCTACTTGGTATCCTATGGCTTTATTTGAACTTGTTACTTGGGCCTCAGAAGCAGAGGTTATTTTGAAAACCACTTCTTGTTGTCTCGCCACAGAACAAGTAATGCTGTGCTTTCATTTGTTTGCTTAACAGAGGTGTGGAGATCAAATACACAAAGAATGGAAAGACACATCTCCTTTTTCTAACAAAACACATGGAGAAAAATTAAACTTATGGAAAAAAGAATTAATAAAATTCAAATTTCCCAGCTATTGGGTTGATTTATGTTTACAGACCTACTGTCAAGGGCTGCTGCCTGTACATTATTTTTTTGTCCTGAGCAGTGTCTAATTTCTTCTGTGGGATTTCCAGGATCAGAAGCTACCACCTGGGTGGAAGCAGGCTACAAACTCACACCATTTGTAGCTGGTAGGAGCCAGATTAACCTCAGTATGTTCTACATTACTCTATTGCATTAGGAATACCAAAAGTATTAGAAACTCAGAAATCAGTATCTGTGTAAAGACATGCCACCAAAATATACTCCAACTGTAGCAGCACAAAGAGTATAACCCACTTCTAGGTTTGTTAGTTTTTGAAAAAGAACCTAGAGGAAGGTGCTGCAGGAGCAAACCACTTTGAGAGCAGCATTTTCTATATCCTAACAGTCCCATCAAGAAGAGCCTATCAAGAAGAAAGGCATCACTTGAAAGCAGATGAAAGCATGATAAATAACTGACTTTATAATGAATTTTTTATGCTTAGTAAAGTACCAGAACTGTCACAAAAATATTTTGGAAAACCATTATATCCATTCAGTTTAATTAAATGCCTAACCTAACTGAGAGAATTCACTGTCTAGTTCCAGATGGTATCTGATATGGATTGACTTTTATATTAGAAAGAGTGATTGTTAAAATATACTGGTTTTAATGAACCAACCCTTCAGATACTTTTAAAATAGTATTGCTGGTAATGTTGGCACTTTTCTATAAAGAAAATCCAATCCATATGAGAAAAGAATAAAGTCAAAGGTCTACCAGCCTAAACAAACCCCACCTCAATCAAACATAGTAAATACAAATAAAAACCTTAATCAGAGATTATTTTTCCATTTAGTCTCAATTGAGGGGGTAACTCCTTAGAGAAAGCAACTGAAGTAAGAGCTACTTCCCCCCAGCCCCAGGGAAATGTTCTCTGATCTGACAAACCATGTGTGCAGTTTTTACTTAGGTCTACATGGGAAGATACTGGAAGTGAAGACTGAGTATTTCACAGCTAGAAAATTCCTGGCACTCTCTGGGAAGCCACGAAATAACATTGAATTTGCTGCAAGGACAGTTTAATTCTTCATTTTTTCTCATCTCCTCTGTGAAGAGGGAGTTGTTGTGTTACTAATACGATGCTGTCCTTGGTCTCCTGGCAATGCCACTTGTCCTGCTGCACCCCTGCTAGGGTGGGGAGCAAAGTTAATCACAGTTTATACATAAAGGGGAACAGGCTGGAGGAAGCTGCCAGACACACCAGTGAGGGCAGAGGTAATTAATGATCTGGAATATCAGAGATAGAAACAACTCCATGGGTGATATAGGCAGGGTGGAGCTTCAAAAGGGGAAAAGCTTGAGCTCTCCACCTCCTCATCCCTGATGTGATTGGTGTGCTGTTCTCAGAGCTTCCCTGCAGCTCCCTAAATGTGGCACCTGACACAGACAGGGCAAATGCACAGACCCACAGATGGGTGCAGTGGGGTGGAAACAAGGCTAAAATTTCCACAGCTCCTGCAGGAAGTCTGTGCCTGGTTGTTAAGGACTGTCATCAGATGGTGGTGGGACACTAAGGGTGGAATTCAACTTGCAAATTAAAATACCTAAAATTAAGGGTCTATATTAACCTGAAAATCATTATTTCTCTAGGCACAATTGGCTGTGTTGGCTGGATAGGCACAGGATGTAATGGGAGTTTAGACAGTCCTGCAGACATTGATATTTACGTGTCTTAATCTATGAATTTAATCCCCCTCCAGAACCTAATAATATTACCAAATGGGCTGACACATATGGCATGGAGTGGCTTTCAGAGCAGGCATCCAGGAAGACTGCAGTGACCAGACAACTACACTATTTCCCAACTCCTGTTAAAATTCTGTAAGAAAATAGAAAAAAATAAATCATGTTTAAAAGGACAGTACATTTTTTGTCCAGCCACAATACCACACAGGAAGGATACATGATCATATTTACAACTACAAACCAGACTTACCTACTTAGCATTTCTTTTTCTAAAACTTTAGCACTTAGGCCGCTGCAAAGGAGCTATGCTGCATCTGTATTTTGATTCTTTAGTTTTGCTTTCCCTGGTATGTTTTAAAGTCCGTATTGGAAGTTATTGGGGTGAATACAAGGATGTCAGGTGAGAGCTTAATGACCTTTGCATGCAGGAATTCAGATACGATAATCCTTTCTGCCCCGAACATCTATAAATGTGATTATACTCATGGTGAATCATATGGTCAGCTAAAGGATGGAGAGGCCAAAAGTTGACACACTGTTTGTGACTTACAAAATCTCTTGACTTTGAAGTTACTTCTTTAATATGTAATTGGATCTAAGGTGTTTCATCTTATCTTCCCAAATCCCTCTGTTTACTTTCAGTACAATCTACATCTGCAAGCTGTAAAATGGATTTGATGCTGATGTTCCATTTTTGACAGAAAATCTCCTGTCCCACTTCTCAGGCATTCTTACAGAAATGTAAAATGAATATCCAGAGAATGCCTTAAGTCAACAGGATTAAGGACTGTCAAGTGCACTGCTTAGTCCTATCTACGTGCTAAGGATTTTATTGCACTTTCATGAGAATATTTGCACTGGCAGTTAGGGATGTCTCTAGGGTTTAGCTTTTTTTTCTCTTTAATAATAGCTAGGGAGGTAAAAGAACTGCCAGTTGGGATAAGAAATTGAACTCCTGCCTCCCCAGATCTCCACTGTCAGTTTAATTGAGTTCATTGCACAACCTTTAATCTGACATCCCTTACACTCAGCAGTGCATTATTTTACTAACCCCTTAATTATCAGTGTGTACCAGTGCTGACGACTCGGACACCGTGACCAGGCATCACACTGCTCCCTGGGGAAACCACCGCAGTGCAGGGAGATCCATGACCTCGAGAGACTGAAAGGGAAGGTGGCAAGGTGAAGCAGGGAAGGAACTTGTCTTTTGGGGCTAGATGAGCCAAAGGAGGCAGCAGATATCAGGCCAGCAAAAGAGCATGGCAGCCACCAAGGAAGAATAAGCACTCAAAAAACAGAGCAGTGTCGGAGAAACAGGCAGAAAATAGGGAATGATAGAGAAGATATAGAAATTAAGAATAACAAGCTGATGAAAAAAAAGCCTGACAGGCAGAAACCTGGCCTTAATAAATCCCATCATGTTGGCGTGGTAGAAACAGAAGGCAAATGATGCAGACTCTGCCCCAATAAAATGAAAATCTGCGTTTAATTCAGACACATGTAGAGAAGTATGGGAAGCACCTTCTGCACTTTGGTACTCTACAGCCCAAGAGTGTGTAGGGAACTAGGATTCAGAGGGATGTCTGATGGAAACATACGTAATATACTAATCTTGAAACACTTCCAAAGATAAAAAATAGAAAGAAAAATCAAAGAAAAAAATCCACAAGGGAACTTAAAAAAATAATCCAATAAAACATTTCCAATATAAGTAGTAGGGATTTTTTTTTAAAAAAGATAATTTCTGTGTTAATATTTCAGACAAAAATCAAGATTTTAGAAAAAATCATAGTGAAGCACAAAGTTTCCCTTTTTTCTACCCTCTTCCTAATCTTCCCCTTTATTCTGTCTTCCCTTCTTCCTCTCTTTCCCTCTCTTCCAATAAATCTGAAAAAAGGGAAGAAGGCACAAACCAATCTTTTCTCAACTCCAGAGAGGTGGTGGCAGAGAGAAAGGAAAGACCAGAACATTGGAACAAAAATGCCGTGGTTAGTTTGGAAAAGGTATAAAACTTTATGGCCAACTCAAGTAAAAAGGACGGGAAAGGGAGGGAGAGAGATGGAATTTCTTCTCCACAACAAAGTGCAAATCACTTCCTTTATATGTTTCCAGCCCACACAAACAATTAGCCTATTTAGAGACAAGAATAAGGCCTAATTTATTAATAAAAGATATCAAATCTGCTAGTATTATATCTGTGTTTTATTACCATGAAGCAGTACAGTTGCAGATCTTACAATTTACTTAACATCAAAGAGTAATTTTGAATAGTGGATTATGTATTGAATGCTTCTACCTCCATCCAAAAGGCCAGTTTGTTCAAGGATGAGGAATAACACACCAGAAAATTGATAGAGCTTTTATGGGATGCAATAACAAGGAAGGATTGCATTGACTTGGCCCCATTTAGAGTCTGAGTTTATAAAGCAGTACTGGGCTGTGAAAGAGCAGGACAAAAGAATTTAAAAGTCTGAATCTCTGCTGAATGTTTCATACATATGGAGGAACCTGGGGGAAGGAGGATCTAACAAGGTCTCCTGGCCTGCCAGTGCTTGTGTTCTAATCAGAGAAAACACAGAAAGTCACCAGGAGAAACGCACGGTCTCAGAGTCCAGCTCTCCAGGGCAGGGACCATCTGTCTGCTCTGTGCTTGTACAGAACCAAGCCTGGTGGGGTCTTTGTTAGAAAAGTTAAAAAATTATATTGGCTTTTACCTGAAGGTAATTTAGACGCTGTATTTTAGGAATACCGATGGGCAAACGATGACCTTGACTGCTTTATTAAGTTACCATGCCCATGGACTAATGGTTCTGGCAGCCAGGATTTTCCTGTTCTGGAAACATTTGCATTTAACCAAAGGACATGCCATTTTCTGGGACTTTAATGCTCTGTAAGAATATAACCCAAAGCACTATGGTGTTATTGTCTTTTCTAATTCTAATTAAATATCACTGTCTTGCTTGACTGTGAAAAAATTGGAGATTTCATCCTTCTCAGCTGTTACTACCAGAGATGGAGAGAACTAGAAGGAAATCATCAAAGAAACAAGATCTGACATCTATAAAGCAGAGAAGAAAAACTGAAGTGCTGTATAGCGTGAGACGCCTTTATCTAGCTGCCAGCTTCTTTGATGAGTTCACTCGGAGAATTTACACTGAACTGGGGCTGAAGGTTTTGTTTCTTAAACATCCCCTTCACTCAAGTCAGACTGTCTCAGTGCAGCTCCCACTTGGGCCCTGTTCATTACCAGAGGAAGAAGGAAGGAAGGAAAAACCCTCCCATTGTCCTAATCTGGATTTATGACTCACTGCTCTCCTTAAGCAGGCAGCTGTCAGAAATGCTGTAAGGTTTATCTCAGTCTCCTCCCACGGAGACAGATGCTGACCATCACGTAACCCATTCAAAGATGGGCACGATAGTAGAGTTGGAATGTAATTAAAATCCCCAAACAAGGCAGGATTCCTCCTCCTGTTGTAAATTGCCACCTTTGATGTTGTTTCTAAAGATGATCAAGTATCTTCGAGGCTTTGGAAAGTCACAAAGTGGAAAATGTGTTGACTGCCAATACAACATGGGTTACAAACATCTTTAACAGAAGGCAGAAGGGTGGATTTGTCTCACCACAATTCTTGGCTTAGGTGCAGTAATTATGCTGAAAGATACAAAGTGCTCTCATGGAAGTTACTTTTTAAAAAGGTTTGTAGTTTTTAGGGCAAACAAGTACAACAGAAAGGGCCCTCTAATACAAATGGAGTACATCCAGTTGGGTAAAAAAGCCAGCTCAAGTCAATAGGCAGTGGAGCAGTCTGGGTGAAGCAGATACAAATGTTTAAAAGTCCCAAATTTGGCAAATCTGTCACAAGACCACGTGTGGAGCAAGAGGGGTCAGATCCTTCTCTGAGCAGCTGTCAAGGGACAGCTGTCAAGGGACAGCCCAGGCTCTTCTGGCACACACAGAAAAAGCATTTCACAGCTCAGATGAGGAGTCGGCACAGGGAAAAATTTGGGGTTCACTTTTTGCTTCCAAGACACACTTGTTCTTCCCCTTCAGATATTCCAGTCATGCTGTTGGAGAAAATCTGGTACATCAGACTTTCTTCCAAAGGGACCAGAGGTTTGTTCATACCGGTTGCACATTCTTTGCACCTTTTTAAGTCAAAGTAGACAAAGTAATAGGCCATCAGCAATGGCAGACTTAAAACAGCACATCATCATGCTCTCAACATAATTATTTCATCAGAGGGAGCTTAACTGAATTGATAGGTGTGCAGTGCATGAATATGAGCCTATGACAGCGTGTTTTGATCACATTTTACCCTATAAGTGCCTGCTGTATGAATTTCAGAAGCTTTTCAGACATCTGTTTCACTGAAGTGGAATCTGCTGTGATTTGTTGTGGTTCTCCTTGTGGTTTTCTTTTTTTCAGAAGGAATTCTTTATTTTTGATGGAATAAGACTATGCTGAGATTTTTAGGAAAAAATATTTCTTTACCATTAAGCTATGAGGTATGAAGTATGGCTCTCCAAATTAAGTATCTGCCATAATCTGTGCTTTAGTTACTTTTCATATTTGCATTGCTCTGAATGCAAACATCAAAAGTGAGATCCGTGTGTTTCTAATGGTGCTGCAACCATTTCTGTACCCTGACCATTAAGAGTCATAAAAGAGTGGTCTAAGAATGCTCTCCACAGTAAGAGTGACAAACCTCAATTGATAAAAGAGGTTACAAACAGAAATAAATTCTTTCCTGTTTTAGAGGAGGCACAAAGTACTCAATCTTGTTCAGACCACAATGAGAATTTCGTGTTGGAAGTAAGGACTTTCAAGATTGAACCAAGAAAATACTCTTCCTCATTTTCCTTTTGTTAAGCTTTCTCCACTCTGTTTCTACAGAAAGCATGAGGTACGCCTGAGTAGAAATAAATACATCAGTATGGCCAAAGTGCTTCCAATTTGATGTGTGTGTGTTTTTCTGACTAGTGGCAGATAGGGAAAAAAATGCCCACGCCTGCATTTATTTTGATCAATAGCACTGCAAAACTTTATAAAATCCCTCTTTCATCTGAACATGCCCTTGAATGAAGAAAATATAATAAAAGAGGAATCAAGTTCCTTCTGTGACAAAGCTGTGAAATAACATTCTTTATTACTTGTTCTGCCAAAGGAGATTGCAACCTCTGTATTTTAGAGTCTGTTTCGGATATTTCAGACCACATGTGTGTTTAAATATCTTTTAGGCTCCAAATAATAATAATAATAATAATAATAATAATAATAATAATAATAATAACAACAACAATAATGACAAAAGCAAACCTATTTTTTTTATATACTAAAATACAACTATTGAACCATGACTTGCTTGCAGGTAAATTAAAGCACAAATTAACAGAATTAGGCATGAGCTTAAATACTGCGGATTTCAAAGGGACAGAAGCCCATCTTCAGACATGAGTAATTCCCCTTGCTGGGCTTATGATGACAAATGCATGTTACAATTCCATGATTTATCAAGATCAAACTACATTTGGGAAAGGAACAACTGTGTGCATTTCAGTGTATTTGATTTCATAAACACCAACTTCTCTTGATGTGTGTGGAATACATTTAGTAGACTGAGAACTTCAATGATGAGGATGCCGTAAATCAGCAGCTCAATCAATGATACTAACACAAGTCCCTTCTATAATGAGGCTTTACAGAGATTTCTGTTTAGTGATTTATATCTCAATATCAGGTTGTGGCAAAGGTATGGAGTTTAGATCCAGGCTTTAATGTATAAAGAACCAGGGGTGTTTCTCATATCTATGCTTAAGTTTAGAAGAAATGATTGAGTGCATGACCCAAATCCATAGAGGCTTTCTGCTTCCAGTGCTCTGAATCATTAGTCCTTCAAAGGTATTAAATTTTAAGGTTTACTAGTAAGAGAATGAAAATACCTAATTTATTTCCACATTTTCAAGCTCATATTTAAACTTCAGGATATCATACCATTTCTGAAATGGAATGCATTTCAATTTCAAACAGAATTTCCACCATATAAAGATCTATGCTGTGTTATGCATTTGTTTTCTCCTAAACTGGAATGTTAAGAAAGGGACAGTCTACAAATGGAATTAGTTTTCTCTCTTTAAAATGTCATAAACTCCATCACTTTCTCAAAGTGTAGCCAGTATTGCAGCCTGAAGCTAGGACCAAAAGAATGACAGAACTGATTGTAGTTTTTTTTCATTTACTGATCAAACGAAATATTTTAGATTCAAACCAATTTTGGATCAGAACAGCTTTCTTTATTTTTCCCCACAAAAATGTATGTGTTTCAGTGTTTGCTGAACTCACCAGGGACCAGTGATGCACCTTATGCAGAAAACCTCTCTTTGTAAGACATCTGTAGGATGCAAATTGTAGCTATTTCTGATAATTATTAATAGTAAATTCTCTACTAAGGGCATAGAGATACTATAAAGTTGTTTAAACCTAGCCTCATGCCTTCCTTGTATATAGGGGGGAAATAAAACCACTTCTGTCCCTGTGTGGGGTTGCAGGTTAGATCTTTACCTTCACTGAAACATTGCCTGTGACCTCTACACATTTCAGCAGGCAAAGACTGCGAGTGATGATCATTCTCCAACACCCTTCACACGTCCTGCTACGAAGGGCATTAACTCCTCCTGCCAGTGGCTGGGAAAACAGAGGTGTATTGCCCAGCCTGGTGCATCCCTCGTCCCCAGGCTTTGCAAACATGGGTGCTTATATTGGGTATCTTATTTGGAGACTTCGGCCATAGCTGTTGTGGCTTCCTGTTATTTGCAACTTTCAAACTGGCTGCATTTCATTTTGTCCTAGTTTGGACAAATTTGGAGGAGAATATCCCCTGATAGAAGTCAGGTCGCAACCACCCCTCCCCCCCCAGGTTCGGGAAAAAATTTCTTCAAAGGAAAGTGAAAGAGATAACAGGCTATTTATTTAACAAACACACAGGTGGGGAATAATAATGCTAAATAATGAGATCTCTCTCTCTGTGGAGAGAAAACCTGAGAAGATTTCAGAGGTCCTCTGTAGGTGCGGTCTCTCCCCTCCTAGGAGCTGGTCGGCGAGGGGCCACCCCCCACCCCGGGCCTCCGGGAAAATTCTCCTGATGTGTTCAGATGTTGTTGAAACAGTCCAGAAGAGAAGAAAAGAGAAAAAAAACCCAAAAATCCTAGGAAAACGAAATTCAACCCTCCGTCTCTCGCTGGGAGAAAAAGAGCCGGAAAAAAAAAAACCAAGGGTACCGCAGAAACAGAGGAGCGTATCTCCGTGTCCTTGAAACAACTGCTTTGAAATGTTTTTTGTTTTCTGTCCTTCTCAGGCTCAGTTTAAAGACACAGAAAAGATTGGTGGGCATAGGGTAGCGATAGGGGATACACATTATAAAGTCACCCCACGACACATTTCTTTTCTCTACTCGTTTTGGTACAAGTTTCCCTTTGAAGAAGGCACCAGAACTGGTCACTGATACCAGCAGGACCACGTTTTCATTCACCATCTTTGGCATCACACAGTCCCACTCACACACACCCACCCAGAGGCTCACAGGAAAATGGCACCGAACAGAGCTAATTGCCATCTGGAAACCTGCAGCGCAAACTGCCCTTGTTAAATTATTTCAATTCAAGTTTCATGTTAGGCATAATATTTTTATTATGCAATAGTAGTATACAAAATTACATGCACTATAGTATGTATAGTTGCACTGTGTTTTGATTTTTTTAGTTACCTGTCACCAATCACTGAGCATCAGGCATCAACAACTGTAGGGTTTTTTCAAGCTTTTCAAAAAGCTTAATTATTCTTAGAATCACGTCTTTTTTCCTGCTAATAAACTTTTCTTTTTCTTACTGAAAATAAAGTCTATTCACTCTTATTTTGCTTCTGACCCACTACTCTTCATTTTCTAATAAGCTCTTCTGGACTGGAGATGCCTTGAAATCCTCTCCTTTTAAATCAAACAAATTCTGCCTTCAAACAAGCTTAGTTTAGTTTTGTTTAGTTTTTAAATCTTGTCATTCTTTCTTTCCTCTGGATTCTTTCTGATTTGTACTTATAGTTCTGAAACTGGGACTCAAATCACAAAAAAAAGTATTTATAGCAGAATAACTATTCCCCATATTCTATTAATGCTATTCTTATTAAAACTTCCCTCAAGAAATCCCTTACATCTTTACAACAGCATTAACCATGTCTATCTAATTTATGATCTAACACCGGTTCTTTCCGTGCTGCCCAGTGAAATATACCCCATTTTATATCTCTGTATTTGATTCCCTTCAGCCCTGCAGATAGTATTTTGGTTTATTTAACTGCATTTTAATGATTTTAGGCTGTTTGACAAGCAGGCCCATGCCACTCTGTATTCTAATCCTGCACTCTGCAGTGTCTGTAACCCAGCCCAGGCTGGCACCAGCAGGAAATGTCAGCAGGGCAGATTTTCCTCCATCAACTGAATCTGTGAAAATATTGACAACAAGTCCCAAGGCTTGATGCCTGGGTGCATTTCAGCTCTCCTAGCTCTACAGCAAACCATGAATAGGTTACTCTACTGCTTTTCAGGCATCTCTACACCCATTTTGAGATGATTGTACCCTAATGCATTTTCCTCTACAGCTTTTGGGAAGTGCCATTTGCAATGGTGTTGAAAGCCTTGCTGCATTCAAGACATGTCACACCTACCACTTTTTATCCACTTGGCAGATCCTGTCCTTTTACAGGACACCTGACAAATCCTCAGGGTCTATTTTTATCTCCTTATTATGCTTCACAGGGTTATTAATGAATAGATCCATTCTCCTTTGGGCTGTTAGAGTCAGCTTGACTGCTTGACCATTCTCTCAAGCTTCCGTGGTTCATTCCTCAAGTGTGACTCACTCTCACAGGTGATTTTAGCCAGATACTCCTAAACTAAATATGTTTGACTTATCCACACATTTTATAGTGTTTTCTCCTCCCCTTTTCTCTCCAGATCATCTGTCTCCTTGTTAAATTTAATCAATTTAATTAAAGGGTCACAAATTTATTTCAGAAGACTGAAATAAAGAATAAAAATTTCAGCCTTTTCTCAGCCATCTTGATTTTTCTTTCCACATTATGTAATTGGTTTCACTTTTTTTGCCTCTCACATGTTCCTAATGTATTCATAGTGGGGGTTTTGTTGTCTTTTAGGTGACTTGCTTGCTGCAAGTTATTCTGTGCCTCAGCTCAACTTCCTCTCTTTCCAAATTCTTGTGTATTCCTTCATGTTACCATTTGAAACAGTCTGGTCTGTGAGAGCTGAACCTTATGTAAATTTTTGCCCACACTAGAAAATACCAAAGAACCATCATGTCACAGAGTTTCCCCGACAGCATGTTCCAAGCAATCTGCTCGGATGCACAAATTTTTATGATCACAGAAATATCCCACCTGGGAGCCTGCCCTACCAGACCACACAATTCCACTGCAAAGAAAATTCAACTGATTTAAAAATCTGATCCAAAAGTGTGTTGTGGTTTGTTTTTTTTCTCCCTCAGTGCACCCAGTTGTGTTATTGCCAAGTCCTTTGTAAGTCAAAACACATGATGAGCCAAAGCCACAAGGAAAGCACTAAATGAGCTATCATTTGTGGCTTTCACATACCATTCTTTATTTCGATAATACAATTTAAAATTATAGTGGTGAACACGCGTAAATGTCAAGTATAATAGCATTTGGTGGCGAAATAAAACAGAAACTGGCAATCTAACTGTTAGGCTCTGCACTGGAGTCCTGTGCTACCTTTTGCTATTCAGCTCTTACAGCTGTGGGGAAGGGCTGTCTGTCAATAGAGCCGTGTGTTTTTGTCAACCTATTTGTCCTTCCGATCAAACCAACAGCAATTTAGGCTGATTGCTATGCAGCCCGAGTAAATTGGGCCCTGCTCTCCCAGACACTCTGGTGGCAGCTGCATTTCCATGGCTTCCTGCAGCACACCTGCAGAAGGACTGCAGTCCGATGGCTGCAGCGCTACAAAATACCATAATTAGACCATATTTACGGCTGAAACAGAACAGCTTAATTACAGGGGAACTGGGATTGGGCATTCATGGAGAGCTGGAATGTTACCTGACGCAAAAAGGTGAGTGCTGCTACTTCACATGCAAAGCAATCACTCCGACTACTTAACATGGTGATGGATTTTGCCATAACACACCCGCACGCTGCAACCAAGAACCCCGGCCTGAGACAGGAACGGAAATCCACAGCTCTCTCCAAGCATCCACGTGCTCCACGGCACCTGCACATATCCATTAGAGCCAGTCGGAAAGGGTTTGATTGAAAGGGAAAATCCTGCGCTTGTCTGTTCTTCCCCACCCTTTGGTAGCAGAGCAGCAGCGCCCAGCAGCGCTGTGAATCAGAGCCTCATTTACCGCCCACCGCTTAATGGAGCTGTTGCCTGGGATTGCTTTCAAGGGGAGGTGTTTGCTCTTAAATTGGGCTCTCAAACAAGCCGGGGTGGTCAGACAAGGGCACTGGCATATTGCAGGGGGAAGGGCACCTCCCGCCTTTAAAACTGCTGCTGGGTTTAGTCGGTTTTGAAAAATACTAATGAAAATTAACCAGATAACCTGGACCTTCATTCACATGCATGGAGATGGAAGCCTAATCATTGAGAAGTCTGGAGACCAGCATGAAGAAGTAAAAGAGGGTTCCAAGAGATTACAAAAAACCCACTGGGTTCACAGGAATAACTCACTGACTGATAATTCATCACTGGGAAATAAAATGCTTTGTTTCCAATAAACATCCTTGCCCTATGCAAAATGAAAGATGATCCTGAAAACAGCTGAAAGGAACATTTTTTAAAACCTATGAACACCAAAAATTGGTTTATTCCATTAATCCACACTGCAGGAAACAGCCTGACTTCATGCTATTGTTCATCCAATTGACATATCACTCTACTTTTAAGACTACTACTGCTTCATGGGGTTTACTCTGACCAGTGATAAATCCTTAAATGCAGTAGAAGTAGAGGAAGAAACAGTTCAAGGACTAAATAACTAAGCTTGATTTTGCAAGCAAATAGTCCTAGGTAACAAGTTAAAAAAAAAAAAAAAAGAGGAGACCTGTAATTATTTGATGTGGTGCACACATAATAGACTTTGAGGCAATTATTAAAGAAAATTCGGATGGCCAGAGTTCATTTCCTGTGCAAAGCTCCCACTCCCCTGAGACTGCAGGCAATTGGGCTACGTAGCCCCGAGCACAAACCTCAATAACTTCATCTTTGGGGATTTCAACCCATTTGATCACTTTAATAGAAAAAGTGATGTGACACCTCTTTGTAATCACCCGGGTTTCCTTATGTAAGTCACTCTGTGTCATGTGAGAGGTGTGACCCCACACCCCGTTCCAGTTTGTGTCACAAACTGGGCCCCCGCCATTTGAGAAACTTTGCATCTTTGCCTCTCAATATATCCCCTGGAAATAAATAATAAAATGCTCAGCACTTCTCAGGAGAAATGCTCTGATGCGAAAAGATGTACTGTACACCGTCTGCTCCCCGTTTCTCTCCAGTGCTTAAACCTGGGCAGAGATCTGAGAGAACAGCTGGAGCCCAGCTTAGTACTAAAACTGAGTATTTGCAATGCTAATCCATTGGATCCTGCATCTTTTGCACCCTCTCCAATTGTAAGTGGCTTCTGGAAAGAGGCTAAAGGAAAGGTAGGTATGAGCATGGCAGAATGAAAGCTATCAAGTAACAAGGGCTTGCTTAAAACAGAAGTTACTCCAGAAAGGGCTGTTGAAGAGAAGCTGTTCCAAATAACTCACCATGTGCACAGTCCTATACATATAAATATACAAAGTGTGTTTCAAGGACCCACTTGTGTGGGTCACACTTGTGTGACAACACAGAATACATTTGTGTATCCTGTACCAAGGACACTCTTGTGTATTCTTGGACCCACCCTGGAAGTGAGCAGGACCTAACCCTACAACAAGCAGAAAAAAAGATCTTGCTGATGACTTCTTTTCTTTTCATTTTTTAATTTTAAATTTCTAGTGCATAAACAGAACTTGGACCGTGCCCTGAGGTCCAGAAGAAGCCAGTGCCACAATGTGCTGGGCCTACATTTAAACAACATTAGACATAGCAGCAACAGTGTGGTACGAGAAGCTTGGAGCTGCAGCATGGCAAGGGCAAGCATCCGTATGCCTTGCCAGGAGCCTGGCAGATTTCCACTCCTCTCATGTGGGGATCAGCAGCTGTGGGATGAGCAGCTTGAGCTCAGCCTACCTGAGAAGCCAAGGGGGGGGTAAGTCAACAGAAAAACCCTCTGCTGTGATGAGACTACCGAGAGCCAGGAACAGAACCAGCCATGGGCCATTCCTATCTGAGCACCTTCTCTTTGATGCCAGGTTATGCCACGTTGTGGTTTAACCCCAACCCAGTGGAAAGGGCAGGAGAATCAGGAAAAAAGTAAAGGTCATGGGCTGAGATAAGAACAGTTTAATAGTTGAAATTAAGTAAAATATAATATTAACATCATAGTAGTAGTAGTAATAGTAACAATAATAATATAAAGAGGAAGAAGGGAGAGAAGTAAAACGTAAAAGAAACAAATGATGCTTAATACAATTGCTCACCACCTGCTGACCAATGCCAAACCTGTCCCTGAATCATGACTGGCCCCTCTCCTGAGTAACTCACCCAGTTTTTATACGGGACATGAGGTTCTCTGGTATGGAATATCCCTCTGGACAGTTGGGGTCACAGCTGTCCTGGCCATGCTCCCTCTTAGCTTTTTTTGCCCTTCCTCCATGGCAGAGCATGAGACACCGAAAATTCCTTGGCTTAGGGTAAGCACTACTTGGCAAACCAAAACATCAGTGTGTTATCAACATTATACTGGATCCAAAACACAGCTCTGCACCAGCTACTGAGAAAAAATGAACTCCATCACAGCTGAAACCAGGACACGCTGACATGAGCTTGCTTGTGTATCATATTTGTGTAAGGCTGTCTGCACCTCGTAGCTGACAGGAAACTAAACTGCTTCTGTCGTTTCTTTATTTCATTTTCCAGCAATTTTCCACCAGTGTATGTGGGAATTTAAAAGAGTGACAAACTCATTTTGGGTTTGTGCTGCAAACCCGATCAGCCGAGGTTTTGCTCACATACCACGACTGAAGAGATTTGGCAGAGACTCAAATCCAGCTGGTGCTGGATGGGGCTTGGGCAAGGGATGCACTTTGCAGCTGACCTGATAAACTGGCAGTCTTGGATGGCTGCATTTTATCTAATTTGCAAGAACTGCTATACAAAGCTTATTGGAATCATAAATTCTGGCTTTCTGGAGTCTTTGTTTCTATAGGTGATTTTGCATTTGGAATCTTCTTGAAATGTCTTGTTTCCCTAACCCAAAAGACAGTATGATTACAAACTCAGGGCTAGAAATCATTTGAGACTAGATTCCATAATAGAATACAGGAAACACAACTGCATTTCCCCTTCTGAACAGCGGGTTTCACAAAGACAGGACTCTACTTTTTCCCAACACATTTTTAGAAATCATGAATAATATGGATCAATATTCATAAAGAGTTTCTTTCTAAATATTTCAACACTTCATGTTCTTTTTCTGCCTTCTACAGATAGATAATTTGCTATCTATTTTTTACAGCTCTTTTATCCTTCCTCTTGCCCACTGACTTGGTTGCTACCTGCCTCTCTACCCTGTCTATATTTCTTTATCGCTTTAATTCTTTAGATGTAACCTTTAAAACTGAGCTCTTTGTATTTCTTTACTTCTTAGAGTGACACAGAAAGCAGCAGAAGTGGTAGAAGTTTTTTTCGGCGTTTCAACAGAGCCATCTGGAAATTTTAAAACATTTTTCTTTGCGAGAAAATTCTAACACATTGTTGCCTGCACTTCGCATATTGACAGACAACATCCAGCGACATCTGCTCAAGGGAGGTCTTAGGAATAAATGACTGGGTTAAGAAAAATGAAAAACCTGGTGGCAAGGGCAATTCTCTAGGTCACAACTTGCCTTCCAGTAGCTACTTTTCCATGGTCAAACTTCACTGCTCAGTCTGAAGGGACAACCCAGCCATGCTCAAACAGGAGAGGCTGACGTTATATGACAAGAGACAACTCGCAGGGTTTAAGACAGAAGACCAAGCCCCTGTAAGGTGAGCTCAATGTGAGGCACTCTCCAGGAGGCCTCACCTTGTACCTGCTCATGGGTGATGCAATGAGCACCAAGCGTTTCATGGAGAAGATGACTGATGAGCTGAGGGTCCCTGTGAACAGGTCTTTGGGTTGATTGTGACACACAGGTCATGATCTAGTATGTCCTATAATTTTAGGGAATTGTTTGTCTTCAGTTCTCTGGTATTTGACTGCCTCACCATTTGCAACGTATTTATTCTCTCCAAGATGCAAGGAACTGATAGTTACTCTTTGAAGGGTGAAAAAAAAGCAACTGAGAAATTAAGTGCACTGATCAACACTGTAAAAACAGTGAAACGGAGCACAAGGACTAATTTACTCACAATTAGCAGTTGCTTGGGGCCTGCAGGAGCATCTCTATCCATTGGCAAGAAAGAGAAGCATGGGAGCTGTAAGTCCCTTCCTGCAGGACCTGAGCAGACCATTCCTTTGAGTCTTGGCACTTGTTCCCTCTCCTTGCTCATCTCAATGATACCCTTTCAACACACACTCTGGAAAAGCCTTTAACGTTCACAGTTATTGGAAAGAATGCAGAAATCTCAGAGAAGAAAAGATGTGCAGAAAAGTGAGTAATGATTTTGTGTAGCTTTGATTTATTGACTAGTGGAAGTTATGTATGTATGGTTATTTAATGCCTGTGGCTGGCTCAGCAAATTTGTTACCTAATTCAGAGTGCTTAATGCTGAATGGCCATTACGTTGCTGTAGGTTTAATTAACTGGTGGGTGGACTATGTGTTTTAATATAGATGGAAGGTTTATTTGGTTTTCAGAAGCAAATGTTTTATTAATTTGCCTTTTTTTTTTGCATAGTGTCTCAGTATTGACTATAAAAAATGTCAGAACACACTAAAGTCTTCCTGTCATGGCCTTTTTCAGTAACAGTCATTTTATTTTCTTAGACAATTCAGAAATATTCTCTCTGAATCCCTATCCAGGCATAGTTAAAAAAAAAAAAAAAGGATTTTTGAATGCATTTATGTCATCAGAGCCTTTCACATTCATATTTAGTTGGTACCTTTCGAGATTTGCACTGAGCTGATCTGATGGTGGAGTGTCAGCCCAGACAACAGACACTGCTCGGGGTCTTAGGGCATGTTGGGTACAAACGAGGTGATGAGCTTGATGAGTTGACAGCCCCCTTTGCTTCCTGATTTTCATGTTTCTATTTAAGTGTGTGACTCAAACCTGCAATATTTTCACAATGACCCATGTGCCCATGACATTTAAGGGACAGCCACTCAGACTGCAGGTGGTTTGTGCTTTATGTCTGAACAAATGGAGCTATTCAATTTACCCTGCATCCAGCACTTCATTACATAAATCCTGAACTAATCTCCTCTTAGTCAGAAATTAGACCCTGAGCCACCTATCTGGAGAACATTTACTTTTGCAGCAGTGGGAAGCAGCAACTTGGAACAAAATTTTAAGCTGCTGAGTTATTTGGACAGGTCTAGAAAACAGCTCAAGGAATCTTTCTCCCCCACAAAGGTAGGCACACATGCATCTGATGCAGTGTCCCACAGGTGGTGACCACTGGCCCCCATTTCTCAGGAACACCCCTAGCTGGCTCACAGTAGCCATAAGGAAAGCCCTTGGCATGTGGATAAAGTTGTGGTTTATTCATCAGAAACTCTGCCCTTCTGTAATCCAGTGACTTCCCTCATCACCACCCTGATGATGAGAAAATCACACTGTTAAAATTCTAAAATCCATCTGCATCTCCTCACCACAGCACTCAGGACAGCACTGTGTCTCCTTATCAGCTTTCTCCAAGGGAGAACAAAAGCAGAGGGAATGTCACCATCTCCCCTGAGGCTGGCCTGTGGTGGGCAGCAGGGAGGAGCAGGACATGCACTCTGGAAGCACAGCAGCAAGATGTGAGAAGATCAGTTTCTCCATGGAATTAACCTCTTCAGAAGCACCTCTGGACTGGCTCCACACCAGTCCTGATTGCTGGGCTTTGCTTCAGCAGGTCTTGTGTGACTCCCAGCTGGCTAAGTGAGCACTAAAATATCATAAAAAGATTTGAAAAAGTGCTGTTCCTTTTTATACTGTGTCACTTCATTTAGTACTATGTATCATTTAGCATCATGTGTTTGCCACAAGTGCATCTGGTAGCAATTACTGTAGACATTTCCTATTACCTGAGGTAGACATTTTCTATTACCGGCTCCTCAGTGAAAGCCACTCTTAACAGTGCAAAGAGGTGTCAAGGAATCTGAGTTCTGCCCCATGGGGTTTCTTGGAAAGCACTGAAGTGGTTAACTTATGCAGCTCCAGTAAGAACCAAAGTGCTTTGCAACAAGAATATCATATAAACTCTACTCAGCGCAGGTATTTAATTGAGTCTTGCAAATTTTACTTGCCTGCTCAGCTGGGATGAGTAATTATTTTTGATAGATGAGTAAATTGCCATTAGTATTTCCATTCTGCTAAAGCTGGAAGATTAGTCTTTGTGGCCGAGCTGATAAATTTCCATTACAGTTTTGCAAGTCCGAATGAATGGATGTAGCTGTACTTTCAAAACCAGACACAAAACCTGTCCTGATGGGTACAGCCTCAACCCTTACTCAAACACAGAGCCCCTTCAACAGGCAGCAGGAGTGAATCCTACAGAAACACTGACACCTACTCAGCTCAAGGTCTTGCTTGGTCTGTGCTGTTTAATAAGGAACAGTCATTATGTGAAATGCTACACAAGCATCTAATAGCTGAGCAACGAACCATGAGTCCATACACCGGGTCTGTATTTGCTGTGTACCTAAAGCCCCTGTTTACTTCATTCCCATATGATCTCATGAATCACATCTCCTAAATCTGCCCTGAGCTGTCTCCTGAAACGCCTCTCAAATCATTGCTGCTCTTTTCCCTGATCTTAGTGCTAGAGATTCCAGGCACCCAACACCCAGCTGAAGCCCAGCACTCAGTGGATGTGGGATGCAGCTGGGCCACATGGCACAGAGGCTGTGCAAGGCTGATGGAGGACACAAAACTTTCCATAGAACAGGCAGGAGAGGTCATGGGTGAGGAGCTGATTGCAGGAGAAAGACTTCAAAATTGCACTAGTCATCACAATTCTTCAAGAAGAAGTCTTTTCAAAGGAAATTTTTGGCTTGAGAAATAGTAATAAGGGCCAGTTCTCAGGATTACATAGGCACTTGGAAGGGAAGGGGGGGTCACAGCAGTGACAGCACGAAGTAGCTGGGAGAACTGGCATCAGGTGTCTGAATTTTATGGCAGCAGGTGTACTTGCCCTCATTGAGACACATGTGCAGAAGTCTGCCCTGAGCTTCCAACACTCCCACCAGCATTCATGAGCACGGAAGAAAACTTTAAATAAACTACACAGCCACACCTGTGCCTTGTGCATCAGAGGGCACACCACAATCCCTCACTATGGCAAAGGCACACTCTGGAAAGGGTTGTTTGCACAACCAGGGGGGGAGGGAGTCAACACCCTTCCCCCCACGCTGAGTTTCTCACCCCTCCTGCTGATCCACCTATGCCAACGGGTCCATGTGTCTTCTTAAGGGCTCTCTGTGTCCTCTGATAGAGGAAGGTCAGCTGGCTGCACCGGCAAAAAGCTCTTGCTGAATTTTAAGCTGTACCTTATTCTGGAGGGCTCTTCCAGGAGACTTTTGTTATAAAGTCCTCATAGCCCTTATGTTCTCTAAGATGCTTTTCATGCACTCCATGTTTCTCTGTTCTTCTTTGTTAATAAGGACTCAGGAAATCACTGCCAGGTTTCTCATACCCTTATTAACAAGTGGATGCTGTGACATTGTTTAATTATTAAATAAACCTGCAGTCTGAAAGTAGCTGGAGACAGAGAAGGACAAAAAAATGTACAACAGTTTTTGAGATGCACTGAAAAATGACAAGAAAATCTGCCTAGCAAAAAGCCTGATCAGGATATGATACAAAAATGAAGATACTAGTTAGATGTTTTAAACTGATTTCACTGATATTTATAGATGCAGTAGAATGCATGTGAGAAAAGATTCTTTAGAAAGTATTTAAAACATAAATTGTAAAGCACTTTATTTGGAGAGAAAATTACCAGTAATTTTAGCAGCTCCAACTCCTACAGCAAAAAACACTAAAATAAAACAAAATAAAATAGAATAAATATCCCCTGGCCACTAGTAACATTCTCTCTTCCCTTTCCATGGCTTTATTTAATTGTGGTTTCTACCAACTGCAATTCTATCCTACTAACTTAGAAAGAAGCAGGCTCGCATGCTTACATATCAATGTCCTGGCAGATAAAGTACAATGCGGGCACTAAAGCTCAAAGGAGGAAATGAGCCTTTCATTTGAAGCTGAAATGAATTTGTTTTCACATGTTGTGAAGTGATGCTGTGCTACTCCCAAAGCACAGGGGTGCAAGCCCAGCAACGGGCACAGCTCCATAAGCTTTTTTGATTACTTGGGACAGAAATGATGACTGTTTCTGGTGACTTTCAAAGAACATCAGGCACACCTGCCTGCTGTACTTCCAAAAAACCTCCCTTCAGGTATTTCTAAATCATAGCAAGGCATTCCTGTGAGGAGTGGCTGAGGGATCTGGGGATCTTTAACCTAGAGAAAAGGAGACTTGGGGACTTTATCATTCTCTACAAACACATGAAAGGAGGTTGCGGCGAAGTTGGGGTCAGTCTCTTCTCCCACGTAAAAAGCAACAGGGCAAGGGCAAAGGGAAATGGCCTCAAGCTGTGCCAGGGGAGGTTTAAGCTGGATATTAGGAAAAATTTCTTTACCAAAAGGATTGTCAAGCATTGGAACAGGCTCCCAGGGAACAAGTCCTGGAGGCCTGTAGATGTGGCACTCCACAAGGTTTAGAGGTGGACTTGGCAATGCTGGGTTCGATTTGGTGAGCATGGAGACCTTTTCCAGCTTAAATCATTCTATGGTTCCACAGGGATACACTATTTATTAACTGCAAGATGAAGTGAGCGATAGTGTTGATGAAATTTCCATCAAACACACAGAAAAGGAGACACAGATATTCCCTGAAGTTACTGGCTTACTGTTAAAAGAAAGGGAGTTTTTTTGGTTTCTTCTTACCATGGAATGAATCTGCATTCTCATCACATCGCAGATGCAACCTAAACAAGTGAGAGCAGTCCCAGGCTTTAAAGCATATGCACTCTCCTGCCTGCACTGCATTTCCTACAGCCACTAACTTTCATATTTCTTTCACCTTGTGAATTCTCCAAACAACCACTCACACATCTTTATTTTGACTTATCAAGGTAAGAACTTATTCAGCCATACCGGACTGAGGGAATTTATCATCTGGCTTAAGGCTGCAATTCAAGACATTCTCAGAACATAAAAACACAGCAATATTTTATCTAACACCTTTTCCAGCAATCTATGCAAATATATACATTGCTCCTTGGGTTGGGGTTTTTTTTAATAATTTTATTGCAACCAGGCACAGGAAACTATCACCGTGGCATCAGTGGCATGAAGAGATACAATCTAATAAATGTGCTGGATCAGAATTGTTCTGACAAGGTTCAGTGTAATAAATATAGATTAAAACACCGTGTTAATCACCAAAACACATTCCTTATAGACACCAGGGTTTAGACTGGCTTATGGGCAGCATAAGCCCAGCAGGATTTGACAAAGCATTGAGAAAAGAGATCATTTGTTTTTCAGAGCCATAAATCTCACATGTCCAATTTTTAAACCACTGACAAAGTATCCACAGAGTGACTAAATTTTTCAGATGGCATACTCTCCCAAGGTCTAGTGGCAAAACTGCAGGAATCATAAAAAGAACCCCAAAATGCCAGCTTATTTTATGATTTATTATGTAACTTGTAACAAAATTATCTTCCTGAACTAAAGGACTGCATCTCTGGTCCTGCTGGCAGGTAGAAAATGAATACTATCAACTACTACATCAAACCAACAGGTTAGAGACCACCTGGAAAGGGAATTTCACATGGCACGTGAGGGACGCCCATCTGTCCCAGTGAATGTGTCCACCAACTTCAGTGGAGCTAAAATGAATGGCAGTAACCAGCTCTAACAACAAGTAAAGACAGAAGAGCCACATGCCACAGACAGTATGTGGGGTAGGAAAGGAATGACCCTGGGATTCGCTCAAGTGGCTGTCAAGTGTCTTGAGACTAAAGCCTGGTGGATGAGGGAACGATGGAATGTCCCACAAGAGCCCAGTGTAAACACAGGTACAGTGATGCACAACGGAGAAATGACCCTAAAGTTTACATAGAGAATGATGGGTTTTGAGCAATCAGCACTCAGGGGGGAGAGCTTGGGTTAAAACAAACAGATCTATGAAAATGTCAGCTGGTGATCAGGATCAGTCAAGGATGCAAGTCAAATGCTGGAAATCATTAGTCAAGAAACAGGGAACAGACCAGAAAAAACAGACAGGACAAGGGTCTAAATAAGGACGTGTGGAATGCAGAAGGTGAGCTGGGAATGCTTGTTTATTCTATCTTCCAATATGATAATTATGCAACAGTGCATATAATGCCCTAAAAAGTGACATGGATTCAAAAGCTAATGGACAACTTCATAAAAGAAAAATTCATTTAGGAGTACCAAATGGATAGAGAGCTCTGGATTATGAAGTTACTGGAGGCTACAAAGATGTACTTGGAAATAACTAAGAGCATGTTCCAGAAATTTGAAAATCTGTGAATTTCAAAGTAGTTAATATCCAAACAACCAAACCATAAAAGACTGTGTTGCTTTTATGGCATTCTTTTTAGAATTTATTAATCAGCTACTGAACAGGAAAAACACTGCAATTATAATTTGCAGAGGATCTAGATACAGAAATGTGTTTTGTGCTCAACGGCAAAGACAAATACACAAGAGACAAGGCTGATCTGAACACAGCTTGAGAATAGAAGAAAGGGCCAAGTTAATTGGATAAATTTATTTTAATTGCTCATTGATCCAACTTTAGCAATACCATAGTACAGCATTCTCTTATTTCCTCTTACTTTATTGTGGAAAACCAAGCAGTCTGATGTACAGTTATGATCATCAAGGGAATAAGTTGTTGGTTAGGCTGTTTTATTCCTTCAGGGAAAAAAAATGTTAGCTAGCTGTATTCTAATGGCTTTAGCCCTTTTCATGCTTTGTATTTGAGTTCTGGATTGTCACAGCAACAGATAATCCAGAAGAACTCCATCAAAGTGATCAAAATATATGACATAGCAGTGTGCTTCTTAAAATGTCAGTTTGCTCTGTTAAGTCATCCTTAAGCTCTAACAATCTCTCTTCTCAGCAGAAAGCTCTAAGGGTTGTTCATGTTTTGCATTATAACCTTGCTAAATATCACCAGGTTTAGAAATCTAAGAATATCAAGCTACCAGCAGCACCCTCGTTTATATATCAAAGAAACAGAACGGTTTGGGTTGGAAGGGACCTTAAGGACCATCTAGTCCTCCTGCCATGTGCAGGGACCCCTTCCACTAGAGCAGGTTGCTCCAAGACCCATCCAACCCAGCCTTGAACATGTCCATGGATGGGGTAACCTGTGCCAGGGCCTCACCACCTTCTCAGTAAAGAACTTCTTCCTAATATCTAATCTAAATATAACATCTTTCACTTTAAGTCCTTTACTCCTTGCCCAATCACTCCACCCTCTTGCAAAAAGTCCCTCTCCAGCTCTCTCACAGCCCCTTTAGGTACTGGAAGGGGCTCTAAGGTCTCCCCAGAGCCTTCTCTTCTCCAGACTGAACAACCCCAACTCTCTCAGCCTATTTTCACAGCAGAGGTGCTCCAGCCCTCTGAGCATCTTCATGGCCTCCTCTGGGCTCGGTCCAACAAGTCCATGTCCGTCCTATGTTGGGGGCCCCAGGTGGGGTCTCATGACATCAGACGAGAGGGGCAGAATTCCCTCCCTCCACCTGCTGGTCACGCTGCTTTTGGTGTGGCCCAGAACACAACTGGCTTTCTGGGCTGCAAGCACCCATTGCCTGGTCACGTTGAGCTTCTCATCAACCCACACCCCCAAGTCCTTTCACTCAGGGCTGCTCTCAATCTATCCCCACCCAGCCTGTATTTGTGCTTGTTTTCACTTAAAGATTTTGTGAGATAGTGGTGCACAACAAAAACTCTTTGCCTTGCTACACAAGAGCTACAGTTCTTCTCCTAAAATTGGCTGGGCAGATGATAACTCTCGATCCCTGACTTTGTTTAATGGAACCCATGGGGAAAACATTTTTGGTTTAGCTCTTTCTCTGCGAGCCAAGCAGTAAAATGGGACCTTTTCCAGGAAAGTAATCATAGGAGTCACCCTTGAAGCTCTCTCTGGCTCACTCTCTTATTTACACGTCCCCCAACTCAACATATAACACAGTGAAATATCCTCTTTTAAGTTAAAAGCAGGGATAGTGCTAAAATAATGATCACAAATATGTTGGTAGGTAATTCTGTGGTAGGGACAGGTGGTTACCTGATGTTAGAGCTAATGGACAAATTCATAAAAGAAAAATTCATTTAGGAGTACTAAATGGATGGGGAGCTCTGGATTATGAAATTACTGGAGGCTACAAAGATGTAGAGCAATGTAGCATCACTTGTTTCATTTAAAGAACCAGAATTCTTCCAAAAATGAGTATTTACGCCGTTGGCTTAGTAAGCCAATCATCTGCAGGTGTACAGGAATGCCTCCTTGGCACTTAACCCAAAGGACAGCATGAGCAGCACTTCTGTCTTTGTGAGAAGCAGCCCTGACATCCACACCCTGCCCCTGACTCCTTGGGACCTTACTGATAGCACCTACACAGCTCTTGTTTCTGCATCTCTCTTCTATGCCACCACAAAATTCCTCTAAAGCACATTAAAAAAAGTCCTTTTTGGGCATAGCACAAAGCCTGTACTTCCCATAGCAATGAAATCTACAGAAGGACTCTGCTGAAGATAGCCCAGGAGAATTTCCAGTCCCTTACAGCGCAGTTTCCCAACCACCACTGACAGATGTTAGTCTTCTCTGTTCTGAATTGTTCTCTTCACAAAAAGTATTCCATATTCTTCCTTGAAGCCATGTATAATTATAAAGTTTATTCTAAAATCTAACCAACATATTATTGTTGCAAATTAAGATTTCCTAGTAGAAAACTTCATTACAAAAAAAGCCTTTTCATAGCTAAGACACTTGAATTTTTTTCTCTTCAGTTTTCTCTTTTTTTCAATTAAACAAATAGAGTTTTTCAAATTTCTTTCATGTTCCTCAACCTTTCTGAGTTCATCTGGACTCCTTCCAGTTTCCCTAATATCCCTCCAAGTGTTAGGCCCAGCATTCAACCTCAGACTTCTCCGGTACCAAGGAGAACTGAATAATTACTTCCCAAAACTTAAATACAACCATCAATATACCCTGGAATAAGCACCACCATTTCTGCAGCTGCACACATTTTGGATCTATATTTAACTTGTCAGCAACTATCTACAAAAGCCACAAACCCCCTTTCCTGCAGGGAGCTGCTTAGCCAGTTATTCCTCAGTTTGTCCTGGTGTCAAATGACTTTCCTTCCTAACTACAATACTCCGCATTTGTTTTTCTTGACTTTTATCTTATTGATTTCACACTGTCACTCACATTTATCATGATCATCTGAAATTCTATGCCTGTCCTCTTTGAGAGTGCTTGCAATTACCAATTTTGCAAACTTCAACTGTACTCCTTATTCCATTATCCAAAATGCTTATAGAACAAATATGCAGGTATAGTGCAAACTCTCTCCTACTCATACTAAAATATGAGTATTTCAAAATATTTGAAAAATTACTGCAAGCATGTGGAAATCTGTAGAAAGATAAAATCATTGAAATAAAAGAAAAACACCAAAAAAAATTCTCAGTTCAGAATTCCAACAATTCAAAGCCAGTTTTCCCCAGTTCCTGCTTCCAGGTGAACTTGTAAAACAAACAGCTGAATGTGACCCTTCGCAGGGGTCCTACAGTGCTGACACACCACTCCCAAGGGAAACTGGCAATTAAACAGGGCACTTGCAAAGTCATAAAGTCCAGATAGACACTAAGTTCAAGTCCTGTTTTACTTGGCAGCCAAACACCAGCATCAGCGGAGAGGAAAATAAGTTATCCAGCACAAGCAAATTGCCCACAGAGACTGAACTATAAGCTTATGTCTAAATTACTCAAACCTGCTTAAAGAAGTGGTAGCCTGTTACTGATGTGCCTACTTCATTATTTAGCACAGGAATATAACTCCTCACCCTTCTCACAGGTACTGTCAGCTATCCACTACAAAAAATTGCCAAGTTCAATGCACTCCTATTTGCCAAATTGGTTTAGAAACAATGGGGTTTCACTTCTAAGAAAAGTTGTGAAACATGACGTGACTTTGCAAATATTAATCTTCCATTTCCAAATATTATCATAAGATGAATGTCCTGAACATTTCTTTAGATTGACTGAACAGGCTCTAATTCTTCTTCAACTTGTCTAATCAGAGACATAGATCTCCCCATCAGCTCCAAAACACCATTTCAGGCACGAAGTGAACATAACCTACCCATTCAGGGCCCTCTAACGTAGCTACAGTCCAGAGCATCTGGCAGACTGATGCAGTATTTATCCTCACCACATTCCCAGGAGGTAAGGAATGCTACTATCCCACTGTAACAGTGAAGGACTGGAAACCCAACAGATGAATAGGCTGCCCATCCATGCAGTAGAGCTCAGGATAACGAGTCCCAAAGTTAGTGCATCCTGAGTCTGCTCATGAGTCCCCTGAGAAGTGTATTGTTGGGTGAACCATCCCTCAAACATAAAGTCCTGCTTTGGCAGCCAGGCTTTGCACCACTGTGGCAGCCACCAGCAACGTCAGATCCACTCCTACTGGCTGTAGATTCCTCCTGTATTCACAGCTTTACGTGTCAATACGGTGTATGTACTGTGTGTTCTTAGCTGTTATCTGGGTTAGGGTCACTGGAAAAGTGTGGCAGGATCTGATGCTCTTAATGCTGCAGATATTTTCAGGACATACTCAAAGAGCAGCAAAACTCAGCCCACAACCCCTGTGTGACCAAAGAGAATAGCTCATTTCAAAATATGCCTATCAGTTAAAACAGCCTGTTCAAATAATTAGCTTTTATTTAACATTATTTTCCACCCTGAATATCTCTTTATACTTATGTCTTAGAAAACCCAGCTCAGTGCTAATGCACAACTCTTCAAACACTGCAGCATCAGTCTGGTGGAATGAGAGAAGTATTACAGGCAACTTCTGCAGCTGTCATTTTTCCTAATGGAGAACACACTCCCCAATTCAGGTTTGGCCCAAAGAACCTGCAACAATAACAAGTCACCTGCTGTCCTTAATCGTTTTGGTCAAACTCCCCAGCATTAACCAGCTTCACATTTCTGCCCCACGCAGTGATTGCTGTAAATCATTTTGTCCGAAGGTAGCGCTCCCACGGAAATATATCTGTCTAGGGCAGGGCTGAAGGAACAAGAGGGTTGGCAGAGGTGTGAATAATCTAAAGAGATTTTTTATGACAAAAAACCAACCAACCGACCAAAAACAACAACAACAAAAAGGGAATCATATAGGAAGGAAACATTCCATGTCAATATAAGGCAGACAGGACAAATGCAGTCTTGATGTAACCTGTGCTGCAACAGTGTCCTCAGTTATCTGCATCCAACGCACCATGAAATGGAAAAGTCAGAGAAGCAGTAACAGTGCCAATAGACCCATCTGAGGACAGATAAGTGAAAGCCTCCTCACACCCAGGCCTGCTCAGGAAACCTCTAACCTGCTCCTCTCCTTCCCTGCTCCCACAAGACTTCAGAACTTCTCTGCTCAGCATCATTCCTGCTGAATTCCCCCCTCCCTGAGACACAGAACTCTGCTTACAACAACACCCACCCCCATGAGCAAAACACAAAGATTTCTAGTCACATAAGAAACTTTTCAGGCTTCTCCTGATGGACACCAGGACATCTTCCTCCAGAATTCCAGGCTGCTCTCGGCCACACCTGCTGTGTCTCTGAGAGATCCTATCACCCCTGCTCCCTCACAGGTAGCAGGAGCTTGGAAGCTGGCTGGATCCTGGGTCTGTTGGGTTTAAACATTGCCAGCCACCACAGCACGCTCAGGGCACGGAGTGCCCACCCCAGCCCGCCTACCTGTTTCACTGGAGCTGCCTCCTCCACAAAGAAGTCTTCCATTGCTGCAGCTGCTCACGCCTGTGCGAGGAACCGGGGCAAGGGGCGGGGATGGGGGTGGAGGGGAATCCTGGAAACTGGCACAACCTAGATACACAGGCTGGCAGAGCAACTGTTTAAAAAAAATCTTAATTAATTACACAGAATCCAGCAAAATTCTGAACTGAGCCGACTCTGGGGTTGGTGAGATTTTTTTAAGCACTCATTACTCTGATGAGGCAGAAGGTACTTTCAAAGGCTCTTTGCTCTCTGCAGAGAAGTAAGCAAGGATGGCAGCCATCCTTTGAAGAATACACACCACCAGCAGCCAGCAGCGTGCCTTGGCATGAAGGTGAAACACGACCAGAAGGAGCTTTTTATCAGTAGTGCTATCTAAAAAGGGGCGGTTTTTTAACCATCCCAGTGCTACAGTGGGGTCTAGAAGAGATATTGGGAGTCTAAATGTTCCTTTCCCTTTGGAGCAATGGCAGGTGGGAAAAGTGAGACAGAGGCATTCTGAAAGGGCACCCTGAAGGTGGACAGGCTTTGCAAAGGCTGATCTTGGGCTACCAGTTGTGGCTTCACATGGGTCAACAGCTTTGAGTGACTCCAAAGGGAAGAAATTCCTACCAGGACAACATCTCAGGCACTGCCTTTTCCCTGCAGAAACACTGCAGGCTGTACCCTGGTGGCTGGGATACTTCTCCATGGCATTACTGGCAAAATTCCCTGCAGATTCCTAGGCGTCAGGATCAGGCCTGCAGGCACAGAAGAAAACAACTCTCTGATGAACACCAGGTCTTGCCATAGTAGCTAGAGGTTTTCATAATTCACAAGGAAAGTATTTAAAATAATCCGAACAGTTGTAAAAAGCAGCAGAGGATTCCTGAAGTAATAAAAATCTGTTCCCCAAAGGGCATGGATTTGGAAAAAAGGTTATTAATTGAAAAGTAAGTGATGTAGGATGGAGAGTCATATAACTGATGAAGGGGAAATGCGCTTCAGATCTTCACAGAAACAAAATGAGTTGGAATCTCTCAGCTTTTCACATCACAGCTTTCTTCCTAGCAATCACTTTTTTTTTTCCCTGATACAAGTGGAGAAAATAGACTTTGAAAGTTCAAGAAACTCCAAGAAATTCTGCAGCAAAATAATTTTACTCAGGAACTTGTTTTTAAAACCACTACAGCACAATCAGACACCAAAAGCAATTGGGTTCAATGCTAATGAAATGACCTTAAAAATCTACATTTCATTAAATGTGATACGCAATAAAATGCCACGGGGAAACATTATTTTATTTAGTAATATCAAAAGCCATCATTTTCTGTAACAACCTGAGGCTACAGAAAAGCATATTCCCATGAATAATTAGCATTGACATTAAGAAGTATTTTATCAAGAAAGCTGCCACAGTCCTAAGTAGCCCAAGTAGAAATGTTGGAGAGTATTAATGGAAGGTTAAGGTGACTGTTTGTCTTATCTATTAATTTGCCTCTGTAGAGCTAAAATCAGAACCTTTTCATCATTGTCAAATTTTGTTTTAATATTAAGGAAACTGGAACCATAGAAAAAGTTCTGTACAAGGAAGAAAAAAGATGGAAAATATCATCAAGAAAAACAATTATTTGCAACATTCTGACTTGAAAATGGCACTATTCCATGTTAATAAACAGCCAAGTTCAGTAAATCACATAAGCAAATTCTTAATTTTAAGGATACAAGCTTTTTGGAACCACACTTGTTGCTTCAAAATCTAATCTGCTCTCTACATTTTAAAAGACAGACTTCACCACATTTTACTGTGTGTAAGAATTTTTGCTGCAAAAGCAAAACTTCATGATCTTTATGGCCTTTTACACCTGTTTACAATTGATAGTTCCTTTCTATTTCTGAGACCTGGGGCCAGAAAGAAAGAATACAGTTTATGGCATATTACCTGCTGGCATTTCTGAAGGACTTAGCACAGGAAATTACTAGATATCAGTTTCCCTGCAATAACTATGCACAATTTCACTTTTATGACCTGGCACTCAGAGGTAAATGTAAGGTAAGCGGAGTTAATCAAGCCTGGGCTGATTGAATGATACCTGGAGCAAAAGGGGAACAAGCTGCCTCATAGAGCTGATGGTGGAGCAAGACAGGTTCATATCAGCAATCCTGAATCAGCCACCCTGCAGCAAATCCTGTAGTGCAGTAACAGGTTCACATGGCGGAGCTTTCACAAATCAAGAAAGTTAATACATTCATCAACTACAAAGAACGTTTAAAGTCACTTATCCAGAAATCCTGATGGTTGTAAGCCTTCTCTGAATCTGAGTTCTGTTTGAATTAGACAATTCATCAGTCCTGACTAAAAAAATTCCCAAACTGGAGTTCATTACAAACAATTCTTGGCAATTTATTCAACTAGCAGGCTACACCTACCTGCCTCATTTGGAAATCTTTCCCTACCTTCAGTTTTCTTTACTCTGCTCTGTTTACCTCTTTTTATGCAGATGAGAGAGACGACATTATAGAGCCCTGAACTTCCACTTCAACAAACAAATATTTCAAATTCAACTCAGTGAGACATATATTCCCTTCTCTTATTCAACATCAGAAAATCTCTTGCTCCTCTTCATTGGGCTCAACGCATTTTGAAACATGGCCCCTTGTCACACATGTAATTTTTAATTAACAAGCCCATCAGGGTCAGTAAAAATCTACTGTAATTTCCTTCTTCTGGTTAAAGGGTCAAATACATGTGAACATTTTTGGACACATTAATGTATGGGGAGCTTGTCCTTCTCTTGATATCCCTCAATGACACCAAGTCTTTTTTTCACTGACATTATTTCCCTCACCCTTCAAATACGACGTGAATTTTTTGGTTTCATATATGACTGACTTGAAATAGATGGGGTTTGGGTTCTTTCAACAGATCCCAGCTGCATCTGTCACATTATCTTTAGTACTGACACAAAGGTCAGTGTAACCTAATCAGAAAGCTTGGTCTGCCATTTGTTCTTGCATTCTTGTGGGTGAATTACACAGGTTTTGAGAGGGTGGACCAAGAACCAGCTCCTGCAGGACTGAGCACATCTACTCTGTGATGGTTCTTCGTGCACAATTACACTGTTGTAAAATTATTAGCCAGATAACAGCCTAACCTGTCTGCACATGTTGAAAATGTTGATACCTTCCGGATTTCATCATCTTTGTCTCTTCTTACTCTAGAAACTCAATCTTCTAATTTATTATAATGATTACTACTAATGATTTTTTTCTTTACTTGCATCCTGACTTAGTATTTTTATATTTATAATCCCTTCTCTATCTGTATTTAAAAATCTGCCTGCATTTTTTCTCAAATGTAGGCTAGAAAAGAAAAACAGTAATTTTTCTTTCTAGACTTGAGTAGTCAGGTCACTTAGAGGACTATTCCTGAGCAGAACACAGAAAGAGAGACTCTCTTGTCAAAGTTAGTGTATCTGAAACTTTCCTGAGCTTTAGTTGCCTGAAGTTCATGGCCTTCAGCACTTGTTGGGAATTCTGGACTCACACTGACATGAAAAAACTACAGCAAACCTCTGTCAAAGTTGTCGGCTGTTGGTTGGCCTTTCTTTTTTGAGACTGTGTCATTTATACTTGATTTCTCCATGAAACTATTAAGGAACCCAGCCTTGCTTGAAGAAATCTGAACCTTTAGTCAACCTTCAGAGGAACTTGAACCTGAATTTTGAGAACTTGAAGACAGGAGAGTTTGACTTTCGCTGGGCTTTTCTCACAAATATTCTGCACGGCTCAAATGTTGAGCAACATGAGTGCAACACATCCTGTCACAGACCTTTCCTGCATGCGGGAAATACCAGCAGCAGCCTCCCAATCAAACTAAACTCACCCAGGGATATGGGGCTGTGACAAGATGCTGATAACTTGAAATGCTCTTGCCTTTGTTTAATCTACGGTACAGACTGGAAAGAACCATAATCTTTTCCAGTTCTCTTTTCAGCAGTATTTATCTCTTCACTTCCTTTTACCAAGTATTCGGATGAAAGTTATAACAATTACAATCTCTGAAAAAAAAAGTCCTCTGATTTACTGATCTTTGCATTGTAAACAGAGAGTTCAGGGCAGAAGGATATTTTTAAAAATCCAAATAGCACAGCTCAGTTTTATTCCTTCTTTGATACTGTTCTTTTTTATGTTGCTACGGTATGTCTGCTCCATGTGAAAGTGAGGTTGCTATGGAAACTACTCATTATTTTTCAATAGTAGGCTAGCTACTTAATAAAAGTCCTACATCTTTTTAATCCCTAGAGAGTCCTAATTTATCCCATACACAGACTTTCCTTCTTGACAGCTCCTTTAATATTCACTGCACTGCAGTGCACATTAATCTGAACATGTCCAACAAATCCACAACTTACTTCTGAAATCAACTTTCCAGAAAAGTTCGGGCTTAAAAAAAATTTTTTTTTAGCTTCTCTTTTACCTGCTTATATTTCTGGGAAAGACTGTAGGTATGAACAGCAAAGCCAAGAGTGGGCCTGTGGAAGAGTCAGACATAGAAGAAAAAAAACCAAATTCCTTTATCTATAATAAATGGTAAAAGCTGCAGGAAGGGAGGATGGACCATGGTCCAGTTAACCTGGAATTGGAGTTAATTCCTTATGGTGCCACAGTCTTCCCTAGCCAGCACAGGCAACATTCTTGGTCTTATCTTTCCTCAATTTACCACCTATAAAATAGGTGGTGCCTATTTGGCAAACTGGTGCCAATTCCCAATAGGAAATTTCCTACTAGGAAATTGGAGCCCTCCCTGTTTGACAGACTGAATTCACCAGTGATTGCCTCAAGCACTCAGGCAACAAACCACACCAGGGCAGTCAGAGCGTGGGAGCTGTGGGGACTCCACAATGTCACCACGTGTTACAACTTTCTGCTTCTCCGCTTCGGCACTTCCACTTTTCTTCTTCCTTTTATTTCCTTTTTTTCCAAAGAATCAAATTAAGTAAGTATTAATGATGAATCAATTAACTCTTCCCTACCCAAAATCCTTTTTTGTTGGGTTCAATATTCTACATTGGGTTAAGTGAATGTTGTTGGTTGAAGGTCCTAATTTCAGAACCTCTGCTAGTGTTTAAAAGAGGCTCCTCTCTTAGACCAAATATTTATTCCTCCCTGAGGATGTGACTATTCCGAAACATTCATTCGCCTATTCCCACATTTCTTACTATTTATTTGAGGCAGATCAGTGGCATTTCAGTGGAGCAGCTCTCATCAGAACAAGAAAGAAAACTATAGGAGCCACTTCTCTCATCCCTCCTGTATTAGGCAGGTCTGAAGCACTTCCTCAGATTATAACAGAATTTAACTGCTCCACCAAATGACAAAACTCATCCAATAAAACACACTAAACAAGCAACAGGAACTCCAGAATTTAATGAAAGCAGAATTAGGCTAACAGAAAATTAAACTATCTCAAGTATTTCAGAGATCACAAACAACAGTTTCATGGGTGTTGCTGTGACTCTCCTTTTTTCCTCAACATTTTCCTCCAAACAAACTTCCACGCATTTCATATGGGCAATCACAAACCTGATTAAAATTCAGCCGCAGGTGAGAGCAGCTAAAGGGAAACTTTTAAAGCTAACAGGTCTAGATTTAAGCCTTCCTACATATAATCAGCTTTTCCTTATGGGATTTCTAAGAGGAATCAGCTTTCTCATTCACTACCTATCAGTCCTTGCACTGTGCCATTTGATCTAATTTTTAACAAAGGAAGGAATACACTGGGGTTTTCATGTAGTTCAAGAAACTTCCCTACTAGCAGGCTGCTTACAGGTATTCCATATCAACAGCAGGTAAGATAAATAGATCAATAATTTGCCACACACAGTCTGAAAGGTTTAAAGTCTCAAATGTCTTTACCACCAATTCAGGTAAGAGACTGCCAACATACTTAATATTCTCCCCAGCCTTTTTGTCTGGTACTTATTACCATCCTAGGACAAGAAAATCCACAATTTATTCGTGTTCACTGTAATTGAAACTCCTTCCTGCAAGAGTATTTGGCTTTTTCCTGACCTCAGCTCAGAAAAAAATTCCCCATGACTCCCTCTGTATTACAATTTTACTTTGTTGAACTCTGTCACTTTTTTTAACATTTCCCAAAAGACAGAATATGACCCACAATGATTTTCAAAATTATATAGTCCCTGAACCTACAAAGCTCATAAATATATCCTAAACAGCTTAACTGAACCAAAGAGTTAGTGGTACGTGGTAGGTGGACATAGAGAAAAAATTATAAATTTTATTCACGAAGATTTAAATAAGAAAACTGAAACTGAGAACAGACAAATTAACCCGGAGGGTAGGCAGCAGAGTGCTGGAAGGGCATTAAAGCACTGAGAGTGGGACTCTGGAGCTCTTTCCTGAGCCTTATTTCTCTTAGCAGAAAGAATTTCTGCTCAGCAAACCCTGCCCTCTGGTGACTAAATGCCATTAGTGCCATGCATATATAAACATTTGAGGGGTTGCCTCTTTGCACATACATTGCCATGAAAAATGCAAGCAAACATCCATTCCGTGGCATGATTTGGATTTTATTTGTTCCCTCTTCAGATATTAATGAAAAATATTGATTTTTTTTCTTTTGTTTCAGGGAAATGTTCATGCCACCAATCCTGTACATTATGCGCATAAACATTTCATATTGTATTCAGCCCTCTTCTCTGGAAACAGCCAGACTGATCACACAGTGCTACAGATTTATTGTCCAGCCTCATCCTCCTGCCACTGCAAGAGCAGAGGCCTCAGCCTGTCAGGTGCTGTAGAGAGGAACATCCTTGAGCCCGTCCCTGGCCCCACACCTGCAGAGATACACATCTCACACACTGGCTATTGCTCCTTAGAAATCACCATAACACCATGCAATTCTGGTTAAAAAAAATCATGGACACCATAAATGATTGGCATAATTGGGTTCCTAAACTTACCATATTTGTAGAATCAGAAATCAAAGCCTTCCACAGGCAATAATAAAATTGTGAAATCCAGATATGTACATATCTTCGACAAAAGCCTTTTTTCAGACTTCCTATTCAACAGATTTATTTAAAGTTATTTGCTAAAGTGTTTTCCCAAACAGGTAGAAGCTCAGCACACAGCTATGCTTCTTTCTGAGCCATATAAACAGAGTATGCCCCCCTACCATCATGCAAAAACTTGTGTGGCTGTAGCAGAGACACCTTTACAATTGCTATGAGCCAAAATCCAAGCAGTCATCAAAACCAAAATAGCAGTCAAGGGGCAGACATCAGCAGGTCATTGGATTTTTAGAGCAGTTGCCAGAGTTTATATATTCACTGGCAACTGTGCTGAGAGCTGCCAGGTGCACACACTGTGCTTCTCTTTCAAAACTGAGGAGTTACCAGAATTTTCAGCGGATTTTTTTCCCATGCAGATTGTTAGGCAGCATCAAGGCCTGGCACAAGGCTCGTCATGCTGAGACACACCTGGACAGGCAAGTAGAAAGGCAGGGGAAAGGCCCATAAACCACAACTTCTTCCCTGTCGAATGGCTGCACACCACAAAATATTGTGGTTTTTGCTGGTCCCAGTCTGGGAGCAGCACCATGGAGGAAGAGTTGGGTGCCAAGTTGCAGAGAAGTCTTGGAAACAGCTTCAAATGACCCACAGAGCACTTAGCTGGGACTGGAGGATAGCTGAAAGACTGGGAACAACTGGGAAAACTGGTTAACTGAGAGCATTTCTATTGCTCTCACTACAGCAGGACCCATTTGCTCCATGGTGTTAAACACTACAGCTCCTACAAAGATGGCTTGAGAAGTTATTAAACGGATACCACAGCCAGAACGCTTCCTGCCTTCTCCATCCTCTGCCAGGAACACAAATGTCTGTGGGGCTGCATGATGACACACTGTGGGGAAGACAGAAATAGCCCCAGCAAAGAGATGAGAGACAAGCTTTGCCCTGCCCCAGAACTCGCCCTTGGCTGCCAGCACTGGAGCTGGCAGTTAATTCATTTCAGATCCCCATCATTGCTACGGGAGACACAGAAACTGAGAAATACTTCTAACCCTCATCCAGTGGATGGGCAAGGGAGAGAAAGGTGCTGTTGATCAGCAATGGAAGATGCCTGCTGGCTCCCCAGGCCGATCATGCAAGTCAGCAAGGCTGCTCCCTGGTCCGCAGAAAGCAAGACACCTGCAGAGACCAAACCCAGCAAGAGCAGTGTGAGTCCTCCTGCTGCTGTTCCGGGGAAGTGCTCTTCTGCACAGCCTAAGGCAAGGAGAGCGCCACAGGCAAGAGCAAAGCCACCAAATGTCCTCAAGTTGCACCAAGGGAGGTTTAGATTGGATACTAGGAGACATTTCTTCACTGAAAGGGTGTTCAAGCAGTGGAACAGGCTGCCCAGGGAAGTGGTGGAATCGCCATCTCTGGAAGGGTTATAAAAACATGTGGATATGGCACCTGGGGACATGGTTTTGTGGTGAACAGGGTTAATAGTTGGATTCAATGACCTTGGAGGTCTTTTCCAACCTTAACAATTCTTGGATTCTACGATTTTTGCTAATGCATGAAACAAAGGCAAAGCAGGCATGAAAAAACAAATAAAGCAGTAAGAACAACAGAGCTCAAAGCACAATCAAGAGAACAATTATCAGACTAAGAGGAGAGACATTTTATGCCTTGCTACTTTCTCTCAGTCACAGCGCTACCACTAATTAGAACAGATACAATTTTCAGGCAGAGTGGGATTTTCAAGTTAACGGTGCCCTTAAAATTTTTTTCTGGCTTTCATTGCTATTCATGGCACAGGTGTTTGCTGTCGCTTACCTTGACTCAGCAAAGGTCTTACATGTGCACGGGTTTAAGTACATGCTTAAACCAGTATGGAGCGTGAACATGGGTCTTCTGCTGAGCCTAGAGCCCCATGAGGAGTGCCTGGAGCTCCTGATCTCAAGCCAGGGAGGCAGCGTGTGCAAGCTGACCTCAGCAGCTGAAACAGAGTACACGAGGGTCAAATGTGGCTCTGGGGTCAGGGGACAACTGACTCATGCTAAGGGATGTGCGGGCACAGCCTCAAGTCAATGTGACACTACAGGGGCACAGATCTGCTGTGGAGCTCAAGAGGTGTCCTCAGTTAGAAGGTGCCAGAGAACGAGCAAATGTGGGGCACGACTAGCACTTGGAGCAGTGGGAGAAGCCAGAGCACCCTACCATCCAACTGGCCATCACTACAAGCTTGGGCAACTGAGTTCAACAGAGTTTTCCACAGAAAGACTCCGTAACAGGAGGGTAAGCCATCTTACTGGCCTGGAAGATGGGCTGTTCCACTATCAGGTGCCTTGAGGCTGATGAAACATCATGGGGTTTAAAGGAATGTTTCAAAAAAACAAGGATCTTCCGAAATCTTTCATGTGTGGCACCAGTCTCCAAGCAACTAGGACTGAAATTGCAGTGAAAAGCCAGTGGCTTAGGCCCCAGATTTGCAGTCCCACACAGTGTGGCTCTAGCAGCTCATGTAGTCCACACTGCAGTGCCAATGCAAAGGAGGGTTTCTGCTGCTGCAATGATTGTCAAATTGCTGATTTACCAAAGACATGCTGAGTGGCTTGGACACAGAGAACATTTCTTTGTTGCTGAAAATGCTGAGCCTGTTCTTAGTACTAAAGTGCTGGAAAAGGAGGGAGAGAAGAGGCAATTTACTTGTAATTGTCTTGTCTCCAGTTCTGTCACTTGCTTTATATTCTTGTTTTTGTCTCCTCATCTGCTCCTGCCATAAATTCCTGGCTGTGCTTGTAAAGCCTTTTACCTACCTGTACCTTGGTGCCCAAGGGATGCAAGCCATACATGGGCTCACCTTCTGTCGCAGGGCCTCCGGAGGGCACCACCAGAGGGTTTGAGGGAACACTGTGATCTTCATTTCAGTGACACACCCTGTTCATGCTATTTTAATTGTGGTTTAGTGGCTCACAGCCAAGGCAAGGAGCGAATTTCAGGGCAGAAGGCAGACAGCTTTATACTTTCGCTCCCGTCTCTGATACCAGACGCAGCTTCAAACCACCCTATAACTTGAAAAGTGCATTACAATGCACAAGCGTGCCAGCCTGGTAGCAAAGCCACTAAGATGAAAAGCAATGACACACATCTCTTCTTTCCTCCTTTTTGTGTGCATTGTCCCTTTGATGCCTTGAGGTGGCCGCCTAAAAACAGAGGCTAGACAAAATAAGAGAATAAAAGTAGGTATTTATTTGAAGGGCCTTCAAAGGTACACCCTGGGCAGCCAAAAGGCTACACCCAAGATGGACCCAGGGTCACGGGTTCTTCACCCTTTTATAAGTTTGGTCCATTTCCATATCAGCGTTAATTCTCCAATTATAACTTCAGTTAATGATGTAATTACCCCAAGTTTGCCCCTCCTCTTCAGAGGCTTTTAGTTTACACATTTTGGGGCCTGGTGTCCTTGAAGAGCAAACCTAGAGAGGCTTTGTTATGTCTAACCAGCTCGAGAGAACAGCAGCTGACAGGCCACATGAAACTTCAGAGTTCCACACCAGGCAGTACAGGATTTGAAAAATATAGAAGTTAAAACCTAAGGCATCACTCCCTTTCTCAGCTTGTCTTCCCTTCCTTTTATCTTCACCTCTTTTCCTGGAAATTTGGACAACTTCTATAGCAGCTTGAAACTCATGAGTTTTACGCAATTCTCACCTGGATGGTGAAAATCAAAGTGAAGTCTGAGTCACACTGCTTAGGAGAGACTGGTTCCTTCTCTCCCTGCTCCAGCACAAACTCACAGCACAGGGGCAAAAGTGCAGCAAGGCTGGGCTCCCACACATTTTCTTGGGAAGCAGCATGTTAAATTCTCGGGAATCTCATCTGCCCTCCCCACCTCTCCTCCCCACACCATGTATTCCAAACACACTGCTAATGCAATCCAGAGACCTCCAGAACATCCACACCTTCACTGGTCACCCTCACTTAGGCAAACCAAATGGGTTTTTTGCCTTGCTGGTAAATAATAATAAATTTCTTGCTTAAAGTAGTTTGGCAAATTGATTGCATTGCATCCAGGGATTGCTCTGACTAGACACAAGGTCAGCCTCTGCCCCAGTTTCTCTGTTTTCTAGGCAATAATATAGACTGCAGAGGGGAGCCTTGCTCCTTGATATACTGAGTTAGGACACAAGAGGAACTATTCCACTGAGTCCCAAAAAAACAAAAGTTTACCTGACTGATTCTTAGAAATAAAAAGGGATAGGGGCTGGCCAGGTCCTATGTGGAAACACAGAATTGATGGTTTCACTGCAGGGGTAGAGCAAGAAGTGAAGGGCACATCAGGGCTCAGGCATGCAGGAACAGCAATGTTTCTTTACTTTATCCTCTTCTTACAAATTACCTTTCATTCTTTCTTTTCTCTTTCTAAGAGCAGAGAGTTAATCTCTGAAGCTCAGTGCCCCAGCATTCTGTGTATGCCAGAAGTTTACATGGGTTTGTATGAAAAATCCAGTGACGTGGCCTTGGGCACAGAAACATTCTCAGCCACAGGCTGCAGGGAGGACACGTGGGGCGAGCTACACAGTCGGTTTATACTTGCCTAATACTCTTTCTCCAGGCAATCACTACTGACAATTATCAAGGAGATGAAAAAAAAAACTATTTTGACCTTTGGAGTGATCCAGTATGCACTCTTCTATGTTTTATTACTGGAATTTACTTGGTGAGTTCAGCTTTCTTTTAGAAGCTCAACACCTGACACTATAGAAACAAATCATAAAAGGCCTTAAGGGTCTTAGAATTGTTTAATCTCCTGATTAAGATAATCAAATTTTAAATTGTGGAGGCTTGAGTTTACAGATGCTGGGAATTGGAAATATTAATGCTGCACACCTTTCATTTCAATGTTTGTCTCCTCTATTTCTCCATGACAGTGCACTGATGAACCCATAAAGATCTTTTCTCCTGCTGTCCTGCAGCAGGAAGAACCTGGGAGGCAGCAGGAACAGAGGAATTAGGCAGTGCATTGCTCTGGGTGCTCCTCTCCCTGTTTGTGATATGTGTGATAGAACAGCACATGCACATCCTGCCAGGTGACACACACGACACACGGGCAGCACACCCGGTCCTGTGATGGAACAGGAATCATGATGGGAGCCCTTTGAGTGCCTCCATATCCTGTGCACCATCCCAGGAGCAACAAGGGAGCAAGAAAGTACAATGCTCCCTCCCAGGAGGGAAAGAAAGCTCTCCAGGATTGTTCCAGGTGGCAAAACAGACATGCACAGCTGAAGCTGAAAAACAAGCCCTGCTGACTTGCTACCACCAACTGATCAATGCGGAATCCAATGCTTCCTTGGGGATTTCCATTGACTTTGCTTCTGAAAAGTAAGGAGTTCACTACTCTCTGCATTGATCTGCAAACTGGCAGTCGAGAGGAATGGCAGAGTAGTGCTAAATCCCACACCTTGTGTCATCCCATTAATGGTGTCCCCATGGAGCAGTTACGACCCACGCTCCACTGAAACCCACACCCCTCACGGCCCTCACAGGATGGCACTTCAAAATGCCTACAGAGAGAGATTAATGCACACACGGTCAGCTGGTTTGCTTTAAGCTGAGATCCACAGCTTAGAACACAGGGTCATTCTCAAGCCCTGCGGCTGGCCATGAACAATTTATATTCCATGGCCCATATCCCATCCCAAATCAGCACATGCAGCTCTCCAGAGGCACGCAGAGGGGTTTGTTCTGTGAACTGAGGGGCTCATTGAGATTCTAGTTACGAAACAGGTTACTTCAGGGATGCCCACAGTTTGAATAATTTAAAGTCAAACTGGACAAACACAAGAATGTATTATGCAGAAAAGCCCATTTTGGAAGGATAGGAGATAACCTTCTTGCTCTCATCTCTCTCATCCTCATGTCAACTGTGTTAAGATCTTCAGCTGGAAAATATTTTTCCCAGTGGAGCAACATTAGGGCCATCCTGTGAAGCGCCTGTTTAAAAATCACACTTAAGCACACCAGGAAAACCAGCGTTAGCTGCAGTGCTGAGGGCTTGGAAATTACCTGGTGAATCATCAGATCTCTGCAAATCAGCTTCTCCAGCACTTCAATTTCAATATACCCAAAGTTATCCAGGTTAGTTTACCCATCTACCGTATTACACCCTCAACAGGAAAGAGAAATTAATCCCTCTCTCTGCATCAGTAGTGGCTTCTGTCAAAATGTTTTTCTGTGCATATTACCAGACTATTCTCTTGGTCCTTTTGGAACCATTACTGTATTTTTTTATTTCTGCTTTTTCTCTCAAAAGGCTGCTGTGTTTTGTCATACACCTATAGAACATTTTGTGTAAGAGAACTGGCTGTTTCTCTCCTAACTTATTTTTCTCCTCCATTTTCTTTCTTTTATCCTTGAATTTCATTTGGGGTTGCATACAGAAGCCACAAATCCATCATTTATTTGGCCAAGGTGCAAGATTCTAGGCCAGCTCCACAGAGATACTTAAATGCCAAAGCCCAGCAAAACTCAATTCTTTCTCACACCAGACTCTAACGTTCAAGCTAATTATTCTTATTATTTGTAATATGTTTTATTATTAAAAAGAGGTACATTCTAAATCTTCATTTTCTGTTAAAAATACAACAGGCAAACACTACTGGAAGTGAGCTTGTTCACTCAAAACACAGCAATATCAGTCCCCACAATTTCCATTCTGATCAGTCCCACACAGACAATAAACAGGAAATTTTCTGACTCCTAAGTGTTAAGAATTAATTTGAATTTCATGACAAGAGATAGGGATCAGGGAGAAATAAATTAAGAAACACAGTATATCTTCATACCCGGTGACAGGAGACTGCAGCCCACGCTCGCTTTGTTTTAGCAGGTTCAGGTCCCTGGAGCAGTTAAGTCCCAGCAGCAAGTTCAGCAAGGTTGGCCATGCAAACACAAACTTCCTGACTCTGTCAGCCATGAGGAGCCCACAGTGAGATTTGTGCTGCCAGAACTAAATTCCTAACGGCATCCAGTCAAAATAACCTTTTATCAGACATGGCTACACCTACAGGAGTTGCAGCACTACCTCCACAGTCGCAGTAATTCTTTTCCAAACATTTGCAGCAGCAAAAGAAGAGGTTTTTTTAATTACATTAAATGTCATATGTAGGAAAAGAAGTTAAGAAAAAAAGTGACATTAGCACAGGCCCACATTTGTAAAGCACTTGTTTCTTCCCCTACCAAATATATTGAAGGATAGAAAGGTTTTCAGCCTCCCAGCAGAGATCAATGCTTGAAATCTGAAGCCAGACAAATTCAGAAAAATCCAGGTGAAAAATGAGGCATGTAGCTGAGAGAAAAGTCATTAATGTCTGCGTGACTTTAACACCTTGATGGATTCTCTGTCACTGGGGCATGGTCAGATCATGACTACACTCAAGAAGTGCCCAGCTCAAAGCTGGCATAGCTCCTGGAAGCTCATGACCTGCGGAAGGAAGGTGTCAGCCCGACAGATTCAGAACCGCTCAACCTCAGGTAGCACTTTGCAGTTCTGAAGACACCTTCCAGCCACGCTCAGCACCAACAATGCCTGCATTGCTGGACTGTGCCTGGACAGGATGAAGCACAGCTCTGCTCCCAGCATCTGCCACACAACCCTGGCAGCAACAGCAGCTCCCCTTATTCCATAGGCAAAGGAAGTGCAACATTTCCTGCGCAAGCACCTTCCTGTTCCTGCTCACTAAAGCTAAAAGGGATGGATGGATGGATGGATGGATGGATGGATGGATGGATGGATGGATGGATGGATGGATGGATGGACGGACGGATGTGTTCCATGGAACACATGTGGTCTGTGAGATACCAGAACAACCAGAAGAGATTAGATGATTGCAATTAAGTTTACCTTCTCTAGTAAGTACACCATTTCTTAACTTATTGCAGTCCAGTCTAGCCTAACAGGATGAAATGCCATGCCAGGAACATATCCTTATGAATTCTGGGTGAAGGAGAGATTTTGCAGATAGAATCAACACATGGATACCCAGACATTTGTTCTGGGAAGGGCTTGAAAGAGTATGAGATGTCTTTGCAGAGGAGATGAGAGACTCCTACCAGTCTCAGGGAAGAGGAGTAATACACATTATTATTAGTGGAATGTTAAAGCAACAGGTCATCATTAGTCAGGAAATACAGAACAAGACAACTAGGATAGGGAGACGGATACTGAAGCTTTATGCAGTAAAACTTCAAGTGAAAATCACAAGTTTAGTCTGAGATTTGAGGCAGCAGAGCAGATTGCTCTCACCCGCACTGACCAGTCCATCACTGTGTTATCATAGTGCCACTCACAGATCAAGACTCCACTGGGAGAGGCACAAACAGGCTAAAAATGGATTGTTCCTTGGGGTTCAGGTGCAAACAGACAAACTGCAGCAAGCAATAAAACCATCACTTGGCTGCTGATGTGCAATAACTTTCTTTGTGCACACTCTTAGCCCAGGGAAAAGTGAGGTAATTTGGACTAGTTTAGCCTTTACAGGGCACTTACTGCCTGAGAGCTGCCACTTAACAGCTCATGTGCCTAAACTGTGATTTCTGCTTTTCCAGGTAAGTGCAAGCTCATTGCAAACATCTGATGTGCAAGCTGCCCTCGCTTGCAATAAGTATGCCAGCGCTTTTCCAGCAATGCAGCAAACTGCCGTTCTTTCCAACACAGGAGCTCAGGGTGACTGGGGAATATTAAATATTGCCTGGTGCTCTCAGAACTATGAGCTCTTTACTGGTTTATTATCTGAACCTGGAATCACAGCTCTAATCCATCAGATTCTTGTGACCAGGGGATCAGATGAATTGAACATAAACATGGAAAACAGTGAACAGATCTACGCTATTTCTCCAAGTAATTCAGAACTACTCCTTTTAGCATAGGACATAGAACTAAATACTGCCCTTTTTGATCTTAAATCCATAATTTATTGTTCCTGAACACAAATCACTAAATATTTACAGGACACAAACTGAAATTGAACTTTCTTTACAGAAAGAATTCTTAACAGTCTTGAGAATCTCACCCTTACTAACCTTACTTCAAAATAGACCACACTTTAAGCTTGTTTTTCTCTTTGTGGCCAACTCTATGCAAATCTTTTTCCCAAAATAAATTTGTGTCCTCAGAGCACACACATGAATAATTTCTTCTGCGTTCATTCATAAACCTGTTTCTTTTAATTTTACCCCTCAAATTTAGTCCTTTGAGCCACTCGGGACAAGGAAAATTTCTATTTTCCAGGTACCTGAAGTTTCTCTAGCCTCAGAGAATTTGGAAGCAGATCTTTCATAATATAAAGCAATTAAATAAAAAATCCTGTGGTGCTGCATTTCTCTCTTAGCAGGAGGACTTCTGTTTTCCATTAAGCAATGATGAACATTTCTTCCTATTGACTCCTCTGGGAACTCTTCTAAAACCCTAAGGATACTCTGTCTTATTAAAAGTAGGAAAATCCTCTAAGTATGTTACATCAGCTGTGAAGTTCTGCCTAAACTCAACACAGATACAGTATCACACAGAGCAGAAAGATGAATGGGAGACAAGATTTCAATTATTCTTTCTCAGCAATAAAAACACTGAAGATACAAAAAGATAAACATCTTTTTAATAGCTTCAGTAGAGGAAAACTGGGTGAAGTAACAACTGGAATAATAAAAAGTTCCAGAATTATATGCATGGTAACAAGAAGGAACATGAAAAAAAATAGTTGTGCTTTATGTTTTTGTGGATATTTTTCTTTTCCCTCAGTTGTTTTTGTTCCACTGTTGACCTCCTAGAATTTCATCCTGGTATTTCCAGACTAAAGATTTTGGAAATATGCTTGGAGGGGATACTGTCATTCTTTTCCATGTGAGCTGATCCACTTTGCCTGGATCACCTTAAATGATTATGTAGGTCAGAGAATTCTCAGCCATGGGGGTCTAGCACACTCTTGGAAAGTCAGATACCTGGGTTTAAAAGTTTGGTCCTAGGATTCTTTAATTATCTATACAAGGTGGTAGGACTTCTATAAAGCACACTCATAAAATCCTGTGTATTTGAGATTAGGAAACTTTTGAAAGATGATTTCACCCATCTGAACAGATTGCTAAAACTCCCTTCTTCTATTTTAATTTAGTCTAAATTAAATTGTCATTGCCAAAACTGTCCCTAAAGTCAGGACAGCCGTGTCAGTTTAATGTAAACCAAAATTAGAGAGTTCAGACAGTAATCAGTTTATTTGGAAAACAGCTCAACTTAGTTTACCTAATTACCCCAGCACACACCACATTCCCCAGGAATTGTATGAATACCAACAGAAAGGTAAGTTCTACCAAAACAATTTACTGGTAATGCATGTTGCAGAAGACAGTCAGATGCATACAAAAGGGAACAGACAGTGGAAAGGTGTCAGAGCTGTGCATCTCATTTCTTCATGAGTCAGTAGAAATAACTAAAATACGCCCTTTGCTATCAGAAAAGAGTTCAGCATTCCCAATCCATTACATATTTCCTGCATTCTGACAACCATGACACTAGAGAGATAAGGGACCTCTTTCCCCACAACAGCTGATTCTTAGAGAAGGTGAGAACAAAACTGTTTTCAGTTACTCTGTTAACTCAAAGGTCTGTGGTCACTCTCCTGCATTTAGCCTAATAATGAACCACTGGAGACTCCATTTGCTGACATGTAATGCCACCTCTTATTTTCCTGCTTGCTTTGTAAGAGGGGGCTGTTTCTGTAGCCTCAGCTGAGGACATAAAAGAGATGTAGTTTTTAGGAGGAAGTCAACTGATGCAAGAGGAATCTGAAGGGCAAGTGCACTTCAAGATTTTTCTACCCACAAGACTAGTTACCCTAATAAAAAATACTACTTCTCCCCACAAGTCTTGCTTTAACTCTAAGCACAGCACATTTTTGGGGGTCCCTATGGAAGTGATACAGTCCAATGCAAGCTTAATTTAGCCTTGTCCTGAAGCACACTGGGATTTCTAATGCAAAGGCCTCACGAGGGAATTGGTGGGGCCCATGGTGACATGCATGACTGGAAAGTAGCAGCATGCAGTAAATGAAGTAGTGAGCTGGAAGGATGGAGGAGGGACAATTTCATGACTCAGCAAGACATGCTGAAGACACAGATGATTTCCCTGTCTCTCATACAGCCAGATTCTGTGAGGCTGCGCAAAACATTTAAGCTGAATTTTGCTAAGTGAGCACTACAGTGTCACTTACTTCACAAATGTTCACCTCTGGGACTTCTGATACTATCTGAGAAATGCTGATGGTTATCACTGCCACTGAGGTCACAGACCTGTGTTTTAGACTCTCACAAAAATAGTCTTTACATCTCGGTATTTAGGATACCTTAAGAATTGTTCCTTAGCTCAGGGGAATAAACCCCTCCTCATGTTCAGCAACTGTCCCGTGAAAAAATTAATTAGGTTTTGAGAAGCATTCAAAAACTGTGGCAGTAAATGCTAGAAAAGAGCCCAAGAGAAAATTAAACAGTCTTCTCTCTGAAGAGTGCAGATTAAGGCCTAGGGCCATACATTAAACGACAGGCAGAAAAATAAATGTTGGAGAGCTTTTCATTAAAGGACTGTGAGCACACAAAGAGGGGTCCTGTGCAAAACAAGCAAACACAACCCCAGTGACATGCAATCATTCAATTAAAGACACACAAAGCACACAAGGAAGTTAGAGTAATGAATACAAGCAAAAATGAATGAAGGGATTCACTAGCAATGATAAGTCCAGCACCATTGATATTTTTTGAGTGCCTGACATGGTGGTGATTTCTCTGATGTATATTGTAATATCATACAGAGGTTTGTAAGGGAGCCCTGAAAAACCTCTATCAGCACCTGAAGGTTTACAGCAGGGTGAGTGATCAGCAGATAAATTAGTTCTGACTAATATGAATGATCAGCAGCTGAAAGCTTGCACTGCATGAGTGCAACAAAGTGCTTGTGGTACCCTCAGCTCTTCCACAAGAGCATTACACGGAGCCCTGCACATGCAGCTTTGGCACGAGGGACCCTCATTCCTTGGGCAGACACGGCCCTGGGGAGGCACTGATTTAGATCGACTGTGTGTTTGGTGGCATGTGAAATTCCAGCTCAAATAAACCTAAAAATCCTGAGTCTTCAACACATATTAGCACTTTCAAGCAGTGTAAGCTCTACTGCTTGATATTTGCTGTCTTGAGAAGTAGGAAAAAAAAGGAAAGAGTTTTAGTGCTTCACAGTTTGGACATTTTGTTGGGTGAATAATTTCTATCACAATGCCTTTTAGCCCAGGGCTTAGCAAAACCATCAGGAACAGAAAGCTCAAGTAAGATTATAGGATATAATAAGAACACTTCATCTTAACAGCAGTGTAGAAACAATATCAGATGACTTTTATTGCATAACCAAAATCTTCTGGAAAATCTGCCCAATACTACGCAGGGATTTAAATGTTCCCAAAAAATTAAATGCCACACAGGAAGAGAAGCCAGCTTTCTAACTCCCAGTCACGTCCCACAGCCATGGGTTTGGCTGATGTACTGCTCACATGCAGCTTGCCTTCCCTCTGCTGTTGGGATGGGACACCTGGAGATTACTTTGGCAATTTCCACCCCATCAACATCACTGCTGTCCTGTGCACCCAATCCACTCCTCTGCACTTGTGCAAAGCTGTCGCCTGCATCCTTCGCCTCTAACCACACTGAGAGAGCACCACCGTCACCGCTTCCCCTCAGCACCCATTCCAGAAAGCACCACTTCTGCTGCTCCCCTCCTGCACTGCTCCAAAAGGGAGAGGACTGTTCTCCTCTCCCAATGTTGGCCAGTGAATTATTCCCAGTGAATAACTGGTATGAAATTCGCTGCCTCAGAGCAGTCTTGCTACATCAGACCTCTTCACACATGTGCGTGTCATCACTTGATTTGAAGAAGTGGCTTCATTAAACCAGTCTGTGCCGTAGGTCATGTTCTCACAAGTGCTCAGGGCCAGACACAGCAAAGACACAGCTGCTCACAGCCATTCCTACATCGACAGCATTTTGAGCCCATTGTGAGCTTGAAAAATCAGCAGTAGGGATACGGAGGGGAAGAAGCTAACAGGAATTGCGTGGCATTGTCTGTGGTACCCCTTCCTGGGTAATTTTTACATTCACCATCTGCTGAGGAGCAGAGCCCTACATCCCAGACTCTTCCCACCACCACCACCCAGTCATGTCCAGTTTTCCTCAGGTTTTTTTTCCAGCTCTCCCGTGTTTCCTTGTGTTTAGAAAGGAAAGGAGAGCGGAGACCCCTCCTGGGTCTGCAGCAACAGCCAAGAGCTCATGCAGGGAGATGGGGTCTGGAACAAGGCTGAGAACCAATCCCACACTTCTCACTAGACAAATGGCACAAGTAATGGGCACTTTTGCTCCTCTGGGTGGGGTCTCTAAAACAATTTGTGTTTTATTACTCTAAGCTTCCAATGCATGTTAAACCCACTCTGAACACACACAGTGCAATGAGCCATTGAAGGGCTTCGGGTGTGTTCCTACATGAAGTGAACTCTTGCTCTGCCTGTTTGTGACTCACAGAGAGACTTAATGAACTTGGGTGCTTACAGCTGGGCAATTCTGTCACATGCGCTGCCCTGCTCCTATGGCCTGGGGGTGACTTGTATTAAAAAAGGAAAATACTCAGTAAGGCTGTTCAAACTCATTTCAGTGTTCTTGATCATCTGAATGTATTGAGCTACTAAATTCTCTTCAGACACCAAAATCTGCAACTCACGTAGTCTGGAGATAATGTTCATACACTGTAGTGGTCCTATAACAGAAAGCAAACTGTCTGATATTCTTCTGAGTTTCTCATCCTTAGGCTTTTCTTTGCAATCTGTCTTTGTTACGGAGATAGGCAAAGCTACTGTCTATAAAGGACTCTGGGACTCTGTGTAGAAACGCTAAAGCCAAGCGAAAAAAAAGAACACACAATTCTACAACAATAAAAGGAAAAGAACTGCTCTGAATTAGATTTTCCCACACAGGGCATTTGCAGCGTAGACGTCTACAGATGCTGCTGCCCTCCGAGCGACAGACATCTTGCCTCTGGAAATGGAAAAGTGTTTGGCCTACAGGGGAGGTAGCTGGAAATGCTTAGAGAAATATCATATACATCTGACACAACCTGTTTGAAATTCAGCAGTCAAGGCACTCTTAAATAAACCTGACTGAACTATCTTAAAAATATGTTCAAAGGGCAGATTCAGCCCTGTATAACCCATTTTATTGTGATTATTTTTTTCTTTAACAAACACAGAATCTAATAACCTTTACCTCTTCAGGAGATTCTTTGAAAAGATGTTTAGCCTGTATAATCAAAACTGAGTTCCTGTTACCTAGCTGGAGGCAGAGACCTCTTCACTGGCTCATGTAAAATTTCAATAGATTTAGTTGAAAAGTGGCCCCTATGTTTTCTCTGCTTCCAAGGGCAGGGATACAATCACATAAAAGTATGATTTCTAGATCTAGCCTAAAGCTAGATATAATTTTTATCTTTGCCCAGTCTTCCTAGAAGACTATTTCAATACTTCAATGCTCAAGATCTTAAAAATCTTGTTATTTCCTGCCTAAAACAATTTATGACCAGATTAGAGCCATCAATTCTTATTCCAAAATATCCTTCATTTTAAAAAACTTTCCTGTCTCCAGAGAAGGGCCCACTGACCTGAATAAATGAGAATCAGTGATTATTGAAGCTGACCAAGAAAAATGCTCGAAATGCCTCAGTCTGACAATGAAACTTTCTCTTAGATAAATATCCTGAGGATGGACAGATTCTCCACTTCAGCCATTATCAGGGAGAGTCCAAGTCATGGAAAATTCTAATCTCCTGCTTTGATAAGAGATAAGACCTGTTAAGTATAAAAAGCCTCTTCATCTTTTAATAAGTACACAAATTTACATTTGGAAACTCTGAAGATTATGTCACTGTGATGTAAAGAACATATTTTGGTGCTATACCTTGTTGGACTGCTCTGAGCTCCAGAGGAAGAAAAGAGAAGTAAAAACTATGAGATATATTCTAAGTTTTCATCAGAAAGTTCACTGATGTCAATAGACAAACTCTCAAATAACCCATTTGATTAAAAGCAGCCACCAGATTTCTTCACCCAATCTTAGAAATTTGGGGCATCTAAACTGATGTTAAGAGGCTCAGTTTCCAAACATCTGGTTCCCCATTTACCCCTTAACTAGCCTTTGCTTGGCATTCATGAAAACAAATGGAATAGAAAAATAAAGCAGTCACATTTTCTTGCTTGTTTGGAAAGTCACAGCCAGCCTGCATGAAAGGAGGGAGAGGGAGAGGGAGAGAGGAAAGGCAGTCCCTAATGCCCAACATGTATTTCACAATCAGTTGATAAATCATCCTTCTTCTGTTTGTAGAAACGCTGTGAGCAGAACAGAACAGTCCGGAAATGGTTCATTACTCACAAACATTTGATGAAAGTGGATTCAGTTTTTGGTTTATGATCCAACATGCTGGAGGAAGATGAGTTTTCTAGATGAGATACAGGCAGTACACACAAAACCAAACTGCTTCTTTCTGCTTTTCAGTGCTGTCCAAGGCACTGGGTAAAGAAAAACACATGACTGGGCTGCTGCCAAAATGAGCCCCACAGTTATCACTTATCCCTGCTAGAGACATTGATCCTTGTACAATTCATCTTCACAGCATTGTGGCAAACAGGAAAAACCTCTGTTACACACATCCTTTATCATTTTTTCTCTGAGTTACTTTAAGTCTTGCAGTTTATTAGTCTTTCCCTCAATTATCACCTATCTCAGCAATCTGCCTTTCGAGCAATGCTCACAAAACCTTTCTCAAAGAGCCCTGAAGCCTGCTGATTGAGTTGTCTCACGGAAGCCTTGCTAATAGTATACATTTGGAGTGCTTTTAATCATTTCATGAAGTTAGGGAATTCCCATCTATTAAACTTCAGCGGACCACAGAGAAATTTTATGGCTTGTCACCAGTCGAGATCAGGTGAAAGGAATGCAGAACGGTGCTTTCAAATTAAATTACAGTTTTTCAGGTTGGACTGGCACAATCTGTCTTCAGCAAGAGAGGAGCCTTTTGTGAAACTTTTGGGGCAAATTCAATCCTCTGATTCACACTGCAGCTCCCTACATTTTACACTAAGCTGCACAGCCAAAAAGCTGACTGTGGCATTCTCACACATCCTTCCAGCCCAGTGGCCGTGTGCTGTCTACCAAAAGCCCATTTCCAGAAGGGCTCCAGCTTAGCATAGACAGGGAGAGACAGTGAAGGAACGTGGTTATTGTTTAAGGGATTTCACATGCAGATTTACAGAGTGTGATTAAACTGGCTTTAACCTTGCTCTTATCCTTCACCTTCTCTGCCCAGTGCCATGAGGCACTTCTTTCTAGCTCAGCCAAAAAGGAGAAAGCCACTACAGAACTGTGCAGGTGTTATGAGAAACATGTGTCTGTGAGAGAAAGAAAGTGTTCCCTCATGACCCAACATGAGACAAGACCACGGATTTCTTCTCCTTTCCCTCTCCTCTAAGATGAAGTTTGCCCAATGCCTGGAGAAGAACAACTTACCGAGGAGCATTTCACTTGCTATTGACTGAATTGTAAAAATAAACCAGAAAACAACAACAACAACAACGAAAATAACCATTTTGGCCATGCTTATATGTGCTCTGGATTTACATCCTGTGAATGTGATGTTACCTTCTCTGAACATTCATGGGAAGAGAATTTCAAACCCCCCCTGAGTTTAAATGGTCACAGACAGTGAAGGTGCCCCTGGCCATGGGAAAGATGATTTTTAAGATCCCTTCCAACCCAAACAATTCTGTGATTCCATGATTCTCCTAGAGACCTCTCCAAACATCAAACACCCTTCTATACAACCCTGTAATATGAACACAGGTAATCAAGGCTGAAAGAACATCAAAAAAGGATATATTCTGGTGTAAACTGCAATTTAAAGGGACAATTTTTTTCTGACAAAACATACCGTGAATTTTTTATTTACAATTCAAACATATCATAAGGTTAATAATCTTTTTTTTCCTAAGGCTGCAGGTGTAACACTACATAGCTAGTCACAAGTTAAGTATTTATAAAATATCTTCTTAAAGATCTTCTTAAAGATATTACGGAAGAGGAGAGGATGAGAACTACACAGCTTTTCTGTGAGGTATTTAATAAATATATTAAATACTTGGTGAATTCTAAAAAGAAAAAAAAATGGTAAAAGTTATTATAGAACCAAAATACAGCAGAAATGGCTTCTAATCTGTTCCCTCTAGAGGCATCAGAATGCTTCATGAGAGGTGGAATAAGAGTAGAAGAGACATTTCAGGAAAAAACATCAGACAAAAATGCCTATTCTCTCAGATCACAAAAAACCTGCTCTCCTGTCAAGAGCTAGCTGCTAGAGTAGGCTAAGTAGGAAGAAAGGGAAAATATGGAATATTCTGTCTCAGCCACAAGAAATATTTTGCCCTATAACAAAAAAAATTTTAGAAGCAAAATTCCTTCTCTTCCAGTATCAGAGTTGGCATCCAGTTCTGTGCCTCATGGCTTTCCTCTTTCTTCTTTCCCTTCCTTGTCCCTTGTCTGTTTCTCATCCTCTTGTTTTTAACCTTGCTCCCAGAGTCTGCCTCATTCTTTCCCCCAGAGGCACACTGAGGACACTGATTGAAAATTCACACATAATGAGTGCAGCACGTCTGTGTCTCCTTTTGGCCAAAGAAGTCTTCTCAGAAAGGTTTTAGCACACTAAAGCTGCTAGAACAGCCCAGACACCACACACACACAAGGCAGAGAGTCTTTGAAAAAAGGGAGAAAGAAACATTAGAGACAGCAACCACAAATTACTCCATTCTGCCCATCTTCCTTTCCATATTTTGCTTCCTTTTTTTTTTTTTCTCAGTGGCCTTTCCCACCTCCCAAGTACATGACTTTTAACCCAGACAACCCTTCCATCTACCAAAAGCCTGACATCCATGTTCATACTCCCCCAGGACCAACCTTGTCACTTTACCACATTAGCTCCCTTTTCCATTTCTGACAACTCTTGGCATGTTTTCCCTCAACCAACCAGCACTTCCTTTCACGCAGCACGTAGCACTCCAGCAGCCAAAGCACAACAGTCTGATAACTGCTCACCCAGTATCGTGTATCTTCTTATTATCTGCTACATTATCCTTATCTAATTGCATGCACTTTGGCTCAATCTGACATTTTCAAAACTACAGATGCTTATTAGCGTTTCTTAGCTAAAAGAAAAAATGTGCATTATAGTGATTATCAGTTCCTGGCACTGCCTGTGAAACATTGTAATGAGGGAGACCTTTAGCCCACCATAAACAAGCACAATCAGGGCCTGTTTTGGTTATTAGCAATGCTCCCACAAATGTTGCCACTGTCAGAATTAATGACTGCACTACTAATTATTAATAATCTCATGTTTCTGTCTATGTTTCTACTTTTTAGCCTGAAGCTTTAGGCCAAAAGCAAAAATTATTTAATTCTGCACCACCACAGTGAAGCAACAAATGAAGTCACGGCCTTGATTCCTTTATGGTGCCCAACAGATGCAGGTCATGCCTCCCAGGGATAAATAACTGGCTGAAGGTCATGCAGCAGGTCAGTGGCAGACCCAGGAGCTGCAAGACTTCCCTAATAGTTATTCCAATGCTCTACCACTGATCCATGCCTCCTCAAACAGAAGGTATATAAATGTGCCCAGAAATCAGTGAGAAACACCCGCTCCTTGAAGAAGCATCTTCCAACCACACCGCACGCAAACACAGGGAGTATAAACAAGGCAAGTTCAATAGATGGGGCTACTGTGATCCTAAACCTTGGCTCTGTCAGTTTTAATTAATTACTCTTGTTTGCAATGACTCACTGTATGTCTTCCGACAAGTGTTTGCGCTGCAGTTCATAACTGAACAAAGAAGCTGCTTCAACAGCACCCACTTTATCAGAGACACCATTGTGAAGAACTATAATACCTCTATAGTGTTTTCTCCATGTGTCTCCTCTTGTATCTGGGATTACACCCAAAGAAAAAAAAATATTGAAAAAGAAAAATAAAAGAAAAAAATGAAAAAGAAGAAGTTAATATAGAGCAGGCAGAGGAACTGTATCAATAAAGTGCTTAGATTCAATATGCCTAGCAGTAAGAGGAGTAAAAGTGGAAATCTTTGGTACACTGTAAAGCATTTATGTGTCTATAGCAACATGATTGTTGATTTCTACAGCTTCCCTAAGAACAAAGTAATAGAAGTTCGGTCTTTTAAAATTGCTTTTCTTTTCTAGCACCTAGATGAAATAGAAATAGAAAAACAAAATCAAAATGAAATCATATTTAGTACAGGTTATACAGAAACATGAGGAAAGATTTAGCAATAAATTACAAAACAAATAAAGATAGGATTCTACAGTCACATGAAACATAATCCCACGAGCAATCTGTGCAAATCTCAGAGCTGTGTATGCAATAAACTTATCTTGGGACAATCAGTCTCTTATGCAAGAGGTCAAACACAATTTAAAGCAGATCCCAACATCCTCTTTGCTCTCTGCTCAAGTCTCCTTGTGCTCCCCTGAAACACAAGATAACCCAACCTGCCTATCCTGAGAGGAGGACAGGGACACAGGCAGGAAGAGCTGAACTTTGCAATGCCAGAGGGAATATCACTGGAAAGTGGCTGGAGTGGAGCCATCTGGGGTTTTGCTGGGATATCCATCCTTAGGCGCCAGGGCACAGAGAGATAAGGCTGCCAGCAGCCACCTGCTAGATAGGGAGGAAGAACTGACTCACAACATCCCAGCAGTGCAAAAAAACATGGAATTCTTCTCCTATGAGGTAGGGCTGAGGGATGGGAGAGAGGAAGAGATGAGCTGTGCTTGCTGCCTCTATGGCTTATAAGGGATTCAGAAGTCTTGGGAGCAAATGGGAAGAGCCATCCAGCCCAGAGCCACCTCCCATACCACCCTATCCAGCCAGCAGCAGCAGCTGCCACCAGATTCCTTTTCTGTAACCCTGGCACAAGTATAAATGTCTGTTTTGCTACTGTTAGCAGGTCATACTTTTTCTTTTGCCAAAGGCTGGCCTTATAAATAAAAGTCTTTTTTAGTCGTCCTTAGCCAGAGGCACTGCAGGACACTTGAATTCATCTTCACAGACACAAACTACAGACTGGGCTCTGCAAACCACTGCTTATACCCTTGAGAAGGAATAACAGGCAGTAACAAACCTCCTGCTGCTGCCCAGCTGCTGGACTTCTCCCTCTGCCTCTGCCAGAGCAGGAGGAAAGCAGCAGGCACAGGGATCCTGTGTACACCTCCTGCGGGTTCTGCTCACCAAGTGTCCTCAGATCTAGGGCTTGGAGACTGAGCAACATCTGTAATTGCTCAGTCTGTGTGGGTTTCATTTCTCCTCTGACCAAAATACCACAGCTATGTTCTTTGATAGAGTGTTCGAGCTTATTTTAATGGAAAATAAGGAACATGTACATACTTTTGTCATAAACACTTTAAAATTAATGACTGGGGTATAACTGGAGCTGAGGTTACCAGGCATTTCCCACTGCTGCGATTCCATTTCATGTAGCTCTGTACAGCCAAGAGAGAAAGCCTGGGGAGAAATTTGCATTTGCTTTTGAGGTCTGCCTAGACTGAAATCTGCTTGAAATGCTGGAGCAGATGCTATTGACAAATACAGAAAAGAAATATAAAAAGCCCCAAACCACCCCCTCCCTGAAATATTATAATGAAAGCATTAAGGTAGTCCTGTCCTTCCTTTTGGATGCTTCAAATCTCCTTTTGCTCAAAGCCAACTCCAAAGCCTTGAAGAGCTAGAGAGGAACATCAGACATTTGAAATGTCACAGGAAAACTGCCAGAAATGAGTGCTAGATACAGCAAAGACTTAAATGTGCCAGACCTCACAATTAGTTTTACACCTGTAAGAATGTCCTTGGTGATAACTGGGACGATTTTTAGTCTTAAAGCCCCTGGGGCCCAGAACCAGAAACTGCAATAGCTCACAAGGCTGAGCCACAGCAGACCATCACTGCCACAGAGCTGAGATGAACTGCCCATGTGTCACCTCAGCCTCCAATTCTCCATCGGCAAAGTGAAGATAATAGTAAGTGCAGTTTTAAAAGGCACAGAGACTGCAACTCGTGGAAGAATCTATGCAATAGCTGAGCTCTACTAACAAGCACCTTGTTTAGAGTAAAATAATTTACACTATGTGAGGGATAAATAATTAAAAACCATATTCAGTTTTCATCAGCAGAGAGTCACAATATCGGCATTTTTCAGATTACCTCACACACTTCAGTATTTCTGTGTAAACTTAGATGCTTCCTGAGTGAATGAGTGAGTACCAGGCCCCTCTCTACCTCTCCCCCTGACTTCACATTGCAAATTCCCTGAGGCTTAAAAACTGCATTGATCTTTGCTGTAATCTTTGGGAAGACTTTCAAGTGCTATTTTAACATAATAAACTATGAAATTTCTCTGAATTAAAGTGCTTAAAAATATGAGATGTAATTAAAACTCTGGTTGCGTGTGGAAAATTTAGGTTCCCAAATGCTCTACAAGTGGAAATGTTGTGAAGGTCTTGCCTTTCCACTACAGAGAAACCAGTGCCCATTCCCCCTTCAGAACACCTTACTGGATTGTACAACCACGCTCTCCCTCTGTTCTCTTCTGCACTGCTCTGTGCTGCAAAATATCCATGAGCCCAATGCTCATTCTGACTCTCTTTTATAGTTATATACTGGCAGTAAAGGTTATGGCCCAGTGATCTATTCCTGTAGACAAATGCACACACTCAAAATATGCTTTAAGTCAGTTAACTCACCCACACTGAATCTTACCAGTACCAAACACCCACAATTTAATGAATACACATAACGTTTTCAAAGGTGAATATACCTGTTAAAAAACTGATCCAAAATAAGTATTTGCACGTCTAACTAGGCAATACATTCCAGTATGTATTTTTGTATTTGACCACAAATCTTCTGAAATACCTTGAAACTACAAACCGAAATTATTATTATTACTTTTAAAAAGATACACTGTATCACAACCCACTGTGAGTGAAAGAGGCTTTTGGGAAAACACTGGGGCCTTTTTTGCTTTCCTTTGGGAGAAAAGAGAAAAACATTCCCTTAGAAGGAAGATTTGTTTCTTCCCTCCTTCCCTCATGGCTGAATAAGGGGCCACTTAAAACTATTGCTGAATCATTTAGTCTGAGCTGTCAAAACAAATATTTCTCCCTGAAGGTGAAAAAGAGTTACAGAACTGCCATCAGCTCCATCAGACCTAGAGAAAGCAGTAAGGAATTGAAGAACCCCCACATGTAGGTGTGAGTATGCAAACAAGCGGGTGGTTGGTGCTTCCCTATGAAAGCAGGGAAAAGCCAAGCGCTCCATAGGAACGGTGCGATCACGACACGCTGCCACCCCTTGGTCACGGGATGGAAACGCTCGCACCTCACGGCAGCGTGCTGGGAACCATCCAGCACATCAGGCAAAAACCCTGGAAAAATCAGCCTGCAGTTAACGAGCTACAACAGGAGATTGTGCTGCACCAACACAAGCATAAATATATTAGCCCGAAGTAATGTAAAGCTTTTTATTTCAAGGGACAAAAATCTTCTGACTCCCAAAGAGCGTTTTCCAAGCTGTGATACACACCCTAAGGACTGCCTTCAGTCTGGCCTTTCCTGAAACAAAAATATACAAATGGGTGGAGAACAGCAAATACTCACAGATGCTTTTTCCCAGTTCCTGTGTCTTTAAAAGCCCCTTGGAAACCAACTTGAGCTGCTCCAACCCTGGGCTCAGTCTCTGCTTTCTGCACTCGAGCTCCCAGCTCAGAAAGAGAAATAACGTGAGCCGAGTACTCTACGTGAGGTATCCCAACCCATGGCACAGTTCACTACTATCAGAGAGATGATTCAGCCTCTTCACACAGTTATTCCTGAATACTTAAAAATACATTTTCTCTGGCAGATTTTTTAGTGTGTGCATCATTACCATGGCTAGTGAAGACTGCAGAAACAGAGGCTGATTTTAAACTGGCAGTAAAAATCGTAAGTTGGTTTAATAACAGATACAGCCATAAAACAAAGTATGAGAAGTTTATCACCTGCAGATCAGAGTGTCCAGTATTCAGTAACCACAAAATATATGATGGGCTTCTGTGCAAATATAACCCATGATTTTAATAAGGTTTATAACTATTCCTTTTGAAGGAAGTAAGCTGCAATTTTTACTCATTTCAAAATGTGAGTTACAGGATGTCAGCGGGGCCCAACTATTTCCACTGAAATAACCATTCCAGCTCTGCATCTTAATGGCTGGAGGATAACGGAGTTCAGCATCCAAAAACTCACCAAGAAGAGGCAGAACAAGAGATTCTTACAGACTTAAACAGTAGTTTCTGCCCATATACACAGTAGTCCAGATCTATAGATAGACTTCTGGTTACAATTCAGATTATTACGTCTTACAACAAAGCTGGGATTTCTGCAGCCCTACAAACCACTCTGTATAACCAATTCACTGTTCTCTTTAGGAGAAAAACCCCCCACTTTCAAAATGCCTGTTGCCTGCAGCTCAGGCCTCAAACTTTCTGAAATACTGTCCTTGACACACATTTCTAGGAGGCAATATCTCTTCCCATTACACAAATAATGAACTGAAAATTAACACTTTCAATTACATGCAACAGCAAGTCTGACATACCAAATTACTTTTTTTTTTAAACACTAATGGCTTTGATTCTCACTTTCTCAGACTCACTCTGTTAACAAAGGATATTTGATTTACTAAATCCTTAATTTATCGAAGCACAAAACACAGTTTTACTGAGGCATCTCAAAATGATCTCTATTTATATCTGACCGAAGAACTTCTCAAAATGTAAATCAGTCTGAATAATCAATTGCAGACCTAGTTAAGTATAATACATGGCCAAATGTAGTTTTACACAAATGCAGAAAAGAAAGGAATACTCAGAATTCAGTTATTGAAAGAATATTCACAGGAATTAAAGCTTTTGTACTTTGGGACTGGCTTTTTTTATATGCTTAAGTCTCCCACTAAAGCCAATAAGAGTTTTGGCTAAGTAATGAACCTGTAAGAATGCAGCATCTGGCTTTTTATATAAAAAAGTGTTATGATGTTTCACTGGAGGATTCAATATCTTTAACAGATAACTTATAATACAAAATTCCCTTTAAAAAGGACTTTTGTGATCATTGTTTTACAGTCAGTGCCTTATAAAATGGATCAATATTCCACGTTACAGAAAAGCGTTGAATTTTTTATGCACCTGATTAATGCATTGTTATCATCCCAGTAATTAAAAGGAGCAGCGTTACACACAATCAGCATGATACATCTTACTCAGCACCTCCTGGCAGTTGCCTGCAAAAATTAAACTCATTAATCACTGTGATGCCAAGAAAGAAGCCTTGAAAAGATGAAGAAACTCTATTTTACGGGGAAAAAGTTCTCAAGTCAACGTGTAAGAGAAAATCCCTTCCACTGTACAATATGCACAGCATTGATCTCCTCAGTCTAAAAGGTAAACCAATCAAAATTACCATCTAAAAGGTAATCTCATCAATCTAAAAAAGAAAATTATGTTAACCAAATTGTTCACAACCTGCTATACTGTCACACTAAATTGAAAGAAGGGAAGATGTGAAACATCTCACAGATGTTTCCTCATCTAAATAAATAGAAGTGAAAAGCTAATCTTACAACAAGGTAAATATGCCATCAGAATTTTGTTTGGAGTTTTTCCAATAATTAACTTTAATATCAATAATGCCACAGAGCCAACTAGGAAGTGCTTTTCTGGAGTCATTTATACAGAACCTAGCTTCCTTATTACTCCTCCCATAAATAACATCATTGTCTCATCAGACTAACAATTAACGTGAAAAATTTGCATGAATTAATCCAGGTTTTTTCAGTAGTTAGGTCTACTACAGATATATTTTCTCATATAACTGCCATGAGTTGAAACATAGTAAAAACTATTTAAAATTCTAAAGAACGTTGCAACCTCTACTTTGCTATACTTTTATGTTACAAAAATAATGTTCTCAAGTGTGTCTCAATGGTGTCTGTAAGTCAGCAGTTGTCATACGAAATCATTATTGGTTTTGGTTTGAATTTTATTAGGGAGTTACTGCCTCCTCTTTAACTCTGTATAGATTTCACATAGTATTTTTCCACCAGTAGTACTTCCAGTGGACAGAATGCTTACTTACAATACTGTGACCTTCAAAGGCAAGATCCTGTCTTTCCCTCTATTTTGTTCTGCACTGAGGTCTGTGCTGGTGCTTAAAAATACAGTGCTGGATGCAGCACACATATTTCAATAGGAAAAGTCATCATCAGCAATCCATAAAATACACTCAGTTCTCTCCCTTTTATTAATCACATGACAAAGTTAGGAACAGAACAGCCTCATTCTCACGTTTGTTTTGATATTTCCAAGTGTGGAAAGGGAAAAAACCCTTTGTTTTTGTATGTTTAAGTTCTGGGGTTTTCTACTACATTGATGTCGAAAGATGAAAGACAGTGTGAATGTCCCACTCATACAAAACAGAAAACAGAAGTCTAATCTTACAAAAGAGTTTCCAATGCTGTCTCCTTAAGCCCTCCCCCATGATGAGCAACAGCACGTACTCCTGGCCCCCTGCACAAACAGACCACTCTCCTTGTACTTATTCCTTGGTCTTTGCCAGCTCTCTGCCTCACTTTTCCCTTTTCCTCGGGGGACTCATGCCCAGGGCTGCATTTGTTCATCCTGAGTGAGCCTGACTGCTGCCACGGGGAATAGGAAAGGAGCCCTCTGTCTCTGCCGATCTCGCCAGGGGCAAGGGCAAGAGGTCACTGCCAGCTCGCCCCGGCACCAGTCCCGGGAGGCTTTGGCTGAGCAAACAGCTCCTCCTGACCCGGAACAGGAGTGGTTCCGCACCGCGGACAGCTCCCCCTGACCCGGGACAGGAGGGGTTCGGCACCGCGGACAGCTCCCCCTGACCCGGGACAGGAGGGGTTCGGCACCGCGGACAGCTCCGCTACCGCGCTCCCCCTGCCCCTCTCCGCTCCGGTTCAGCACCGCGGACACCTCCGGCCGCCCCGCCTCTCCTGCCGGCGCTTGTCCCCGCGGGGGGGACCCCCGCTGCCTGAAACACACAATTTAAAGACCATTTCCACTGGTTCGTCATGACTTCATCCTCCCGACCTGAACGACCCTCTGCCGGAGACCACCAGCTCAGGTTGCCCAGTCTCTGCTGGACGGGAGCACCTATGAGCTGCCGACCTAGTCCTGGGGACTTTCTCAGACACGTTGCCCCCTTTAAAAACAATTCACACAAAGTGTCCATGTGAGTTTAGGAGTCACCCCAAATCCCTCTTTCGGGCCACACTTTTTGCACTTCATTGCAGAAGACACCTAGGCAGGCACAGACAGCAGTGTCCCTCAGCAGACAGCAGTGCCCAGCAGTACTCTTCACCCACATAACTCTGAGGGGGGAAGAGAAAAGGAAAAGA